>UESW01004097.1:907080-924053 GCA_900491605.1 Calamus simplicifolius
CATTCGTTTATATCTGACACCTACCTTGGCAAGAATGCATCATTGACACCTGAATCTCTAGACCATGAATTATACATTGCCTTTCCAAATGGTGATACTATGAAAGTTGATACTGTATGCAAATCCTGCTTGATTATCATTGAGGATAGGAAGCTGAATGCCAATCTTATTGTCCTTCCACTGAAATTCTTTGATGTTATCCTTGGCATGGATTGGTTAGCTTCCTATCATGCTTCTGTAGACTGTTTCAGGAAGATCGTCAACTTCAAAAATTCCTTGTCAGCCCAAATTTAGTTTTTCTGGTGGCCAGAAACTTCTAGCCTCGGTGTTTATTTCGGCACTACAGGCTGAAAAGTATCTAAGGAGTGGTGGCCAAGGATTTCTTGCTGTTATTAATTATCTTCAAAAGAAAGAGGCCAAGTTGGAGGATATTCCTATAGCTAGATAATTCCCTGATGTCTTTCCGGATGAATTATTGGAGTTGCCCCCTGACCGGGAGGTTGAGTTCTCCATTGATTTGATTTCTGGAACTGGACCTTATCCAAGGCCCCTTATCGTATGGCCCCTGCTGAGCTAAAAGAGTTGAAGGACCAATTGCAGGAACTCCTAGATCGAGGATTTATCAGGCCTAGTGCTTCTTCTTGGGGTGCTCCAGTTCTATTTGTTAAGAAGAAAGATGGCAGTCTTCGGCTATGCATTGATTACCGGGAAATCAACAAGGTGACAGTGCGAATAAGTACCCTTTGCCGAGGATTGATGACTTGTTTGACACTAAAGTTGTCAGGTTTCTCTAAGTATAATGTCATCAAAATATGTTCTCTACGTGTTATCATGTCAATATGTCCGTGTCCCTAGGGTCATAACCTGAGCTCTGATACCACTAAAGCTGTCACGCCCCAGACCCAAATATCGGGCTAGGGTGACAACCCGCCGCGTGCCGGGCACGCAAGGCGTCACAAAATTTTTCACACATAACACTATTATATATATAAACAAGCCAAATTCATCACTGAATACTAAAAGTTTGGGTTACAAACCCTTACACACCACAATAATAAAGTTTGGGCATCAAGCCCTACACATAAGTAATACTGAGGTTACAAACAAATAATGGGTCTTGATTTATTTAATAGAAGATCCATCACCCCAACAATCCATCTTCAATCTCGTGGCTCTGACAAAAACATTGTAAGATTTTTATGAGCTTACACTCAATAAGTAAGCCACGTTATACAGTCAATTCATAGCATAACAATCTATAAGCACATAAATGATTTGCATGATTAAACATTCCACAAATACTCAAACATGCAATGTAAGTAAACCCACTGTTTATACCCTCAATGGTAGCTGCAAATGTGTCCCACGGCTCTGCAATATCCCAATGGTGTACCAACAAGCATCCCCCTACTGAAAGGGTCCAGATACCAGGGTCACGCCATATCATAAACCACCAGAACACATACTCTATATGTGTGATGCCACCTCGAACCAAGCAGAACACATCCTCTAGATGTGTGATGCCACCTCATAGTAACTCAAACACATCCTCTAGATGCGTGATGCCATCTCGGACCAAGCAGAACACATCCTCTAGACGTATGAATGGCATAAATAAACAGAACACATCCTATAGACGTGTATGTGGCATAAATCATCAGAACACATCCTCTAGATGTGTGTGTGGCATAAATCATCAGAACACATCCTCTAGATGTGTGTGTGGCATGACATGATAAAGGAGAACCGCAGCGACACATAACAGTACCTCACATCATGCACTAACATATCAATAACTCTTTATATTGCATAAACAGTGGATTATACTACTTAACAATTGCATGAACATATCACATCAATGTCATAATAACTGCATCTCTCATGCATAGCATCCACATATGAAATCATTCTCAATCATAGCACATAAACAACAATGTATTAATAATATTCATCTACTTACAATTTAGCCAATATCCATTGCAATTCTTCATGTCACAATATAATTCATAATTTAAATATTCATATATGAATAAAATAATTTATTAAATACTGATAACTGGCTTACTTACCTCAGTACGTAATCCAACAGGTATATATCAGTTAGTCAGATGTCTGAGCACCTACAGGATCATTTACACAATTTAATTTATTAGAATAAGAATATTAAAATGACCCTTAGAATTCTACCCAGACTAGTTCACGGGCCCAACTTTGGGCTCGAATATCTCCCGCTATACACACCCAATTGGGAAAGTAAAAATACCCCAAGAAACTAGAATTAACCGAGATTCTAGCCATATAATCATTTCTCATTTTTCAGCTCGATATAGGGCTAAAAATCCCTCCCCAAAAGGGCTCAAGGAACGACCCAATAGGCCCAGAACCGGCCGGCCCAGCCGGCCATTTCATCCTAAGCCAATCCCGATCCCCTGTTTCACCAAACAGGGGATGGGTTCCTCGCCGGCGGCCAGGGCCGCCGCCGACCAAATTGAGGGTGGCCCGGCCGCCGGTGGCCGGGCCAGAGCCGGCCGCCACCGCGGCCGGCCACCATCTCCTCCTCTCTCTCTCAATTTCTCTCTTTTTCTCTCATCCGCGCGGCACATTACTGTGCCGGCGGCACGGCCGGCCACCTTGGCCGGCCGGACCTCCACCGGACGCTCGCCCGGCGTCGATGGAGGTGGCAGGCCGAAGCTCTAGGCCCGGCGAGGCGGCGAGCACGCCGCCGGGCCCGAACCAGCCAGCGGAAGCCGAACCCGGCTTCCACCACAGCACGAGGGAGGGGCCGATTGGCCTCTCTCTCTTCTCTCTCCACCACCACCCCGCCGGACACCTCCCCGGTGCTGGCGGGGTTGCCGGCCGAAGCTCAGGCCCGGCGAGGCGGCGAGCACGCCGCTGGGCCTAAACCAAGGATCGGTCGGTCCCTCTCTCTCGCTCTCTTTCTCTTCTCTCTGTTTCTCATGCTCTCTCTCTCTCTCTCTCTCTCTCTCTCCAGAGGCCAGGGGAATACCTGAAAGAAATGGAAGCCAGGATGATGGAGGTAGTCTCCCTCCATCACATATAATCCCCTGCGTAACGCTTCGGTTTAAGGGGTCCGGGAAAATGAAGCGCTTCGCTGAGAGCGAAGCATCGGACAGCACAGGACCAAGTCCTGAACCTGGTTCACATGAACCGGGTACTACAACACCCGTCCTCCTTACACCCACCGGATATTGAAGGAGCATGTCCCCTTTAGATTTTGCTTTCCCAGATAGACCCGTACAACGGTACAACAGATCCTCTCGACCATCTCAAGAGTTATAAAGCAATGATGCAAGTCCAAGGTGCTTTAGATGCCCTTCTCTGCAAAGCCTTCCCTGTCACTCTACAAAAGGCCACTCGCGCGTGGCACTCGCGCCTATCCCCCCACAGCATCGACTCCTTTCGAGAGCTAGAAAGGGCCTTTTGGCACATTTCGATGCCTGCCGACTGATTCCAAGAGTGACGGATAGCCTCTTCTCTGTGCGCCAAAAGGAGGGGGAGTCGCTGCGAGACTTTATGTCCTGGTTTAAGGCTACCGCCCTCGAAGTTTACCATCTCGATGACGCGGTGGCAACGCTAGTGCTGAAGCGAGGGCTCCTCCCATCCCGCTTCACCTTTCGTTGGACAAGAAGCCCCCGGGTTCCTATTCCGACCTCCTCCGAGCTTAAAAGTACATCCGCATGGATGAAGCTGACTTCACCCACCGAGAATCCTCGAAGAGCTCCAACCATAAGCCCGCTCGCCCCGAGCTAAGTGGACCCCCCCGACACCGGCGGTCCAACCCGCCTCGCCGATCTGACAACAGGTATCAAAGCCCCGTCCCCGATGAGAGCAAGCTTACACCTCTCCTGGCTCCTCGATCCTATATCCTTATGGAGATCGAGGGTGAGCCTTATCTCCAGCGTCCTCCTCCCATGAAGAAAGATCTTTCCCGTGACAAAAGCCATTACTGCCGATTCTACCGGATTATGGCCATGACACCGACAGCTGTTACAGTTTGAAGCGGGCCATCAAGGAGCTCATCCAGCGAGGCTACCTCGGCAAGTATGTTCAGAAGGCATCACAGCCGCTGCCAGCACTCATGGGGTCCCTGCCCATTTAGGCCACGATCGATAACACCCCCATAGAACGGATGGTCGGAATGGTGTCTTGGGGAGTGGCCTCCGCATCTAAGCGACCGAGAGGGGAGGAGGCGCCGGGTAATGTAATTCGGGGGGGGATCTGCTGTTGTTGAAAATGTAAACAATGAAGGCGTCGTCGTCTCTATGACGATCACCAAGCACCCTGTAAAAAGGATATTAGTTGATAGTGGCAGCTCAGCTGACATCCTTACTACGATGCTTTTGTTCGGATGGGATTATCTCTAGACTCCCTTCAGCCTGTGGCGGCTCCATTGGTTGGGTTCACCGGGGATTCAGTAAGGGTTGAAGGCAAGATATCTTTGCCTGCGATAGCTGGAACACCGCCATGCCAAAGTACAGTGATCATGAAATTCTTGGTCGTGAGGGTCCCCTTGGCATACAATGCCATTCTCGAGCGTCCAATTCTTAACCTTTTGGACGCAGTTATCTCCACCCAGCAATTGCTGGTGCAGTTCCCCACTAGTGAAGGAGTTGGAGAGATGCGCGATGAGACCAGCCCGGTCCTACCTTGTTATCACGCGGCATCAAGTCCTCTGGAGGCTGAATCAACCTTAGAAGCACCCGACCCCAGAGACTCCAGCAAGGGAGGAGAACTAGCCGAGCACCTCTTAACTTTCCCTCTTGGAGACGACCCGGCGAAGACCGTCCGCATCGGCGGACTCCTTCCCTTGGAGGACCGGTAGCGCCTCTTAGCTTTTTTGCGGGCTAACTCGGACGTCTTCGCTTGGTCGACGTCTGATATGCCCAGCATCCCTCCGGAGGTGATCACCCACAAGCTCAATATTGACCCGCGGCACCGTCCAATCCGCCAAAGGAAGAGAAGCTTCGCTCCTGATCGGCAAAAGGCTATTGATGAGGAAGTCAACAAGCTGCTCAGCGCTGGCCACATCCGAAGGCACATTACCCTAGCTGGATGGCTAATGTGGTCATGGTGCGTAAGGCAAACGGGAGTTGGAGAATTTGCATCATTTCACCGACCTCAACAAGGCGTGTCCGAAAGATAGTTTTCCCCTGCCAAGGATAGATCAGTTGGTGGATTCCACCTCTGGTCATGAGCTCCTCAGCTTCATGGATGCCTTTTCCGGATATAATCAGATAAGGATGGACCCCAACGATGAAGAGCACACATCCTTGGTGATAGAGAAAGGCATTTATTGCTACAAAGTGATGCCTTTCGGCCTAAAAAATACGGGGGCAACTTACCAAAGGTTGATGAACAGAGTGTTCCAAGATCAGCTAGGCCGGAATATGGAGGTCTATGTAGATGACATGCTGACAAAGAGCACTCGCACCTTCAATCACGTTTCCGACTTAGAGGAAACCTTCAACAGCCTCCGTCGTTCCAAGTCAAGCTAAACCCCAAGAAGTGTGCTTTCGAGGTCACGGCAGGCAAGTTCCTGGGTTTTATGGTGACCCAGCGGGGGATTGAAGTGAACCCAGAGAAGATCAGCGCCATCCTCGACATGAGGCCACCGTCCAGCAAGAAGGAAGTGCAGCGACTAATAGGGAGGATAGCGGCTCTAAGTCATTTCCTCTCCAAATCGGCCGAAAGGTGCTTGCCCTTCTTCAAGGCCTTGTGGAAGGTGAAAATTCGAGTGGATGGACGACTGCTAGAGAGCCCTTGACGGCCTAAAGGCGTTCCTATCTTCCCCCCCGCTCTTGTCCAAGCCAAGAGACGGGGAAAGTCTCTTCCTCTACTTAGCTGCTTCTTCGAAGCCGTTAGCTCAGTCTTGGTTTGTCTTGACGCCGACGTAACCCAGAGACCCGTCTATTATGTGAGCATGGTCCTCCATGATGCAAAGTTAGGTACTCCAAGATAGAAAGTTATTTTTGCCTGATAGTTTCTGCCCGGCGCCTTCGCCCATACTTTCAAGCCCATCCTATCGTGGTGGGCCATCCTGGCTCATCTGGATACCTCAGGTCGACTCGCCAAGTGGGCTATCAAGTTAGGAGAGTTCGACCTCTCCTTCCAGGCACGACCGGCTCTGAAGTCCCAAGTTTTAGCTGACTTCCTAGTTGAGTGCACTTGGGCGGAGGAGGCGACTGAGGAGGTTACCAAGGAACAGCGCGAGCCTGAACCAAGCGGCGATGGAGAAACTTGGATCCTTCATGTGGATGGTGCGTCAAACTCTCAGGGAAGCGGCCGGCCTCATTCTTGCAGGGCCGGGCAGAGAGAGGACGGAATGTGCCCTGTGGTTTCTATTCGAAGCCACCAATAATCAAGCTGAGTACGAAGCCCTGCTGGCCAGATTAAGGCTAGCCCAGGAGTTCGGAATAAGGCGTCTCAGGACTTTCACAGACTCGCAACTCATCTACGGGCAAATCAACGGAGAGTACGAGACACGTGACCCTGTTATGACTCAGTACTTAGGCAATGTTCGGCTCTTGACCTCCCCACTAGCTTACTTCAGCATCAGTTACATTCCCCGGAGTGAGAATGCCAAGGCCGACATCCTTTCTTGTCTGGCTACCTCTGCCGACGGCATGGCAAGAGATGCTTACATTGAATATTTAGGAAGGCCCAGCATAGAGGATGGCGAGGAAGTCCTCCTGCTCACCCAAGAGCCCACATGGATGGATGCCTACGTCCGCTATCTCACTGATGGCACTCTTCCTGACGATCGCAACGAAGCTAGATTACTCAAATGGAGGGCCTCCAAGTTTGTACTCTTGGACGGGCGTCTGTACAGAAGGTCATTCTCCTACCCCCTGCTCAAGTGTGTAGGACCCGCCGACGCGACTACATCCTCAGAGAAATCCACGAGGGCATCTGTGAAATCATCTGGGGGGCAGGTCCTTAGCCCAAAAGGCTCTCCGTCAGGGATACTTCTGGCTCACTATGAGGGAGGATGCGGCCAAACTAGTTCAAAGGTGCGATGGTTGCCAGCGCCACGCATACATCCCATCAACTGTCTACCCGCTGAACCCGCTCTCGGTCCCATGGCCTTTCGCTCAATGAGGAATGGACATCCTCGGGTCATTCCCCTTGGCCTCAGGGCAACGGAGATTCTTGCTAGTTACCATCGACTACTTCACCAAATGGGTCGAGGTCGAGGCTCTAGCTAAGATCACTGAAAGTAAGGTCAAAGCCTTCTTCTGGAAGTCGATCAATGCCGTTTCGGCCAATCTCATACCCTTGTCACCGACAACGGCCGCCAATTTAATAATGAAACATTTAAAGCTTTCTGTGATGAGCTAGGCATTCATCACCGATTCACCTCTGTCGGCCACCCCCAGACCAACGGAGAGGCCGAGGTCATGAACCGCACCATCCTCAGAGGGCTCAGGACCCAACTAGACGGATCCAAGAGTTGATGGTGGAGGAGCTCCCCAGTGTGATATGGGCTTACCACATGACCCCCAGAGCCCCGACAGGCGAGACTCCTTTCAGTCTCGTCTTCGGATCCGAGGTTGTCATCCCTGTCGAGATCGTACTGCCCAGTCCGTGTGGAGTCCTTCAGTGAGGAAAATAACTCCGCATTGATACGGGCTAATCTGGACTTAATCGACGAAGCACATGATCGAGCGAGGCTGCGCATGGTGACCTTTCATCAGCGAGTGGCCAAGTACTACAATACCCGAGTTGTCTCAAGGTTTTTCGCTGCGGAGACTTGGTTTTGAGGAAGGCTGAGGTATCCAAGCCTACATAGGGGGGCAAACTATCCCCCAACTGGGAGGGTCCTTATCGCGTTGCCGAAACACTTCACCGGGGGGCATACAAACTAGAAGAACTCGACGGGCGACCCATTCCATGTACCTGGAATGCGGATAACCTCGCCAATATTATCAACGATGTATTCCCCTAGGGCATAAGCAATAAAGGAGGTCCCTTTTGATGCCACAACCTACTCTCCCTTGTGTCCAAGGACCAGATCTCGCAAAGGAGCTCACCGGCATCGCGGCTAACAGGACACCACTCGACCACGGCATAGCGGTGCCCCCGAGTCGGTTAAGACCCTAACAGCTCTGTATCCGATCAAGTCATCCCTCAGGCGGCATACAAACCCCTGAGTTAGTTCAAAAGGAGCTCATTGGCATCGTAGCTAATGGGACACCACTCGGCCCCGGTACGGCGGTGCCCCCGAGTCGGTTAAGACCCTAACAGCTTCGTACCCAGTCGAGTCACCCCTTAGGAGACACACAAACCCCTAAGATGGTTCAAAAGAGCTCACCAGCATCGCGACTAACAGGACACCACTCGGCCCTAGCATGGCGGTGCCCCCGAGTTGGCTAAGACCCTAACAGCTCCGTACCCAGTTGAGTCGCCCCTCAGGTGGCACACAAATCCCTGAAGTGGTTCAAAAGGAGCTCACCGGCATCGCGGATAATGGGACACCACTCAGCCCCGGCACGGCGGTGCCCCCAAGTCGGTTAAGACCCTAACAGCTTCGTACCCGGTTGAGTCGCCCCTCAGGTGGCACACAAACCCCTAAGGTGGTTCAAAAGGAGCTCACTGGCATCGCAGCTAATGGGACACCACTCGGCCTCGGCATGGCGGTGCCCCCGAGTCGGTTAAGACCCTAACAGCTCCGTACCCGATCGAGTCGCCCCTCAGGTAGCACACAAACCCCTGAGGTGGTTCAAAAGGAGCTCACCGGCATTGCGGCTAACAAAACACCACTCGGCCTCGGCATGGCAGTGCCCCCGAGTTGGTTAAGACCCTAACAGCTCTGTACCCGATTGAGTCGCCCCTCAGGCGGCACACAAACCCGTGAGGTGGTTCAAAAGGAGCTCACCGGCATCGCGACTAATGAGACACCATTCGGCCCCGGCACAGCGGTGCCCCCGAGTCGGTTAAGACCCTAACAGCTCTGTACCCAGTCAAGTCATCCCTTAGATGGCACACAAACCCCTGAGGTGGTTCAAAAGGAGCTCACCGGCATCACGGCTAATGGGACACCACTCGGCCCCGGCATGGGCCCCCAAGTCGGTTAAGACCCTAACAGCTCCGTATCCGATCGAGTCACCCCTCAGATGGCACACAAACCTCTGAGATGGTTCAAAAGGAGCTCACCAACATTGTGGCTAACGGGACACCACTCGGTCTCAGCACGGCGGTGCCCCCGAGTCGGTTAAGATCCTAACAACTCCATACCCGGTCGAGTCACCCCTCAGGCAACACAAACCCCTGAGGTGGTTCAAAAGGAGCTCATCGACATCGCGGCTAACGGGACACTCCTTGGCCTCGACACAACGGTGCTCCAAATTGGTTAAGCCTCTAATAGCTCCATATGCATCCAAGTCACCCCTCATACGGAACCCAGACCGTTGAGACAGTTCTAAAGGGCCCCGTTTGGCCCTCACAGACTCAGAGTCGGCCGGCTCAGCCACGGCCTTTCCTGGTCGGCCCTAACTGACCTTGGCATCTTCAACACTGACCAAGTCAGCGTAGGCCTTCCCCGGTCAACCCCACTCGGCCTCAGCATCCCCAGGACGGCCGAGCCAGCCTCGACCATCTCTGGTCGGCCCCAGCGCCTCCAAGATTAATCTGACATAGAGTCCCTTGGATCATTCCAAGCCTTTAGAGGATTCGCGCGCAGATGAGTCTCCCTTCGAACAGTCTACAACAGCATGAGGCATCTCGAGTAACCTTTCGCACAGCCGGCTTGCATCTCGGGGATGCATTCGAGCATTGGCCAGTCCAAGGCTGCGATTCGGCTACAGCATTGTCAGCATGTACAACATTTGAAGTTGAGAAAACATTTCAGAAGGTGTAACATTTGGCTACGACATTGTCAATGTATGCGATTTGGCCACGGGAAGTAAGGCATAGTAAGGCGTTTTTCCCAAAAGAAGAAAGAGCAGATGGAACAAAACACAAAGATGTTTTGACAAAGTTTCTTTATTAACAATCAAGGGGAAGTACAAAATTGGGCCTGAGGCCGGTTACACAAGTCAAAGAAAAGAAAAATGAGTGGCGGGCTCTGGCTCCAGAGTTCGCCTGGACCAGGCTTCTACTTGTCCTCCTTTTCTGCCAGCTCCTCGTCTGGCTCCCCAGGCCAGATGTCTTCAAGTTCAGAGATATCGATCTTGAGGGCCGCATACACCTTGACCTTGCACATTTCGAAGCCTTGAACATAAGCATCGAGGCTGGCCTCAATGACTTCCTACTTGAACTCTGGCGAGGCCTTATAGTTGGAGGCGGCCTGCCCCGCCTCGGCTTCAGCCCGCTACGCCTTGGCCTCAGCCTCCTTGGCTCACGCCTCGGCCTCCCAAGCCCTGCTCTCGGCCTCTTCAGCATGGGCACTGGCCTCGTCGGCACAGCCACTGCCCCGGCCTTCTCCGAACCCACCTCTGCTGCCGCCTTCTCCGCGGCAGCTGCCCTCTCCGTGGAAACCCGGGCCTCCTCCTCGGCGCATTGGAGCAGCCGGGTCAACTCTTCGTTCTGTGCCGTGGCGGCCTTCAACCTTTCCGAGGCCAGCTCCATTTTGGCCTTAGCTGCGGAGGCCCGGCCGCTCTCGGCTTCGACCTGGCCGCTCTCGCTTCGGCCCACTCTCCATCTCCCTCAGACGGCCGGCCAAGCTCTCCTCCCGGGCCGAGGTCTCTTGATGAAGACGAGCAAGGATTTCGGCCTACGCCATGCTCTCCTTCTTGACTTGTCGGCCGGCGCCAAGGCCTTGGCCATCGTGCTCGAAGAGTGGGCCAACGCCTCACGAAGGCCAAGTGCGCCGTTGGCCATCTGTAGCATAGGAGACATGTTAGCTGTAGGAAGGAGAAATATTGGGAATAATGAGAGGGATTCAAAAATTACCTGGACAATGGTAACCATTACCATATCCATGAGTGTGGAGTGACTCAATCCCCACATCTCCTCCTCGAACTCAGTGGTCCAAACTCCCGACAGAAGGCGGGAGGCTTGTGCAGCATCCGCCATCGAGCCGAGTATGGGGACCAGTCGCGTCTGTCCTTCCTGCGGACCTTCAACTTGGGGCGGGTTGGGCAACGGGCTGGTTGATAGGATGAGCTCCCCGGCTCACCTCTCCGCTTCTCGGTTGCCTCCGCCCTGTCCTGGGACTTCCTGGCGACTCGCTCCCCTCACCTGCAGTTAGGGGAGCACTCTCCCTCCCCGGCTCTGCAGCAGCCGAAGGGCCAACAGCGATGGCGACCCGCCCTGCCTCGGACACATCGGTGGCGGCGGGGGCTTCCTCCTCATCCAAAACCACCACCATCGGTTCGGTGGTGGCCGGGATCTCCCCTTCTTCAACTTCGGCCCTGGCCGGCTTCAGGGCCACTCCTATGACCGGCTTCTTCTCATCCGGCTCCTCCGTAGGCGTCGGGACCGTGAGGGCTTCAGTCGGCCTGGCCGGCTCCCTTCTTCGGATCCTCTTTGCCTGCCTGGATGACTCTCCGGTCGCCTGCCTTTTCTGCTTTAGGACAGCCTCAAAATCGCTGGCAGTAATCTGCATCACTGAATAGAAAAAATAACAGGCATTAGCAATAGCGTACAACAAACTGAAGGTCGGGACAGAAGGAATCAGGCGTCAAGCTTACCGGCCACCGGGGCTAACTCGGCCTCTACCAGGTTCAACTCGGACAGGAGTTCCTTGTAACCGGGATTTGGCAGTTAGACAATTGGGTGAATAGTTCCTTGTCCCTATCCCTCACGGAGGAATCATCGTTGGAACTATTGTCTGGATCCCTCCAAGCGGCCCTTACCCCCTCAACGTGGGCAAAAAGGAATTGAGACTTCCACCCCCTAATCTTGGACGAGAGACCTAAAGGGAAGGCTCTACCCGGCCTGGTGGTAAATGCCCACCAGGCCCCCTCACCTTGACAGCGGAGCTTATAGAAAGCTTGGAATAGGGACAGCCCTGGATGGGCCCCCTCGAAATGGCAAAGAATGACAAAGGCACAGATGATCCAATCGAATTCGGAGTCAACTGTACCGGTACTAACCTATACATATCTAAGAGGTTTAGAAGAAAAGGATGGAAAGGAAGGCGCAGCCCACATCGGAAGAACTCCTTATATAGGGCGACCCGACCCAGGTAGTCGGAAGTCACCCTATCTTCGGGCTTCGGCGCGGACAGGCCAATGAAGTCAGGGACCAGATATCTAGCCTAATAGCCTCTACATCCTTAGGGGTCACGGTTGAGGTCACCCCCGCTGACCTGTTGGATCAGAACTCACCGCCGGAGGAAGCGCCGGACGGCGAGAGGACATAGGGACTGCCCTAATGGGAGAGCCTGAGGTGGACGAGGTCCTATCGCCCTCGATCGGTCGCGGATGGTGACGCCACCCACCATGGCATTTGTCTAGACAAAGGTGCCTGGTTTTCGCTGCTAGATTGGGAAGACTCTTCTACATGTCTCTTACCCTCCCTGATGGCATGACGATCCATGGGTGAGGCAAAGGATGAAACTAACCTGGGAGTTAGAGGGGCTTGGGTCACAGAAGAGCTCAAGGAAGAAGAAGGTGGAAGAAAGCAATAGCAGAATAAAAGTTTTCCCCAGACTCTTAAAGCGCTTTTATACCTTCCACCTTTCATCAGCGATGCTCAAGATCCGCACATGGCAAACCTCTATTACGCCACGAGCTGTCAGCCAGAAATCTCGCCTGCGCCCGAGACAAGTCGCCTCGATTCGCCCCAAGGGGCGTGATCCCCGGCCAATCGCAGAGCATAGAAAGCAGAGAAGCAATGATGGTCCTTGCCTTTTTCCATTCCCCAATGAGCTCCCTCCCCGGAGCGTCCGGTGCCAATGTCAGCCCCACCTACCGCATGATTGCAGGAGATCTTCGAAGTGACACTGCCTCGGGACAGAGCGCCAACCCATCAAGCATTGAAAGCGCACAAAGGAAGCAATCATTTTTTGAATTTCGCACCCCTTTTGCCCAAAGGATTGCAGGCACGTGGTCTTAGTGCTCAGGGGCGGGGGGGCATCTGATGTGGCTAGTATGGCCATGGCCACAAGGGCAATTTCGGCAAAACCAAAAGAAATTAGTGCGGCCCCGGTGGCTCCAAGCCTGCCGAGTCGGCCCCGACCATTCTTGGTCGGCTCCGCTCGGCCCAGCATCTTCAAGCCCGCCGAGTCGGCCCCGACCATTCCTGGTCGGCCCGCTCGGCCCCAGCATCTCCAAGCCCGCTGAAGTCGGCCCCGACCATTCCTGGTCGGCCCTGTTCGGCCCCAGCAGCTCCAAGCCCGCCAAGTCGGCCCCGACCATTCCTGGTCAGCCCCGGCATCTCCAAGCCCGCCGAGTCGGCCCGACCATTCCTGGTCGGCCCCGCTCGGCCCGGCAGCTCCAAGCCTGCCGAGTCAGCCCGACCATTCCTTATCGGCCCGCTTAGCTCCAGTAGCTCCAAGCCCGCCGAGTCGGTCCCGACCATTCCTGATCGGCCCCGCTTGGCCTCGGCATCTTCAAGCCCACCGAGTCAGCCTCGACCATTCCTGGTCAGCCCCGCTTAGCCCCGGCAGCTCGAGCCTGCCGGATCGGCCCTGACCCTCCTCGGTTGACCCCACCCGGTGCCTCCTGGTCGGTGGAGTTGGCCCCGACCATCCCTGGTCGGCCCAGCTCAGCCTCGGCACCCTTAGGAGGGTTAGGGCGCCCCCGCTTCCTCCAAGTCACCCCCAGTACGGCCCTGGTGGTTCAGAATGCCACCTTTCTGACCCGCGCCGCTGGCAACGCCATATCCAACTATCCACTAGCCACACTGCTAATGGAACCAGACCAAACTACCTAATAGCCCCACTGGCTGATGGGACATAGCCCACCAACCACCATTTTTTTCCTCTCCGATGGGACAGGACCCACCAACCAGGCCAGATTCATCAACCCCCCAAGAACTCTGCGGACATTCCTTTTTCACAGAATCCCACATGGTCATGCAAGTGGTCAACCCCCTATAAAAAGGTGAATTCACTTAATAGTGAGGTACGAGCGAAAAACTCAAAGAATCGCTATCTTAATACTCCGAGAGGGATTCCTCCTCCTGGGGAACACCTTTCATCTAAAAAGAGCTCGTTCGAACTCTTCCTCAGCTGGGACCTCGGTTGCTATCTTGAGCATCAGAGGCTCCCACCAGAGAATTCCTTCGTCCTAGGACTTTTTGCAGGTAACCTGGTGAAGCAAAGATCCGCTAATCAATTCACTTCCTTCTCCTGACGTTCAGGACCAGTGATCGGGCATCATCAAAACCTTAGCTTGGTTTCCCTATTTCTATCCATGTTCATGGCCGAATCAGGTGGTTTCATCACCAAAGATCACTGGTCATCGAAATTAGTGAGCTAGGTGAGTTGGCTATTAGGATTGTAGGCACTGTTGATCGTAGAAGGCTTTCACCTTTTTATTATTCCTTCCCTTATTTTTTTATCATTGTTAGGTCAGTTGATCAAAGATGTTACCTCTGTCATAGCCTACCATACCATCGCTTCACTAGAGTCACATACCAACGAGCCTATGCTCAACCCTATTATGACAATGAAGGATACATTAAGAAAGAAAAAGCGCACATATAAGATTTACATGTTGTTCGAACAATAGGCCTACAACCACACTAACCATGATGATACAAATTTCATCATAAAATATATAGGAGATGTTGCCGTGGAAATCCGTTCTTTGACTCGAGTACACTTCTGGCTCCTGATTTGGATGCCGATCTCGTCACCTCGGGATGGAACCTGCAAGATAGTTCGCATGCAGAGGGTACTATAGGGGTTGCCCTCTATGGAGGACCCTTCAATGCTCAAGTCAGTGAATATTCACAGCAAGCAGATGTGAGGAGAAGACTCTCACAGAGATGTTCCTCAGGGCTCTTGTGAGAGCTCTAATGGGGTATGAGATTTAGTGAGTGAATGAATGCGTAAGAATTTGCCTTAGAATTTGCACGTACCTGAGAGGTTGGAGTGTTGTGGTATTTATAGGCGATCACCTGATTTCTTGGACGTGCCCTGGATGGGGTCTGAAAATTGTTATGATTCGAGACGGATTTGAATCAAGTTTGTTATGAGGCCAGTAGGGTCCGTATCTTGTCAGTTAGAGGATCGATGGCTGGGAGAGCTGGTTGATGCCTTAAGGTTCAATGATCACATAGACCTAAGCCACTCTTGTGGGTCCTAGGCCACTTCTGGGCATGATTCGCCGCCTGTAATCTTATTCAGTTATAGTAAATTCGAACTCTCCTATGCCAGATTCTGCAGAGGTATTTTGAATGCCATGGTTCGAACAGAATGAGGAATAACATGTTTTTCAAAGTATAAAATGGGTCGGCTCTAATAGCTGAGGTGTGTTTGGCTCGGATGGTCGAGGAATGGCTTGGCTCAGATGGCCAAGGTATGAGGATAGCTTGGGTTACCGAGGAATGGCTCGGCTTAGATGGTCGAGGTATGAGGATGGTTCAGGTTATCGGGGTGACCCGACTTTGGCAAAGGTGAGTCGACTTCGTCGCCTGGATGTTATGCCAGTTGGCTGGCAAAGCGTTTGGATTGGGCATGACCTAATTGTTGATGTGGGTAGTCAATAATGCAATGACGATTTTACCCCTCATCACATGCCCCCCACTCCCTAGTCCGAAGTGTAAGTTTAGATTTAGGGAGTAGAATTCCGAAGTAATCTTATTTGGGGGATTCAAAAGGTGAGCAATGATAATCTCGTAAATGATGAGCCCCTGTTCCGTCATCATTTTTTTGCCACAGCTCGAGGAGGAAATGCCTCATTTCCAACAAGCCACGATAGCGGAAGTTCCACGTGGTGGGACTCCTTTATTTCTGGTGCTCATATCGAAAATTTTGATATCTTGGGGTTTCTTTTTGGATTGTTATTTAAAGAGGGCTAGGGCGGCGCTCCTTCTGCAATGCCTCTTCGCCCCTGCTATAGAGATTTTCCTTCTTTCCTGAGCCTTTGTTTGTTTGTTTGCGTTCTGTTCCTTATCCCATCAATATGAAGGGCCCAAATGATGTTGCCTTAGAGATCACCCTGGAGGATCTGGATAGAATCCGTTGACTTTATAGGGTTCCTGGGGACGTAGTCTTATGGGTGCCGAGGGCTGAGCATAGGGTTCCGACTGAGTTAAGTCATGGAGTTTTCTTCTACGAGGAAATCCTTAGGGTAGGTCTCTGGTTTTCTCTTCACTCGCTGGTACAGGAGGTGACGAGGTTTGACATATATGTCCAACAATGGTGGTGCCGAATAGCTAGCGCAATCTCATCGGGTTCATCTCATTGTGCAGCCGTGTTGGGGTGACTGTGACCCTCCCCATGTTCCGAGTCTGCCATAACCTGATTTCTGGGAGGGGCTCCGAATGGCCGTATATTGGTCCCCAGAAGTCGTTCAAGATGATTACCAACAATCCATCTTCGATAAAGGAGTGGAAGCCCAAATTTTTTATTGCTGAAGGGAATATCGGTTTAGATTTTCCAAGGGGATGTGTGAGTTATGTGAAGGATCCAGAGGTGCGCCCAGAGTTGAGCGAGCAGGAGTAGAGATCTGATGACCCTTCACAATGGTCTATTGGTGGAGGATGCCCTCTTCACCGCCAGGCTTAGCTCTATCGACCGTTAAGGTAAGTGTACCTTTCTTCTTTGGTTACGATGGCCGGTGTGCTTAGGTATTTCTGTTCGATTGAACCGTTTAGTTTGTTTTCAGCCGAGAGGTCGGCGTTTGTGGGCCAGATGAAGAAGGAGCTGGACAAGCGTCATAGGGGCTCCAGCTATGGGAAAAAACACAGATCCAAGAAGAGGTCTCGCCCTTCCGGGCCTCGCTCGAAGGGACCGAAGAAGGATAGTTCCAGTCACCACTCCCCTATCCCAATAAGGGAGGAAGTGGGAGCGCAGACCGTGTTTGGTGAGCCCTTCCTTCCGGAGGGGGGCAAAGTAG
>UESW01004097.1:943372-993560 GCA_900491605.1 Calamus simplicifolius
GAATAGATTTTTCATTTAGATCTTGGAGCTTATAGGTGTCGGGTCTGATTACCTCCGCAATTTGATAAGGACCCTCCCAATTAGGGGACAGCTTTCCTTGCTCCAGTAGCTTGGAGACGGATGCCTTCCGAAGTACCAGATCGCCTGGGAAGATAAACATTCCTTTGACTCTGGTTGAATGGTAGCGGGCAACTCTTTGTTGGTAGGCCGCCATCCGGATTCGGGCTTTCTCCCTGACTTCTTCTATCATGTTGAGATTGGTTCGGAGTTGTTGATTATTGGATTCTTCTGAGTAGCCTTCAGTGCGAGGGGAGGGAGCCCGACCTCCACGGGGATAACAGCTTCTGTGCCGAAAGCCATCTTAAATGGAGTCTGGCCCATGGGAGCTCTTTCAGTGGTTCGGTACGCCCATAACACATGGTGGAGCTCCTCCGCCCATCTGCCTCATGCTTGGTTGAGCCAAGTTTTAATTCCCTGCAAGAGAGTTTGGTTTGTTACCTCGGCCTCTCCGTTAGCTTAAGGATGTCCGACCGATGTCAGGCGATGGAGAGTGCCATGATCCTCACAGAACTCCCAAAACATCGGATTATCAAATTGCTTCCCGTTGTCGGTGATGATGGTGTGGAGAAGACCGAAGCGGCAGATGATGGACCTCCACATGAAGTCTTTAACCCAAGCTTCGGTTATCTGGACGATTGCTTCGGCTTCAACCCACTTAGTGAAATAATCAATTGCAACAAACAAGAACTTCCTTTGCCCCGTTGCGAGGGGAAAAGGGCCAAGTATATCCATTCCCCATTTGGCAAAGGGCCAGGGGGATGAGATGAAAGTCAGGTGAGCAGAGGGAAGCCTCTGAATATTTGAGTGTCATTGGCACGCATCACAGGCTCGGACAAGGTCATCAGCATCTTTCTGCATCGTTGGCCAATAATATCCTTGGCGTAGCACTTTGTGGCACAGGGCGCGGCTACTGAGGTGATTGCCACAGATGCCTTTATGAACCTTCCGAAGAGCGTAATCGGCTTCTGATGGATTGAGGCATTTGAGCAATGGCATGGAGAAGGATCGCTTATATAGCCGGTCATCAATCAGAACATAATGAGATGATTGCAATTTCAACTTCCTTGCTTCCTTTCTATCGTGGGCAGCAACCCTTCTTTGAGGTACTGGTGCAGGGGATCCATCCAGGATGGTTCGGCGTCAACCTGCATCATCTGGTCAACGTCGGCGATGCTGGGCTTCTCAGGACCTCCAGGTGGAATTTTTGCTCGAGATCCATTGACTCCATAGTCGCCAAGCGGGACAGCAGGTTGGCGCATGTGTTTTGGTCCTTGGGATCTGGACAATTTTAAATTCATCAAAATAGGAGGATAGATTGCGCACCTTTTGGAGATACCGAATCATACTCGGCTCTCGAGCCTCGAATTCTCTCTGCACCTGGCCAGCCACCAATTGGAAGTCGATGTAGGCAATCAGTTTCTTGACTTTAAGCTCACGGGCGATTCAGAGTCTGAAGAGCAGGGCTTCATACTCTGCTTCATTATTTGAAGCCGGGAAAGAGAAGTGAATGCCATATTCAAAGGTTGCGCCTTCAGGACTGGTGAGGACCAGGCCGTCGCTAGAGCCGCTCATGGTGGAGGATCCATCGGCGTGAAGCAAATATGGGGCACTGGGCTTTGGTTTTCCGGGAGTATCCGAAATAGAGCCATCTTTGGGTAGGTGCATTCGAGGAAGAAGTCCACAAGAACTTAGGTTTTAATGGCTAGACGAGGCTGATATTGAATGTCGTGCTCGCTCAGCTCGATAGCCCATTTGGTCATTCTCCCCGATGCTTCTGGATGATGGATAATTGCCTTGAGGGGTTGGTCGGTCAGAATGATGACAATATGTGCCTGGTATGGCCGCAACTTTGGACTGATGTTACTAGAGCTAGGACCATCTTCTTAACTCGATGTACCTCATTTTAGCGTCTTTGAGTAGTTTGCTGACATAATAGATAGGTCTTTGGACTCTGTTCTCCTTTCTGATTAGCATCGAGCCAACAGCGTCTTCAGAGACCGCCAGGTATAGATTCAGGACTTCCCCTGGCTTTGGGCTACTGAGGAGAGGTGACGAGCCGAGGTATTTCTTGAGGTCTTCAAAGGACTTCTGGCAATCTGGGGTCCACTGAAAGTTTTTGGCCGACCGAAGCACTTTGAAGAAGGGAAAGCATTTCTCGGCCGACCGAGCAATGAAGCCGCTGAGGGCTGCTACCCTTCCGATGAGGCACTACACGTCCTTGACTGACCCTGGTGGAGCCATTTGTTGCAGGGCTTGGATTTTCTGAGAGTTTGCCTTGATGCCTCGTTGTGAAACCATGAAGCCGAGGAATTTCCCGGAGTTGACTCCGAAGGCGCATTTGGTGGGATTGAGCTTCATCTGATATTTTCGAAGGGTTGCGAAGCTCTACGCAAGGTCCTCGATGTGTTGGGATGCCTCCTTGCTTTTACCGGCATATCATCAACATATACCTCCATGTTCCGATCGATTTGCTCCTTGAAGACTTTGTTGACCAGCCTTTGGTAAGTGGCACCTGCATTTTTCAAACCTAAGGGCATAACTCAGCAATAGATACCTCGGTCGGTGATGAAGGCGGTTTTCTCCTCATCTTCGGGCATCATTGGGATCTGGTTATAGCCTGAATAGGCATCCATACAAGTTAGCATCTGATGGCCTAAAGTTGAATCCATGAGCTGGTCGATCCATGGAAGAGGAAAGCTATCTTTAGGGCAGGCCTTATTGAGGTTAGTGAAGTCGATGCAGATCCTCTATTTGCCATTCGACTTCTTCACCATGACCACGTTTGCCAGCCAGTCGGGGTAACTAACCTCCCGAATAAACTTGGCTTTGATAAGCTTATCCACCTCTTCTTCAATGGCTTTTTGGCGCTCGGGGGCGAAGCTTCTCTTCTTCTGTTTGATCGGTCGAAATGTTTTGTCCACGCTGAGGCGATGAACCAAGACATCTAGGCTGATCCCGGGCATGTCCGATGCAGACCAAGCGAAGACGTCGGCATTCCTCTAAAGGAACTCAATTAATTCTTGCCAAAGCTTTCCTTCTAGCTGCGATCCGACCTTTATAGTTTGGTCGAGCCGAGCCTCGTCCAGTGGTACCTCCTTCAGTTCTTTGGCCAGCTCTCCTCGTTGCTCGGCGAGATCTTCCCGAGCGTCCAGCCCGTCCACCTTGAGCTTTCTAGATTGGAGGTCGGAAACAAAGCAATGCCAAGCTATAATCTGACTTCCTCGAACAACCCCTACTCCCCATTCAGTGGGGAATTTCATGGCGAGATGGGGCACAAAAATGATGGCTTTGAGAGATATTTGCCCCGATCTACCGAGGATGGCGTTGTAGGGAGATCTGAGCTTGGTCATGAGGAAATCCATGAACATGGTAGCCACGTGGGGCCAGGTGCCGGCCTAGACTGATAGAGTGATGACTCCTTCAGAATTATGGAGTCACCTATGAAGCTCACTAGGGTGGATTCCACAGGTCGGAGGCTTTCTATCTGGAATTTTAACCTCACAAAGGCATCGAAATACAGAACGTTAACAGAGCTTCCACTATCAACCAAAATCCGGTGTACATCATTATTGTTCATATTTAAAGATACAACCAGAGCATCATCATGGGGGTACTGTACCTCCCCAAGGTCTTCATCAGAGAAGGTGAGCTCATCGACTCGAGCTTTCTTCGACGAGTTTTCCTCCTCGCCCAGCCAAGAGGATGGGGATCTAGCCGCCGTTATCACATTAACGTAGCCGATAACTGGAGGATTTGGTGGTGGGAGTTGGCGAGGCTCAGACTGGCGATTCTCTTCATTATTCGGCCCAGGGGGCCCCCTGAACCGGTCCAATCTGTCTCGTCCGATCAATTGTTCGATCTCGTTCTTGAGCTGCCAACAGTCCTTGGTATCATGCCCGTAGTTTCGATGAAAGCGACAGTACTTGGCCGGATCCCTCCGAGCTCCGTTTCCTCAAAGAGGAGGGGGCCAAGGAAGCTGACGCTTGATCTCCATCAGGATATGTGCTCTTGGTGAGGTAAGGGGAGTATAGCGGTTGAACCTTCAGGCTGGACTCTGAGTTCGGTCTCGAGGCAGCGGCGGAGGAGCTCTATGGTGGCGAGGCGGGCTAGCGCAGTGGTGGGCCCGCTGCTTGTCCGAGCCCTTTGCCTCTTTCTTCTTTAGCTGCTCGGCCCGAGTCGACCTTCTCGATTCTTTCACCTTGGCGTACTTGTCCATCAGGGACATCATGTCTGAAAGGCTCTTCGGGTAATTAACCTCTAGAGCTAGGTAGAAGTCTCCCTCCTTGGACACTCCTCCGGCTAGGACGGACATGGCCACCTCATGGTTGAGATGGTCGACTTCAAAGAGGGCCGTGTTGAAATGGCCAAGGTAATTCTTCAGCGATTTTCCCTCTCTCTGCTTGACCTCGGAGAGGGAATCGGATCTCCATCCCTGGCGACGGCTGCTGACGAATTGGCTAATGAGCAGACAGCTCAGCTTGTCAAAAGAATTAATGGAACCTGACTTTAAGCTGTTGAACCTGGTTCGGGCGGATCCCCTTAAAGTGGAGGGGAAGGCTCTGAACAAGATCGCATCTGATGCCCCATCAAACATCTGATGGATCTGAAGCTGCTAAGATGGTTGTCGGGATCGGTGGATCCATGATACGGCTCAATGGTGGGGAGCTTAACATGAGGGGAATCACTTCCCTTATGATCCTCTCAGAGAAGGGGATGCCCTGCTCTGCCTTCGGCTGGGATGGAGGAGCTTACCTGACGACGTCTATCTCCTGACGCCACTCTCGATGCATCTCCTGCATCTGTTGTCTGATCCCTTCATCTAGAGTGGTATGAGGGATCGGGCGAGGAGAAGACGACAACGGTATCGAATCCTAGGAAGACACCGGGAGAGGGAGCGAACCCGCCTGGATCTGAGCAGGCTCTTCCCTTCAACTCGCTGCAGCGCCGGCTTTGCCTTTGCGGGCCGGTGACCGCGATCCGCCACCTCAGGCGGATTGGAAGAAGAGATCGCTGGTGGGGCAGGGGCAGCGGCCTCCTCATGAGGTTGAGAAACGGGAATGGCAGGGCCAGGGGTCGTCTAGAGCCCCTAGACCAATTGGGTCAATGCCTGGACCTGCTGGACTAGAGTGGCAAACTGGTCCAGGGTTACCGCCGTTGCCGGTGACGAAGGAGTTTCAGCTGGTGGTGGTAGCGGAGGTGCTACACCACTAATTGGATCAGGCCTTTGAGAGGCAGCTTGATCTTGAGCCTCGGATGTGGCTCTCTTTTGATTGGCCATTAGAGGATGCTTTTCTCTGGTTCTTGAGTCTTGTCTCGTGGATCACAAGTTTATGGGACTTGAGGCCCTTCCTCTAGCATCAATCTATTGCTGTGGAAATCCGTTCTCCGACTTAGGTGCACTTCTGGCTCCTGATCCGGATGCCGATCTCATCACCTCGGGGTGGAACCTGCAAGATAGTCCGTATGCAGAGGGTGCTGTGGGGGTTGCCCTCTGCGGAGGACCCTCCGACGCTCAAGTCAATGAAGATTCACAGCAAGCAGATGTGAGGAGAAGACTCTCACAGAAATGTTCCTCAGGGCTCTTGTGAGAGCTCTAATGGGGTATGAGATTCAGTGAGTGAATGAATGCGTAATAATTTGCCTTAGAATTTGTGCGTACCTGAGAGGTTGGAGTGCTGTGGTATTTATAGGCGATCACCTGATTTCTTGGACGTGCCCTGGATGGGGTCTGAAAACTGTTATGATTCAAGACGGATTCGAATCAAGTTTGTTATGAGGCCAATAGGGTCCGTATCTTGTCAGTTAGAGGATCGACGGCTGGGAGAGCTGGTTGATGCCTTAAGGTTCAATGATCACATAGACCTAGGCCACTCTTGCGGGTCTTAGGCCACTTCTGGGCATGATTCGCCGCCTGGAATCTTATTCAATTATAGTGAATTCAAACTCTCCCACTTCTGGGCATGATTCGCTGCATAGAATCTTATTCAGTTATAGTGAATTCGAACTCTCCTACGCCGGATTCCGCAGAGGTATTTCGAATGCCGTGGTTCGGACAGAATGAGGAATAACCTGTTTTCCGATGTATAAAATGGGTCGGCTCTAATAGCCGAGGTGTGGTTGGCTCGGATGGCCGAGGAATGGCTCGGCTCAGATGGCCAAAGTATGAGGATAGCTCAGGTTACTGAGGAATGGCTCGGCTTAAATGGTCGAGGTATGAGGATGGCTCGGATTATCGGGGCGACCCGACATTGGCAAAGGTGAGTCGACTTCGTCGCCTGGATGTTATGCCAGCTGGCTGGCAGAGCGTTTGGATTGGGCATGACCCAATTGTCGATGTAGGCAGTCAATAATGCAATAACGTTTTTATCCCTCATCAGGAGATTATAAGTATTATTAACTTTTACAAACCCTATGCTCACATACACTCAACAAAATTAGAACACATTTTCAATACTCTTCTTCAAATGTTGCTTGTTTATAAAGAGGTACATAAACTTAAATAGGAGAAGAGTTTTGCTATGTCCTATAAGGATTGAGAACCATATCCTACCCTATTTTGGAGCCATGTCCTATATGTATTGGGCTTATAAACTCAAATCAATATTTCAATAAATCTCCACTTTAGCTTGAGGTTTACTAAGCTTATAACTATCTTAAAACTTCATCATTATTTTTGCCACCATATCCTAATGAGCATTAGCCTTTACAAACTCTAACTAAATCCAAGAAGTGCTGGAACTTATCTTTTGAAACTAGCCTGGTCATCATAATTATTTATCTAGTTGCAACTGTTATTGATATATTTTAGATTATGTTATGCGTGCTTGCATGGGGCGGAGGACTCTTATTGATTTGTTAGCTTATACTAATTTTAACCTGTTTTCCCAGAGCCACGAGACATGTAGAGCTGGGCTACAATATTATAGGATTTGAGCAAGGAGTAGAATAGTTCAAACTAGCTAGGCCATTCTTAATAATAGATAGATAAATAATGTATGTAGCTAAGCAATTTTATTATTGTTATTAATGAATCGAAGTCTTTTACTTTTAAAATTAATGACAAAATAATGTGAACCTACAAAATTATTATATATTTGACACGGTCTCCTATACATGCGCCTCGGCCTGGGATCTTACCATTTGCATAGATAAAATGTAATCTTTCCTACTGGAATCCCAAGTAAGTATAGGATCACAGAATGAGTAATGAGCGTAATCTTTTATGTAGAAAGCAAGGGGATATATACGTACCTCTTGAAACATTAGCAGCTGAAACCGATGATAGACCATAATGACAAGGGATTTGACATCAATTCTTTCCTAAGACATATGTTAGTGGAAAACATTACTTCAGGAATATTCATAATCACATCTGCAGTTCTCGTTTCCATGCCATCGGTATAAGTTGGTGAACGGTCCCCTTCGGTCATATAAGCACAAGCATTTTGGTAGGGCTCACGTCAACCTTTTGGTGGAGCTAAATTATTTCCATGTGCGCATTCTGATCAATATTGTACTGACCAGAAGTCTTTGAGAGGTTGACTGAAATTAGGTGATGACTTGACCTCAGAATTGAAGGACCTACTGAGATTTTTAAACACAACTCTTATCTATATTTCGAAGAACTTTTGAGGGTCAAAAAGTGACTTGAGACCTGGACCTAAAAGCCTTAATTTCTTGCTTTTACATCCTCTTGGAAGGATTAAAGGGTATATTCACGTTCTCATAGGGAAATAAATGGCAACGATGAAGAACGAAGGCCGTCTCTGAGTACTTGAGTCTATCTTTTACTGCTGCTACTTTGGTTAAATGCGATTCCTCATTCATCATTAAGCAAATTTTTTTAAGTCTGTCGTACATATGCTTCCTTGCCAAGGCATCATCTCTATGAGAATATTCCTCCAATTTTGTTTTTCAGACAAGTCTTTCTTTTGAAAAAAAAAAAAACATAAAAAGAAAGAGCCAGAAGATTCTTTCAACTTCATTAAGGTAAAATTTTGCTACATCTTATATTTATTCTAACAAAAAATTTCCATGTCTATTGTAATTGCTGGATATGAAACCAAATCTAGTGATCGAAGTACATACTGAAATATTAACTGCAACGTAAATGAGTCATTTAATGGGGCAAAAAGAAAATAAGGTTGTTACGGTGTGGTTCTTCTTAGAGTTCTATGTATGTACTTATTATTTATGCCTTTTGGATGGTAGTCACCAGGTATATACTCGTACAAACAGTCATATTATGACTACATGAAATCATGTGGAGAGCTATTTTAAGCAGACTGGAATGATCTTAGAGTAGGCTGTTTTTTGGCTCGATCATCCTCTCCTTTTTCTGGTCCTCTATCTGAATCACACTTCTGTACACCAATAGTCTCAGCGTGGTACTAGAGATCGAGTTCCTTTGCTTTCAATACCCAGATGATAGCTGTACCGCAGGAACGTTTCCACTGGTTCAAAAGCTAGCTAGATTTTGTTCAAAACTAGATGATAGTAGTCACGTTGAATGCAGCCATTATATTGGTGCAACATCAACAGTCCCCATTGAGGGTCTGATCAGTAGTTGTCAGAGGATCGATGAGAAATAATTACATTTATCCAGATAACTGATCATTTCAGAAAAGAAGCAGCATTATCAGTAAACTAGCTTGCTCTTTCAAAGCCTCATTCAAGTTGTTTGCTGCTCTCTTAACAATGTCAACTATAGAAAACACTTCTTATACTTAGCTATATCCTTTGGGGTATATATTTGGAGTTAATACTACTTCGATCATCTTCCACGTTAATTACCTTCAGCTCTCTAAGCTCCTTCACTCCTTCCATTGTTTGTTGGGTTCTTCCTCCCCATGTTGGGGCTAAAATCAATATTGATGGGTCGATTGGGGTCTCAAAGGTGGGAGCAAATTTCATCATTAGAAATGAGCACGGCCATGTTATAATCTACGCTGGACCACGGATTTTCCAGACTTCTGCGAAGCTGGCTTAAAATAAAGCCTGGAGCGAGAGACTGTTGCCGTCCACAAGATCCATCTTGACCATATCTTATTAGAAGACCCATTGGGTGTAGGAGTGCAACTCGAGCTCATGAAACTTGGATTTCTCTCAACCCTAACCCTAATCCTAATCCTATTTATAAAATGTCAACCCTAACTCTAACCCTAACCCTATTTGTAAAACCTCAACCATAATCCTATATTTAAAAATCGGGTTCGGATTGAGTTTCGGGTTGGAATTCGGATTAATAAGAAAAAAATAAAATAAAATACTTTTTTCAAAATAAATAAATACCGAATTATGGATCCCAAAGACGAAAAAATAAAATCTCTTGCCGAACGCATAAGCTAAACTCGGGGCTTTAACATATATTAAAAAAAAGTCTTACATGAAACAAAGATGAGGAGGAGGTGCTGTAAACAAAGAAGAGGAGGAGGCGGGAAGTGAAACAAAATGTGCGGGTGGTCTACCTTTATGTTTGTCCTTTTCCTCGTCTGCGACCGACGGCCTTACCCTCCTCGCCTTCAAGTTGGCCATCTCGTTCAACCCGATTGGCATCTTCAATGCCTTCAAAATTTTGATGCCGATAAGCTATCCCCATTCAAGTAACCCTCGGGTTCGGATTATCTCGGGTTTGGATTACAGTCAACCCTAATCTGGGTCAATTGCAAATCGGGTCTGGTTAAATTCAGATCTTTTGGTTCGGGTTGGACAAACATGAGTTTAAACACTGCTGTAAATCGGGTTCGATGGGCCCGGTTCAGATTGAACCCAGCCCAAGTTGCACCCCTAATTGGGTGTTACATTTCAGGAAGCCAGCCAACCAGCCGATCATTTGGCTTCTTATTCTTTCTGAGGTGGCACTGACTTCTTGATACTGATCCTACTTCTTTGTTTTATCGTTATTGAGGTCGTTGATTTCACACTAAGACCCAAAAAAAAAAAAAAAAAAAAAAAAAAAAGATATGTAAAATTATTCCAAAGGTGAATTATCCTTGATTGGCCTTGAGTATATCCATTTGCACCATTAACACTCTGGACATCCTGGCTAAGCACTTTGATAACCCCTTCATATTATAACTCTTTGTGTGTTGGCCCTAATGTTTTGAAAATCGGATTACATTGAACTAGCCAGTTCAATCGAGAATCGATCATCAGTTTGATCCGATTTTATTATTAAAGTTAACTTTTATATAATCTGATAAAAAAAAAAAAATCATTCAACCGATCGGATTTCGAATCGATCCAACCCAAATTTTAGGTTTTTTAAATTTTTTATTTAAATTATATTTATATTTTATTAATTTATATTATTATATTAAAATAATTATAATATTATTCGGTTTGATTAAATTAATTTATTCGATCAAACAGAATAATTTATGGTTTCAAATGTTAAACCGATTTATTGTTTGATCCAATTTTTAAAACCTTGCTGAAGCATTTTTTTTTTTCTTTATTTTTCGAAGCCAACGAAAATGGTGGGATATTGGACGAAAGAGGACAAAGAGATTAAGACAAAGGAGAAGCAAATAGAAGGAGAGAGAAAAATGAAAACTTTTAGGTTCTTCACTGCATTTTCTTTCCTTAGTGCACATAATTCTATTTATGCGGACAGATCAAGCCGACTTTTCATGTCTTAATACATTAATACTCGTCTTTTTATAAATTCTAAAAGGCAGGTTCATGAACCATAATTAATAAAATCTTGAAACACTAAAGGGAATATACGAAATAAAAATATATTAATCACTAGCTATTAATAACTAATAAATATTATTTTGACTAGACTTTTTGAACCTGCCTCACAGCTGGTGACGGTGGATGGCTATACATTTCTTGCTTCATTTTTCCATGCCTAAAACACATGCATAAATGTACGTACATTAGCTCCATATATTAAGAACTGCATTGAATGTGGATTATCAATAACATATATATATATATATCCATGATCCATCTCCATTAATTAGCATTCATGTCACAAAGGCCAAAACAAAATGGCAGGCAACAATGTGAAGCCATTCATGGATGAAACGAAGGGGAAAAAAAAAAAAAAAATAGAGGGAAAACCCCGGGGTGGCCACCTGAAATGAAGCGGTCGCCGGTCAGCCAGCCAGTCATAGTCAGACTCAGCAGACGCTCGGACTGTACGCCCCACGGCACGTGCCAACCTTCGGGGACGCGGTCCCACGTGCTTGCTGCGGGGCCCACCGGTGGCAAGAGGCCAGCACCCAAATTGCGAGCCTAATGATCGGGGCCAGCCCACGCCAGACCGCAAGCCGTCCCCAGCCCCCCATCATTCCTTCCACCTGGGTCCCACCCCCCACTCGCTCGTGCCCCGTTGCCCCTCTCTCTCTCTCTCCCCCTCCCTCCGTGTGTGCGTCTTTCCGGGGAGTCCTATTGGAGGGCTGTCCTTATCGTAGGTCGGTTGGTGGGGTCCGTGACCCAAAAGCGACTGCAAGGAAGGCTAGATAAAATAAAAGGCAGCGTAGAGAAAAATAGTAGTCAGTCACTAGCCAACCAACCATGGAGAGATACATATATCCATCTCTACGGTCCCTGGACCATTATTAGGGAGATTGAGGGATGTAGTAGTAGTAGTAGTAGTAGTAGTCTTTGCATCACATTCCTTTTGTCCCTTGAAAACTTTAACCATGAGCTATTAGTAAAAGCACGGTGTGGGATGGGGATGGCCAAGGTGGGGAAATTAAAGAAGGGTATAATGGAAAAAGGTGATGGAAGGTTGGGGTGGGGACCACACGGGTGGAGTGAACGAGGTGGCTGTTCTGTTACGTCTACTCTCTATATCTTCCTTAATTTCTTTCCCCGTTCCCCGTTTCAGAGAGTATATATGTTTTTGTGTCTCTTCTTCTAATTTAATTATTATATATATATTTTACCCACTTTTTTAGGTTCTTGGCTTTGGTGGCGTGAGAGCACCGGGAAGAGTGGTGGTGCTCCAAACTTTACAAGCTTTTAACAAAGCTTGAGTTCCGGTCTTCCCCGTTTTGCTGCCACCTTCTCTCTTCTGAGAGGCAATCGGATCGATCTGGTCATTATCGGAGGCGGGTGGGTGGCGGTGGCGGTTGCGGCGAAGGCTTTCACCCCGCCATTTTTCACGCCAGGAAGTCTTTACAAGCGATCCATTATCACCAATATCCATGTCGTTAGATATATATATATAGGTATTTAACGGCATCTGGTCTTCTTTCTTCTATCCTTCGATCTCCAGCTTCAGCTGTTTACCTCGGGATCGATCAGATTCCTCTCAGTGCTCGTGAACTGTCATTGCTGGGTAAAGGGAGTGCAGGACGAGGTTCAGGGGTTCAAGTCCCAAGGTTCAGTGTTGATGTTGCTCCCGGACAAAAAGAAACTAGGCTAAAATCTCTCTCTCTCTCTCTCTCTCTCTCTCTTTTCCCTCTACCCTCCCTGGCCAGAATTACCCGATCTTGCTGAGTTGGATCAAAGAAGCGACAACAGTAGCTCAGAAACACAAAAACTAGGGCTGATAGCAAGGGAAACCAGGTACTGCAACCGGTGAGCTCTCTCTTCTCTCTCTCTCTCTCTCTTCCCGCTTCTGCATAGGTTGATACTTCGTGTGCAAGGATTAATAGTTGAGTAGATCTACCTCCTCTCTAAGTATATTTTTGTTTCTGTTCTTGGCTGCAGAGATTTTTATCAAGTGTAGCTCAAGAGGATCTGTCTTCCTCTTTTTTCTGGTTGAAACAATGGAAGATCGCTAGGTTTGATGGTTGAATCGTTCCTTGTCCAAAGATTATAGTTAATCATTTCGTACATTAGGACGTTTCCCATCCTCAAAAAGTTGTTTTAACAAAGAGATTTCAATAGAATGTCAGTCTCTCATCCTCATATTTACTTGCTAATGATCAGCCTTCTTGCTGATCAGTCATTGCCATCTTGTTTACGTTTGATCAAGTTGGTTCCAAGCAAAGATTAAGCAAGTTTTTTAGATTGTCAATGGAGGGTTCCAAAGAGAATTTTTTTGTGGGGTTATTTCCTTTGGTTTTTGAAATATAAAAGGAAGAGCATTCTCCTCTTATCCCGAAGACTACTGTAATGATTCATTACCTGTAATGGGCGTATGATTACTTTGTGAGATATGTGTTTTCATATTTTACTAGGATAAAATATCCAAAAAAAAAAAAATTTCCAAAAGACAAGGGAAAAAAATAACAAATTGACTAGATAACATCATGATTCTTCATAGGTTGGTTCTGAAATACATCCTCAATTAAATTATACTGAATGATGATGCATCAGGGCTTCATTATGTGCCTTCTTTTCTCTATCTAGTACGTGCAATGAATTGCATCGCATGTTGTAGTCAAGTTGATGGAAAAGGAAGTCCCAAAACAAAAATTTTGGATGACTTAAGAAATTTTATTCCAGCTAAGTTTACCTCATTTCTTATCATTATACATTTATGCTCATGGACTTCATTTATAGAGCCATGCATTAATTTGCTAAGTTAGTGATCAAGTTCAACTGAACACTTTGTTTTAGCATAATGTACATATATATGAAATATGTCCTTCATGCATTAGATCCTCTAATGAGCATTATATACAATTACAATATCAAAATATTTTTTATAAGCAATACTGATTTTCAATGATGTTTGCTAAGAGTTGTAAATATGACAGAAAGTGAACTTTTGTGCTGGCTGTTGGTGTCAACGCATCAACGTTATGTTCCGAAAAAATATGCGGAGAATCAAACTACTGAGCCAGATATCTTCTCTATATATTCATAAAAGAAATACCAGTACATTTTGAGCAATTATATGATACATAGATGACCTAAACGAAAATTCAATTTCTTGCAATTAAATACACAAACTAGAACGCAACGTTACTTTCAAGTATTTTATAAAGAAGTGAATGGTAAATAGTCGAATCAAAGCCTTCTTCCTCTTCCTTTTGGTCGTGGTCAAAGTTTGCTCTTAGTCCACCAATGCTGTTTTATGAAGTTTATCATTTCCCATAATGATCCTCCTCACATGACTAGTTGATTCTTTGGTATTAATTATTAGAAACTTGATAGCAATCCATGTTCAGTAAATCTGCGTCTAAATATTTATAATTGCCTATATTTTTCATTCGAGTCTGGTTATGGATTTTTAAAATACCATGTTGTCCTTCTTTTAGTTTAAACATATGATATGAGGTTTTCATGTGTCTTCCATTCTCCTTTGTTACCCTGGCTACAAGATCCGAGGTCCCTTTTCTTTCATCAAAGTCCGTCTAGATTTGGTTTAACATGCAAAATTTTCTCAATCTTATTTTTTAACACATTTTTTTATTCATCTAAAATCCCCGAATTCAGGTAAAACAGAAGCACGAAGGAGAAGAATAATTCAGGGCTATGATTAACGTTTTGTTAACTGTTACAAGATGGCATGTAATCCCTCATTTTAATAAAAATTGTTATATAATACAATAAACCCTCAAGTTTGTAAATAGGTGAGCAAATTGTTATGAACATAAGAAGTTCGCGATCTTTTTCTGCACTCACATTCCAGAAATGCCAAAAGTTAAGAAGTACCGGAAACATCTTTTCTTATTGAGATCATATAGAAAAAAATCTGTCCAATTGAAATAATTGCAATATATAATATATATCTTGATGTCAAATTGTTTTTGTTTTTTCTTCTGTATAAAACATAAGAAGTTCGCAATCTTTTTCTGCACTGGTATTCCAGAAATGCCAAAAGTTAAGTACCGGAAACATCTTTTCTTATTGAGATCATATAGAAAAAAATCTGTCCAATTGAAATATATGAAATATATATATATAATATCTTCATGTCAAATTCTTTTTGTTCTTTCTTCTGTTAACTGTTGCTGTCAAAGTGGGTAATGTGCGCGCGCAATGGTATTTTTAATCTTTTGTCTCTTATTCTGGCCCTAAATTGAAGTCAAAACACTAAATTTCTAGTTAGTTTCGCAATCTAAATATTTTAGGAGGTTGCTACTTCACTTCAATGGCAGCCTTTCAAAGATGCCAATATTTTTTTATCATTCATGTTATCTAATTTTAGATGTCATAATTAAGATTGAAGGATAACATGAACGCCATGAAATTAATTTATTTTTTGAGTAAAACATCGCATAAATTGATATTGTGGGATAGTTAACTAATCTCTATGTTGATGATACTTTTACATTATTTACAGGACTTGATACATCGACAAGAATATGGATGTTTTTTCGCGTGTTCCTCCCGGTTTTCGATTCTATCCTACGGATGAAGAACTTGTGGATTACTATCTTAGAAAAAAGGTGGCTTCAAAACAAATTGACCTAGATGTAATAAAAGAAGTTGATTTGTACAAGATTGAGCCATGGGATCTTCAAGGTATCATTTATAGAAGTAGTTATTGATGATGAAATATGAGTTGATTTCTATACACATTTCCATTGTCAACTGACATGTTCCTTTTAAATAGAAAAATGTAGGATAGGAGCAGAAGAACAACAAGAATGGTACCTTTTTAGTCATAAAGATAAGAAGTATCCAACTGGTACTCGCACCAATAGAGCAACAGCAGCAGGATTTTGGAAAGCCACGGGAAGAGACAAGCCAATTTACTCCAAGCATAATCTCATTGGCATGAGGAAGACTCTAGTGTTTTATAAAGGCCGAGCCCCTAATGGGCAAAAGTCAGATTGGATCATACATGAATATCGGCTTGAAACTAATGAAAATGGACCTCCCCAGGCAAGTATTTTCAAACTTGGAGCTTCAATTTTATTTATGGGCCATCTGACAAGAATCAATTTACAATGTTTTGATTCAACACAAGAAACACTTATATTGCATTGTTCTTTTTCTGATTAATTTGCCTCTTCAATGTCTCGGATTTTATTGTAAAAAGAAAATCAACTTGTAAAGCAAATTTGTAAGTTCAGAGGAATAGACTAAGACTGGGGATAAGAGATCATTTACAACAAGCAACATAATTCTTATGTTAAATAATTATATCAGAAATAAAATGAAGAAAAGGAAATTATTATTTTTTGTCAAAAAAGAAGTATATTTTTCCACAAGGAAAAAAAGTAAAAAGATAATGATCGCATGCTTTAAAATATTATGTGAACAAATCAATTAGTCATTACTATTAGACCATAAACTGCACATAATTTTGATGTCAAGAAATTTTTTACTAGGCAACACTGCATATTTGTTTCTTTTCTCACTATATCACATTTACAGGTGTAGACAAATATATATATATATATAAGAGAGAGAGAGAGAGAGACGAGAAAGAAATTCTCCCACAAATTTTATTAAAATATGATATTTTACAAAATAAATGAGGAAGAAAAAAAAAGATAGCAAATTACAAACTCTTATATGAGAGTCTAGCAGTAATTGCCCCCTAAAGAAAAGCTGGCAATAATATTAGGAAAGATGGAAAATAGTAATAATTTCTTGAGGAAGATTCTTACGTTCCTTTTATTCCACACACAGTGATTCCAACTTTTTCTCTTCTTGACAGATCTAGATAAGTATCGATCTAATCCAGTCTCAAATTTACTTTAGAACATGTATAATTTAGACTCAAATCAAATCCATCTTCTGGCATGTCAAAGTCAGATCAAACCTATTTCTGTACAGCTTTTACTTGCTTTAAGACTTAATGGCCTAGTCTTGCATTTTTGAATTAATTGACCAATGGTTTAATTCTTTTTTCCTTGTTTTTCTTTTCTTTTCTTCTTCTTCTTCTTCTTCTTTTGAGAACAATTGAAACAGGATCTACCATGACCAAATCCACAGCATAAACTGCTGGAGTTCAGTTGTCAGTTCAAACTGACAACAATTATCATAGATATTATATAAGCAGTTAATAATAAGTCAGATATAAATTTTCATACAAGTAATTTGCACAATGTTAGTATAATGCCCAATTGGAGGCTTCCTAACTGTTTTGCATAGAAATAATATGCATCTTGTGGTTAAATGTAATAAAATCTCTAGTAACCAGAAAATGGAATGAACCATGCAAGGTAATTTCTACCTTACAAACTTGCTCAGGATTTTCAGTTAGGATTTATGCTTGGAATAGTTCTGTGACATTTTCAAGTTCTAAATGATCTGTGCATTTAGAACTTGTTATAATCCTATGACTTGGCCGATATAATGAAGCACATTATATTCCCTAGCTATTTTTAAATTTGATAGATGATTTTATAAGAAATTCATTTCTCAGAAAAGAAAAGGAAAAGAAATGAATCACACCAACGAACATTATGATCAATCTGTAGCCTGCATAGAATTTCCCTCGAATTGATGAATGGGCATTACGGATGAAGTTATGTGAATGGAGGTCAAAATTCAATTGGTTGACATAAGTACAGTCTCAATTTTGCTATATGTAGCTCACTCTAGCTTTTTTGAGCTAAACGAGGTTTAATTGCAACAATATCTTGCATTGCAACACAAAATTGGGTGTGACAGCTATTCATCCAAAAACTCCCATTTGGAGAAGCAAAAAGCCTGTCAGCGTGACCAACATAATGATTTGGAATGGGTCCTCCTGCTTTACTTCCTGTAAAAAAATGAAGGAAAGAAACAAGTTAATGACATCTTGAGAGTAAGTTGCAGAAAAGACCAGCACCACATGCTTTTCAACTTCTTTTGAACTCTCGATCTCTTTGACGAGCTAGTCTGGACTCACTCATGAAATTCACGAGGAAATTTAATTAACGATGAGCCAGCGAGTTGCAGTTGTTATTCTTACACATAATGTCAATATGAAGTGCAATGGAAGTGTCAATCTTATTGTCACTAATTTCTCACAAACGTCACTTCTTTTTTCTTTGAGGTGGGAGAAGATATGTTCTCAGAATAGCCAGTGCAACATGTTATATATTCTGCACCAAAGTCAGTCTTTCACAGTAAAATTGTAGTAGATTTTTCAGTTGTAGTTTTTGTTGTGCTATCCCATTATTTAAAAAGCAAAGCCCTTTAAAATGTGATCCCATAACTAATTGTTCAATTTCATGTTACAGGAAGAGGGTTGGGTTGTGTGCAGGGTTTTCAAGAAACGAGTACCAACAGTAAGGAAAGCAAGTGAGCTTGAGTCTCCTTGTTGGTATGACGAGCAAGTCCCCTTCATGCAAGACCGACTTGATTCCCCAAACAGGATTGCCATTCAGCCCAGCATGGAATACCAGCAGCATGTCCAATCCTACAAGAGAGAAACAAGGATGCACTACCACTTACCACATGAACCTTTCCACCAGCTTCCTCAACTAGAGAGCCGTAAACTTTCTGATTACATCAGCCATGAAAGTTCCCTCCAATCCTTTACTGCTTCGGAGGACAAAACAGCACAGCCCAGCCACCAACTTCAGATGGTCACTTTTTATAATGGCAGTGGAGACATGGATCAAGCAGTTGAGCAAGTGACGGATTGGAGAGTTCTTGACAAGTTTGTTGCTTCTCAGCTTAGCCACGATGCATCGAAAGGACCTGGATATTCCGATGCAGCTGATATTCTTCATGTTTCCAATAAACAAGAAGTGGCAGTGGAGTATGCCTCAACGTCCACCTCAAGCTGCCAAATCGACCTATGGAAGTAAAACAATATAATGATAGATTTATTAGAAGTATATATGATTAGTGATCTTAGATAATATGGTATCAATCAGATGGACAAGGCATGGTTATATGGCTTTTGTACATAAGTGACTGAGAACCGTAGCGTCAGTGGTGCTTAAGAAATTTGTAATAGTAGCTGATATTACTTAATAAGGCATAACTATTGTGAATAACTTGATGGGTGATGGGGTTGAGGGTCTTGATGAACAAATCATATTTTGTTTTGGAATGCATATGTCTTGTGGGCAGAATTTGGTAACAGCTAATAAGAATTGATACAATTCAAGAAAACTAAAACTGTTTCAGAAAAAGAAAAAACTATAATTAAAAAAAAGAAGTAAGACTAGACTAGCTAGGAGTACTGTCTATGTTGCTTGCTCTGGAAAGAGTTAATAAAACTAAGAAACTGGAAACCTTAATCTACAGGACAATATAATCTAATAATGCACTTGTGATGTTTATATATAGTTGTAGCATTTAACAGGTTATTTCTAAGGAAACAATGTTCCGGCAAATGGAGGTTCATATATGACATGCTTGCCTATTGATTGAGCTCTACTTTTGAAATTTAAACTCTGATTACAAAGTACATTAAGTTTATTCTAGACTATTGTACATTATATGCATGGCTACCACTCAAAAACTAGTCTAGTTAGGATTTTTGATTTTTTTGGTAAAAGGATTAATAGAGCAATTTAGCATTTTCCTATAAAAAATAGCAACATTCTTCCAAAGGCAAAAAGATCATCTTAAAATAAAACAACTATATATATATATTAAAAGCCTCAAAAGTGATAGGTTGTTTTTCCACTTCGTGATACATATCTATTCTTTGGACATATCAAGTGATGTCTTAACATACTATTCTAGTGGCATAAGTGAATTCAAACAATGAGAAATAAAAACAACAAGGTCATATAACCTTTGGAGGAGAATGAACTTATGCAGAATATATGTTTGCACAAACCACACATTAAAATGACACCTTGGTTATTTAATTTCAAAATAGGTAGTAACACTCTATCTTGGACTACCAGAAAAAGAGCAAGTACGTACAGTTAAGAAAAAAAAGGCTTCTCGCCTTATCTCCTAAAGAATATTATATACTGGACAGGACAGTACATATTAGCTAGCCTGATGAATCTTATCTCACATCTATTTTAGGGGAATGGATGAAGCAATGATCGTTTTCTTTTAAGTAAGCACGCATTAAAATAGGCAGAATGACACATCGAGCAAAAAGAATGCGACTTTGAACTTTGCTGCACTTGAAGTCATTGATGACTTTACGTTTGATTCATATTAAGATATTTTTACAAATTAACCTGATTCTTTTTTTTCTTTGATGGAAGAAAAGTAACAATAAAAACAGCGGTGGCAGCAGAAAACGCATGTACATAACAGCAAGGACAACTACTGCAGTACTATTGCTGCATACAATTGCTACAATTATATCTTTATCGCTACTACTACAACGTACTGCAATATAGACAACACAACCATAACCATGTTATGACTCAAAACAGCTTAGTTCTTCCTACCAGCAGCTTAGAATCTCTCTTTCGAGAAAAGTTCCACACCATCTCTCTGCCTCTCTCACACATACAGAGAGCAAATTAATGCGCCAGTGCAAGGGACACCACTTATTATGGTTCGACTTTTTCAATATTTATCAGCCAGTGGCAACCCGTAACCTATGGAATTAAGCTAGAAAGTAATAACATCAAGAGTAGATAACCACGTAGCATTCGTTCCTTCAGAAAAAGGCATGTTTCAGTGCAGAAGTAGCATACAAATGGATCACATATTTAGATTCAAAACTATATATAATTAAGCAGCTACGGAACCGGAACCTGAAATTAATTGATTTTAGGAACTGTTTTTCATGTCAGTCGTGTATGCATGGATGAGTCAGGACTCGGAAGCCTTGTCGATGGAAACACATACAGAACCCTAACATCCCTCTAATTACAATAAGCAGCATGTCTTGCTATCGAACATCAAGGGTCTGGTCTTCCAAAACGCAACTAAGCATATGCATGTGGAACGCTCTCTCATGCATGCATCAAATTATGCTGTAAGGTGCTGCGCAAACCTATCAAATCATGAGTTTTGGGTTGAAATAAGTGAAAATAGATCATTTTGTCTTTGGTAACATTGTGGCACCTGGGGAAGTGAAACTTTTTATGAGAGCCTGAGTAATAGCCTTGTGCAAAAGAGCTAAGCTGAAATGAAATATAAGCAGAAGGTATATATATATGCCTAAATTGCAAAGAATACTCTAGTATGGGGAAAAGGGGAGAAGATCCACTGCAAATGAAAACCCATTAAATCTGCCTACAATGACGCACATAAATGAAAACTCAACCTACCGGTCACCCCCATAAGCGACGAACAATGACCCCAAGCTGCAATGCTGAAGGGAAGCTATCAAGAAATAATTAAGGAAAAATGCATACAATCCCTAAAGACAATCTAGTCGTAAACTTGTGGCAAAAAAGGAAGCAGTAAAGATTAATCTCTTTTGAGAAGCAGGCATAAACCAACATTGCCTCCCACCTACTTAGCTTGCGGTTTATATAGGTGAAGGAGAGAACCCATACGAAAGCCATGCAAGCAAGCCAAGTCCCCCCTCTCTTTAGGGCAACCCAATTTTCTACACCACGCAAACACCGAGACCGAGAGAGAGAGAGAGAGAGAGAGAGAGAGAGAAAGAGAGGAGTCCAAGGTCAAAAAAGGGTGGGTTGCTGGGAATTCAGTGGACATACATGCATGCACACTGACGCATGGGAACTGGAATGAGGAAAGGAATAATTAAGGGTGGTGTTGATAAGTGCATGTTGTTTGTGGAGGAAGATAACATGATGCGTGCGTGAAAGCTCTCATGTGACCCTCCATCATGCTACCACCTCTATCTCCAGTCCATCCGTTCTCCTTTCCTTCCACGCCTGTGGTCAGCCCCACCTCAATATTTCTTTAGTGGCTTCTCTAATAATCTCTTCCTTCCATACCTTTGTATTTTATCTCTTTTCGGCTCGACAACTTTGAGTTTGGCAACGTCCATACAAATTTTTTATGACTTCTTAACATTATAATGATTCATTAAGTCCCATGCCCCACGTAAAACAACTTGCTCTTGTTTTTATTAATCAGAGTATGTATTGATTAAAGTATATAAAATAATTTCGTGGGAATCACTCATACGTGCATACAAGGTGCAGTTGTTGAGTAGCGTAGTGGATGGAAGATGAACTACTGCTACCAAAAACACGGCAGGCGTTTACACCACCGGACATCTAATGCCGAATGGATAGAGCTGGCTCCGAGGGTTTGCCACGTTCATGAATGATTCAGGGCTGGTCTCGGAGAATGATTCGTGTCGTATTAGTTTAGCCTTCTCATGGGGGCCACTAACATTTGAACAGGGTAGTACGTGGCAAGCCTTGAATCTTATCACTTTGAGAGGAAGTCTCGCAGTTGGATTTGACTCGCTTTTTTTAGGTTGGAGCTGAGCGAAACACCACCTCATTTGCATTTCTTAACTTCCTTGGAAGGGTCTCTAACTCTGGTAGGCGTGAGAATGCCGGCATGTTTGCTATTAAGATTATTCCACCGAAAGGTTAGGTGATGCTTGTCCTGCTGTCATTAAATATATTCTAGGATAACCTGGTTGCAATATTGTTTTGAGAAATAGGATGGGGATGCCGCTACCAGATTTGAGACCTTCCAACTTGCAAATGGACTGATGTTTTAATATTTGTCGCAAAGATCAACTAACTATAAAAATCATCAAACATGGTCATCGAGGCATAAAAATTTTTATGAAAACTTAGAGCATCACCAGGAATTCCTACCAACTTAATTAAAAAACGAATGATATAGATAGTTTCTATAGAGAAGTTGCTGTAGGAATTTATATATTATACCTTTCGAAGACCGCCAATATTTAACTTTAGCCCCGGCACCTTTAGCGTTTCATATTTAGTCCTGCGCGCACGTGATTAGACTAGGGTTTTACACGTAGTGCATACCAATGTATACCAACCCCTAAATCCGTATAGAATTGTATTTATAACTCTTACCACAAAACCAAGATAGCACTCATGCAAAAAATATAGAAACTTAAAGGAAAGAAAAGAGGGGAAAAAAAAAATACAAGACATACAGAATTAATATAATTCAGCTATTGGCCTATACCCTTGATCTAAGCAACATAATAAAGAAATTTTACTATCAAACATTATAAGAGTTATCTTCTTACAGTATCTCTCTTATAAACTCCAGACCTACATACATTCAATATAACTAAAATATTTCTCTCAAACTCTTCATCTAATTCTTTTCAAGCTTTTCTTCATAAAAGATTACATATTTAAAGGAAATATCTGTAGTGTTCTATTAGGATTAGAATTCTTGTTTTGTAAGGTTTAGAAGTCAGTACTCCTTTTTGGAAGTCATGTGAGGAATATCTTTTATTGGCCTTGTCAATCTCCAAACAAAATATAACAATCTTGTGCGCACAGTGATATTTATGTATAAAGGTCAATGACTAAACTTGTTAACTCCATTAAAATAAAGGCTCCAATAAATCTTTTAACCAATATGAGCTAAATGATATATGACAGTCAATTCCTGATGCGGACCTCGATTATATTGAGTTGATAAGACCATCTAACAGTTGTATAGGAAGTATGCTAGCAGAAACGGGTCTCTTGGTTGAAACCCCTCGTCTTAATTAGAGCATGGACCTTCTGAAGAAGTTACGGAAATACTACGTACAGTGATTTGGTGCCCAGTAGCAGGAGTTATTCCATTTGCATGGTCCCTTGCTATATATTGTGGCATCGCCCACTTGAGATTCCCTTGCTGTGAAGAAACTGACAGCAAAACCATCAACACCTGATCTGATCTCTAGTCACCTAGGGCCAATAATATTTACGTACATATATAGTACATTATGTTGTATTGTACGTTGTACCAGTAGATACTTCGTCTGAGTTTTTGACTGTGATGAAGAATGGGAGCTTTAATCCTAGCACGCAAAAGAACGCTTGAGAGGCACCCCACCGAGGAGACAATACTTCTGTGTTCAGCGATTGATGCTTACCGTGGGCCAACATCTAAAGCAAGGATAATGAGGCAAAAAGATTGCTTTTGAGATCGGACTCTTCTTGTGGAAAGATAGCTCCCACTTGTCCCCTCCGAGTCCTGGGCCTTTTCTCGACTCTTCCCAACTTGCATTATTCTTCTAATTTTTATATTACTTCTCGTTCATAGGTTAAACCAGGGTAGTTTATCTCTTCAAATATAAAAAGTCCTGTTTGAGAGCGAGAATCTCCTCCTGTTTTTAATAAGTATTGTCCACCGATACTGGATATAGAAACTGTGCTTGATTTAACTTCTTCGGGAGCCTACTTACATCCGTTCAAATCTCTGTTCTTTTCTTTCCTTTTCTTTTTTTTTAATGTAACAGTACTGTTGGAAGGGAGTTCCCTCACAGAATTTATGACACTTGTAAAATTACAGAGTTTAAGAAAGAAAGATGGAAGACGAAAGATTATAAAAGAACTAATAGAAAATCCATGAGCTTATTGGGGCAGAGATTGCCCCCACAAAATAAAAGAAGCTAACAATTTGCGGACTGAAGCTATGGATGACCTCTTCTTAGAAAAAATTCTTAAATTTCTCTTTAGCCACACATTGTTGATTTTTTCCCATTAAGCGTATCGATTAAATACGATTAAGATGGTCCTATATTCAATATCGAGGGATTACATAAATTTAAAGTTTGAATTCACAATTAAAATAAACATTCCTTAACCATATCCGTTTGAAGCGTCCTCTGTGATGGATAGATAAGGTATAAAGCAAAATAAAATGGGAAGGTCCCTGCATCTAATTTCTATGGAAGTTTTACACTATCGCTGAGAGAGACCGTAAGATGTGAAAGAGCCTTACCTTGATGTGAAAAAATATCAACCAATTTGCATGGATCAATAGCGGAAGGTATTTATATATCTATTCATTGTTTACATTTTATCATGATAAATTTATTGGTCCCATATTTTCATATTTGATATACATGTTATTTAGTTTAATAAAGATACAATAGGAATCAATATAATTTTAGTCTATCATTTGTTATCACAGCCTATAAAAATACCTCTGCTTTATTTATTGGGATTGTTTCCATTAATTTATGGATTTAATAAAATTCCTATGAAACAATCATTATATCATTTATTTGATAAAGAGGGGCAAGGCATTTTTAGTCTCTATTTCTTCATCTAGGATAGTCTAAAGGAAAGACTACTGGTAGTACCCTGGATTATTTGACCCAACGAGCGTATGGTAGGGATATTAGGAACGTACCAATAAGGAAGGCTACTGGTAGTACCTTAATACGTTTGACCCAACTATCTGCGTACCGAGAGAGTTAATAGGTCATCAAGAATCATCAGAAAGGGCATTAGATTCGGTAAACTCTTAATATTTAGTTTTATTTAATTTAGTTTTATTTAAGAGAAGCATCAACAAGATATATGCCATGAAGCATGCACCTATATGTTCGCTCATCCTTTTCGATATAGTTTAAATAAAAGAAAAATCATAAAAGATGTGGGATTGAGATTCTGGTATGGTGGTTAAAACTCAGATTTTTAAACCTGAGATCAAAGAATCCATGAGATTAGGCTCTCTCCCATGACAGACCTGTATCGTGCGATATGGGTACCATTATAATATATATATATATATGGCTGCCGCCAGCTTCGGCCAGGCGCCTGGCCACCTGGCCACCTAGACCAGACTGGCCCAAGTACCCGCCTATGCCAGGCACCCACCTGGGCCAGCCGCCAGGCTAGGTCGTGCGCCCAACTTGGGCCGCGTGGCAGCCTGGAACATACCCACATCTGACCCATGTTGAAAAATTTTTGGGTTGAATTAAACTATTAGAATTGAGTGAGGATGGGGGCTGTTGGCTCATCCATCAAATGATTGGGCTATTGACTTTGCCTAATTATGTTTAATTATATTTAAAATTTATGTGTATAAATTTTGTAAACTATGCATGCATTTTAAGTGACATAATTGAGCATAAAATTTAAATAATATCTAAGTGATATATATAATTTGAATAATTGAGGAGTAGCCACAGCATCCTTAATAATAAAATTGTATAATAAAGTTATTGAATCACATAAATAATAGACATTAATTATAATTAAATTATATGGATATAATAAAATTTATCCCACATCAATTTTTATTATAGTTGTATAATTAATCAGGATAAAATATCAAATTATATTTTTATAATATGCCCATAGAAATTAGAAAGAAGGAATATAATTTGATAGTTTTATCATACAGACTTAAGTGAATCTAATTGATTAGAGCTTTAGTCCACATATAAGTTTTATGTCAATAGATTCACTATTTTCTAAATGCATGATTTACATTAATAAAGCATTTTAATTAGCCTTAATTTTTGATAATAAGCATGTATATTTAATTTTGTAGTTATGCAACCTATAAATTTTTCAGATATAAATTGTGGCATACCTGAATTGAGGGATGATAACTATAAGGTTTGAAAGGAGAGAATTCTCCTTCATCTAGACTGGATGGACATTGATTATGCTATAAGGAAAGATGAACCACCTTTAGTAACTCAGACCAGCACTCCTAGTGAGATTGCGATTTATGAACATTGAGAGCAATCTAATGGCTTGAGTGTAATGTTCATAAAGATAAAAATCTCTGTTGGTATACATGGTTCAGTCGATAAGCATGAGAATATCAAGAAGCTACTAAATGCCATTGATGAGCAATTCGGTACTTCAGACAAAGCTCTTGTTTGTTATGAATCTAACATGGCTGATGTTGTTTATAACACATGGTGGATTGATTCTGGTTCTACAATCTACATTTACAATACTTTGCAGGGTATGCAAAACCTAAGGAAGCCAGTGGGAAGTGAGCAGTATATATCTTCAGAAAATAAGATATGCTCACATGTGAAAGCTATAAGGACGTGCACTTTAGTTCTTAGTAGTGGTTTTATTTTATATTTGAAAATGACCTTTTATGTACCTAGTTTTTTTAGAAATTTAATTTTAGTTTCAAGACTTGTACCTTTAGATTATTCCTTCAACTTTTTAGATACTTCTTTCAGTTTATATTATAAATCTAAACTTATTAAAAATTATACTTTATTTGATGATCTTTTCTATATTAATTTAAAATGATACCACTCATGATGTGATGCATGTTATGGGTGGCATAAAAAATGTGTTGTAAATGATAACTCTTCCATATTGTGGCATCAAAGATTGGAACATATCTCCATAGATAGAATCAAGAGGTTAGTGAATGAAGGAGTACTCAGTACTTTGGACTTCACTGACTTTGACACTTGTGTGGACTGCATTAAGGGCAAGCAGACTAACAAGTCAAATAAAGGTGCCAAAAGGAGTTTAGACCTATTAGAGATCATACACATGGACATTTGTTGTTCGAATATGGATTTTCATGGTTCGAAATACTTCATCTCCTTCATTGATGACTACTCACGATTTATGTATCTATACTTGCTTCAAAATAAAAAAAGCATTGGATGTCTTTAAGGTTTTTAAGGCAAAAGTAGAGACATAATGTGGAAATAAATCAAAATTATGAATCTAATAGAGAAGGTGAGTATTATGGGAGATACACTGAAGATGGACAAATGTCTAATCCATTTGCGAAGTGTCTTCAAGAACATGGGATTATTGCTCAATACAGTTTACCTGGCTCACCTGATCAGAATGGTGTAGCAAGAAAAAGGAACCAAATATTGATGGACATGGTGAGGAGCATGATTAGCAGCTCCAAACTGCCTAAGTCCTTATGGACAAAAGCTCTTAAGATGATCGTGTACATATTGAATCGGGTTTCAACCAAGGCTATTTTTAAAATGCCATTTGAGTTATTTAAAGGTTGGAAACCAAGTTTGCAATATGTACGCATATGGGGATGCCCATGTGAAGTGAGAGTGTACAATCCATAAGAGAAAAAGCTGAACCCTAGGATCATTAGTGGGTATTTTGTTGGATATGCCGAGAGGTCCAAGGGATATAGATTTTACTGTCCGTCTCATATAACTAGGATTGTAGAATCAAGAAATACTAAATTTCTTGAGAATGACTTGATCAGTGAGAGTGATCAATTACAGAGCATGATTCCTGAAAGGGAACATTCTGATGTTCAACCTTTCACTTCAAGTGACAGATTGATTAACGTTCACAGTGCCCCTCAAGATCAAACGGACATTATACAACCAGTCGTTGAAATTTCATAATTTGCTAATAATGAACTAGTAGATCCAATCTCTTATGAGTTACTAGAGATAGTTGAACATTCAACTTTGCCAGAGAAGGTCATTACAACATTAAGAAGATCTATAAGAGAAAGAAAATCAGCAATTTCTAGTGACTCTATTATGTATCTTCAAGAGTCAAATTATAATATTGTAGCTAAAAATGATCCTAAAATGTTTTCATAAGCCATGAGTTGTAAGGAATCCAATTTATGGTATGATGCTATGAAAGAAAAGATAAATTCTATGGCATTTAATGAAATCTAGGATCTTACTGAGTTGCTTGATGGAGCAAAAGCCATTGGCTATAAATGGATCTTTAAGACCAAGAAAGACTTTAGGCAATACTGAGCAATATAAGGCAAGACTTGTTACTAAGGGATTCACTTAAAGGGAGGGAATTAATTACAAGAAGACATTTTCTTCTATAACTAAGAAAGATTTCTTTCAAATTATCATGGCACTTATTGCGTATTTTGATTTAGAGCTGCAACAAATGGATGTAAAAATTTTATTTCTCAATGGAGATCTAGAGGAAGAAGTTTATATAAAATAATCTAAAGGATTTTTCTTTAGTGATAATGAGCAATTGGTACGCAAGCTCAAGAGATCTATATATGAATTGAAATAAGCCTCTCAACAATGGTACTTAAAATTTTATGATGTGATTTTTTTATTTGGATTTGTAGATAATATTATGGATCAATGTATATACCAGAAGGTCAGTGGGAGCAAAATTTATTTTTGATCCTATATGTAGATGATATTTTACTTGCAACCAATGATAAAGGTATGTTACATGAGGTGAAACAATTTCTCTTTGAGAATTTTGATATGAAAGATATGGGTAATGCCTCTTATGTCATTGGCATTAAGATTCAGAGAGACAAACTTTGAGGTATTTTAGGTTTGTCTCAAGAAACCTATATCAATAAAATCTTAGAGAGATTTTGGATGAAAGATTATTCATCAAGTATAGCTCCCATAGTCAAGGGTGATAGATTCAATTTGAGTTAGTGCCCAAGAAAATGAAAAATTTCATATGCCTCAGCTGTTGCTAACTTGATGAATGCTCAGGTCTGTACAAGGCCTGACATAGCATTTGTAGTTGGAATATTGGGAAGATATCAGAGTAATCTAGGTTTAGACCAGTGGAAAGCTGCTAAAAAGGTAATGAGGTATCTTTAGGGTACCAAGGACTACATGCTTATGTTCAGACGAACTAAAAATTTGGAAGTGATTAGCTACTCTGATGCCAACTTTGCTAGCTATGTTGATTCTTGAAAGTCAACATCTGGATACATATTTATGTTTGTTGGTGGAACTATATCTTGGAGGAGCGCCAAGAAGACTTTGACTGCTACTTTTACCATGAAAGCCGAGTTTGTGTCATATTTCGAGGCTACTTTGCATGATGTATGGTTGAAAAGTTTGATTTCTGGGCTTAAAATTATGGATTCTATATCTAAGCCATTGAAGATTTATTGTGATAATTTAACTGCAGTATTTATGGCTAAAAACAACAAGAGTGATAGTCTAAGCAAGCACATTGACATCAAATATTTAGCCATAAGAGAATGTGTTAAAGAAAAGACAGTGGTTATTGAGCACGTGAGCACTGAGTTGATGATAGCTGATCCCTTGACTAAATGCTTGCCACCACAGAAGTTTAGGGATCATGTAGACCGTATGGGTCTTGGTTATTTTGTTTAATTCATTGTTTAGATAAATTTTATAATTAATGAAACTCTTTTATGGTTGTGATATTTTTTCATATTTAGTTATTTAGTATACACATTTATTTTATGATGAGCATCATTAAGTTGGACTTAGAATAAACATGGGGTTTATTCATTAAGTTATATGGGTTTATGTTTGGAAAATATAATACATTGTGATACATGGTTAATAATACTCGATTTAAGAGGACCTATTGCTATGATTCATGTATTTTGTTCTTACTATAGTAATAGAATTTATGGACTAAGTAGAAGAATGTTGGTTTTTTCTTCATTAAGCGTATGGTTAGATACGATTAAGATGGTCCTATATTTGATATCAAGGAATTACATGAATTCAAAATTTGAATCCACGATTAAGATAAACATCCCTCAACCATATCCATTTGAAGCACCCTCTGTGATGGACAGATAAAGCATAAAGCAAAAAAATATGGAAAGGTCCCTGCATTTGGTCTCTCTGAAAGTTTTACACTATCGCTAAGAGAGACTGTAAGTGAAAGAGCCTTATTCTGATTTGAAGAAATATCAATCCATTTGCGTGGATCAATGGCTTGAGGTATTTATGTATCTATTCATTGTTTACATTTTATCATGATAAATTTATTGGTCCCATATTTTTGCATATTTGATATGCATGTTATTTAGTTTGACAAATATGCAATAGGGATTAATATAATTTTAGTCTATCACACATTTCATATAAACTATAATCAACCATTCCCAACATTTCTTTGAAGAGCCATGAATCTGTTTTCTTCTTTAATCAGATTAAAGCCAATTGATACTCAATGGTAGTCTATTAATCCTACGGCACTAGCTAAAGATTCTAGAATTCTTTTCAAGAAGGGGCATATAATGAATAGGTGATAAGTGGCTCCACAAAATACACACCTATTACTATCCCTCAACCCTTTCTTAGCTAAAACATCATTTATGTGCAACTTATTTTATAGGGGCAACTAATAAAATACTCTGATGCATATATTTTCCATATTACTAAGTAAAAGAGTTATAAAACTCCTCAATGATTGAAGAATTTATAAAAATCAGAACATCAAGTGATGATAATGGATGGATATATGATAGATGACTTTGAAGTTGCTCTAACTATAAGGATACTACGAAACATGCAAGGAAAACTGAAGCAATCCAATAATCTTTCTAGAATTTAATATTCTCTTTATTTTTTATCTATAGGATAAGCAACTTCAAAAGGCATCAACATTCTTATAAATATCTTTTCAAATTAACAATAATATCCACATATTTCACCACATCCTCATGGCAAACCAACTCCTTGAATAGTAAGCTTTAGAAATAAGCCTATACCAAATAGCACTCTTAGCACCTTGGATGTTAATAAACTTTCATGCCCGCTTCATCAACAATATCATATTCATGCTCTTAAGATTTCAGATTCCTGGTTCACTTTTTGTCTTTTCTTTACAGATTAAATTCTAACTTGCTAGGCAATTAAAGCTACTAGTTGATTCCTTTCCTTTCCATAAAATCTTGTCAATTTTCCTGCTTAAGCAATAACAAAGTTTGAACATGGATATCACTAGCAAAAATTAACCTTTTAGTGAGGAACAAAATTCCATAGTGAAAATCAAAAATCCCTTGGTGAAAAGTTTCGCTGAGGGATTTTCAAGAAAAATTCATCCATTGAAATATATGATGTTGATGAAAGTCTTCTTCAGAAATTCCTTGGTAATTACTGAGGGATCTAAAACTTTTAGTAAAAAAAGTTTTCTTGATAAAATTGTAGTCCATTTGCCAAGCACCTTAGCCCAGAATATTTTTTCAGCAAGGAGATTCCACTATTCAACCACTTAATAAAGGTGTGAAAGCGATGGTTTTGAACTGTGACCAAAGGGTTTAAAGGCTAGTCCGTATCGTTGCACCAATCTGATCGTTGCAACAAAGGGTGTAAGCCCAGGTTTTGATAAGATTTTAACGAGTTAGAGAGAGGAAGGAATGAAAAAAAAATTTTGGTTTAATTAATGGTATCAAAAATCAGTACATAATATTAATTTTACTTATGATTTTTATTTTTATACTAGTAAAAGAATATGTAAATGCCATATACTTAGTACAAGATTTTAAAATCACTAAGAAATTTCTAAGAAAAAATTTCTCTCTGATATTATTTTTTTTGTTTTTAAAATCTTACTAACACCAAAGGGATTTATCCCTTAGTAAATCTCTAAGGGACTAAACTTTTCTTACAAATTTTTTGCTAAAAATTATTTAAATAATCACTCACTGATCCCTTGCAGATTACCAAAGGATTTCAAGGAATTTATCAAAGAAAATATATCTCTAGCAAATCCTTTAGAGATTTCTTACTGAAACTAGATTTTAAATATAATTTAAAATCTTTTGAAAATTCCTTTCTAATCTTAGTAATTTTCTAAGGGATATATCTCTTGGTGATGTCCCTTGGTAAAGGTTGATTTCTGGTAGTATATGTAATAAGAGGATAGTCAACACAGAGTTTATGAGGCACAACCTTTCCCTAATAAAGAGCAACCTTCCTTTCCAAGAAACAACTTTTCTTTCAATTATTTCAATAAGTGGTATCCAACACGGCTTTGGAATCACTTTATTTCATAAAGGAAAATCCAAATATATGAATGGACGGTTCCTTTTTTTCCAATTTAAAAGGGTAGCATAGGATAGAGCCACTTCTTCATCCATTCAAGCAAACTATTGAGCTCTTATGAAAATTAATCTTGAATCATGATATATTTTTGAATTTCAAAAGAATTACCTTGATTATTATTGTGAGGATTACCTTCTCTACAATACAAAATAAAGGAACGTCATTTGTAAAGTATAGACTTCTATCATTACAAAGCTAAGAGAACATTTATACCCTAGACAACCCCAACCATGCCAACTTGCTTCGGTAGCTTGGTCAGAATATCAACCACTAAGATAAAGAGAGCCAAAGAAAGAGGATCCCTTGTCATAGCCCTTGCTTGCATTTGATCCACCTTTTTGGATAGCCATTGACAACCACACTAACCTCGGCTGACAAAAGTAAGGAGAAAATCCACCCTTTCCATTTGGACAAAAGACCCTTGGCCACCAATATCTCCATAAGGAAGGATTTTCCGATTGACTTTATCAAATACTTTCTCCAAATCAAGTTTGCATAGCCTACAATGTGCTAAATTTTATGGGTTGAGATGAAGTTCTCCACTATCATCCTCCCCTTTAAGAATGTGGTTTAGGCTTCGGCCACTAAAATTGGTAAGACTCTTACTAGTCTCAATGCCAAAATCTTGGATATAATCTTATAGATGTTACTGAGGAGGCTGATAGAACATAGATCTTTCATTGAAAGTAAACCCTTCTTCTTGAAGATGAAAGCCACATATGCATAATTCAACCTGTATATGTTCAAAGAAACCTTATGAAAGTCATAAAGAAGAACCATATATAATATCATCCTTGAGCATCTCTAGTACTTCTAGAAGAAGCAAAGAGAGAAGCGATATGCATCGGGGGCTTTAATGGCTCCTAGGGAGAACTTCACCTTTTTGTTTTCTTCAGGTAAGAAAAATTTTATTAAAGAACTCGGATCCTGCATGGGAGGGTTATAGATGTGATTCCAATTAGCAATGGCCAAGGGAAAGGATGATACACCAGATAGCTCTTTAAAGAGAATATGAATACTGAATAAAATTTCTTTTTAAGAGTTCAGTTTCCCTCTTGAAGTAGCTACTAAGTATTAATTATTTTTTGATAATTATAAAATAATTAAGTATGGTACTAATATATTTATTATGAAAACAAAGATCATTACAGGATAATCAAGAAGAGAAAAGGATGTTCAAATGTTATATTTTAGATGACTGAAACAAATGATGACATTCAGCTAAACTTCTACCCACTGCTCATTTCTATTCCTTCTAGCCGAATGCCATTGGTTCTAGTTAACTGGGACTGTGTTCCAGCCAACTAGACTCCCTGGTTAGTCGCCTGGCCGAACCATGTTGATTCTAGTTAGCTAGGCTATTTTTTGGCTAACTAGATTGCCTGAGCATTCTCCCTGGCCGAACATTACTTGAAAACAGCTAACTGGATTTTGCATCCAGCTAGCTAAGTTTTCTGATTTTCTCCCTAGCCAAATTCGTACTAGATTTAGTTAACTAGAGTTCATCTCCGGCTAACTAGATTAGTATGAAAATTCTCCTGGTCGTGTGTTCTTTGAAACTAGTTAACTGGAGTTCATCTCCAACCAACTAGATTTGTATAAAAATTCTCCTGGCCAAATTACATCAGGATTTAGCTAATTGGAACTCACATCCAGTTAACTAAATTTGCTGAAACTCTCTCTGGCCGAACGACTCTTGAAATTAGCTAACTGGAATTGTTATTTAACTAACTAAGATTGCTGCCTTTCTTTCCCTGGCCAAACTCCCTCTTGATCTAGTTAATTGGAATTAAGTTATAGTCAACTAAGGATGCTTGCTTTCACTCTCTAGACAATTTCACTTCAGTTAATTGGATTTGCATCCAGTCAACTGGGAAGATCTCTCTGGTTCACCTGGGCATGCTTCTTCTCAAATTCAAATCAATCGAATTTTTTTTAGCCAGCTGGAGTCCCTTCTTGAGAAAATGTCAGAAGCTCTCTTCATTTTTGATGATTGTCAATGCATTCAATGCTTCGAGAAATCTCTTCAATGGTTATCTTCTCTTTTCATTTTTCTTTCCATTAATTTTGTTTCAATCTAACGGATAGTTTTGCAGATCAAACACCTTAAATAGCCATGATATCAATGGGAACGATGGTGAAAAATAGATTGCAGTGAATAGTAGTTTTATCGCAAATATCCAAGTCGTTCAAAGAGAGAAAGGAAGCTGTGCATTGAAAGCCCTTGAAGATCATTGATCACTCATCCTTGCTGATTCTTTAAAGCTTCCAAAAGACATTGAAGGCCTCAACTACCTCAAAGAAGACTTCATTCATTACTGACGTGCATTCAAAGGAAAAAGCTTATTTGAGAAGTTATCTTCAAAAAGTGTAAAGTATTTTTTTCTGAACATCTGCTCATCATAGGAGCTTTGTATTCTAAATATTTTTTATCTGAACTTGTTTTGGATATTGTAAAGGGTTGGGTTTAACCCTTGGTTGTTTGGCCCCCTTGTGCCATAAAAACAAGTTGCTAGCCGAGGAAGGCTAGGGTTGTAATCGTTGGTGATACGATTGGAGTTAAATTCTCAAGGGATCCTTGGGAAGTGGACGTAAGTGACGGGTTGGCACTGAATCACTATAAAAATCCTTGTGTCTATGATTGCTCGAATATTTTCTGTGATCTCTTTGTGTTCACGTCATTTCGCCACTACCGATTAAATTTTGATTTGTTGTAGGCACATATATGTGCAATTAATTTTTAAGAAACCCAATTCACCCCTTCCTCTTGGGTTGCTACCTCTGGGCAACAAGTGGTATCAACGCAGTGTGCTCCTGATTTCTTTTGCTTTAACAAGCTTAGAGCTAAATATCATTAGCAATCCAAATGGGATATGTTTTGACTGAGGAACAATCAACTAATAAACCACCTTTGTTCAATGGAACAAATTACACTTATTGAAAAGCACGGATGAAAATTTTCATTCAAGCACTAGATTATGATCTATGGGAAATCATAATCAATGGTCCTCACACACCCACCATCAAGACTAATGGTCTCAAAACTAGAAATAGAATTGGATGAGCAAGATAAGAGGTTAGCTTAATTGAATGCTAAAGCTATGAATGTGTTTTATTATTCACTTGATGCAAATGAATTTAATTATATTTTCACTTGCAATTCTGCTAAGAAAATCTGGGATAGACTTGAAGTCACCCATGATGGTACTAATCAAGTAAAGGAATCTAAAATAAATATGCTTATTTACAAATATGAATTGCTCAAAATGGATTCTACTAAAAATATTACTAATATGTTTACAAGATTTATCAACATTATTAATAGGCTGAAAAGCCTAGGAAAATCTTATACTAATGGTGATCTTGTTATAAAGATTTTAAGATCCTTGCCTAGGTCTTGGGAGGCTAAGCTTACTGCAATTCAAGAAGCCAAGGACCTCAATGCATTATCACTTGAAGAATTAATTGGTTCTTTGATGACTCATAAGCTTCAGCAGCAACAACACATTGATGAAGATGAATCAAAGAAAAAAATGAATATGGCTTTAAAGAGTGCTACTCAAGATGATGAAAGTGAGAAAACAAGCAGTGACAGTGAGGAAGATGATGAGATGGCACTTATCTTCAGAAAATTCAAGAAATTTATGAGAAGAAAGAAGTTTGGAAAAAAAAAATTCAAAAAAGGTGAACACAGTAAAGAAAAGGAGAAAAATCAGTTTCTTATATGCTATGAGTGTAAGAAGCTAGGGCATACTGATGCAGGACCGATTCGCATGCACGTAATTTTTTAAAAAATATTTTGATTGTAGTTGATTATTCTCCTAAAGTAATAGCCTAAGAGGGATTCAGAAAAATTCACAGTAAATCCACACGCAAAACAGTTCCTAAAAAATTTAAAGAAGAAGGACCGCCGAGGCTAAGAAGCCCTGATAGGGCTTGCTCTCCTATAATAAAGTTACTAGTAGACTAGAGTGGTATACCAGCAAAAGGGGAAAGATCAAAGTGTTGGAGGGGTTGCTTTGCCTGGCGGATGCACCCTAGATGACCAAGCCTTGAGCCCACGGATCTGGATTCGTGGTTACTGAGGGATCTGCAAGATCACCATACAAGGGTTAAAGAATCATAAAAAAATTTAGAATAGAGGCAAAGAGACAAGGAAGGAGTAGAGAAAAGGAGAGGGCGGTCAAGGTTTCTCCTGGAGACTTGGGATGTTGGCACGCGCAGGAGGAGGGAAACAAGAGTACCAAAGAACCAACTAATAAAAATCACAATAACTCAAAACTTGAATTGATTGATTAATAATAAAAGATACCTCATTCATACAAGAGGGTCTCTTTTATAGAGCAAGAGACTTGGGGTCCAAGAAAATATAGATATGAAAAGAGAGAAAAAAAAGGTGCCCTAGTTAAATTTGGCATGAAATCGGCAGCGTCCAGATGAGGAAGATGATCTTTTAGATGCAATCAGCGGCAGCTGAATTCGGCATGAAATTTGTGGCGTCCAGATGAGGCAGGTGATCTTCTAGATATGATTGAGATGCAATCAGTGGTAGCTTAATTTGGCATGAAATCTACAACGTCTAGATGAGGAAGGTGATCTTAGAAAGTGGTCAGATGCAATTGGCGGTAGCTTGATTTGGCATGAAATCGGTATCAGCCAGATGAGGAAAATGACATCCAAATCGGGAAGGTTGCTTGCTTTGCTATGTGGCATATGGGCTGCTTGAAGTAGGTGTAGCATCAACTTGAATTTAGCAGCTGCTCTATCTGACTGTGATGGCCTTGTCTTCTGCTCCAATACTGATGTCTCCTCTTGTAAGCTGATGAACTTACTACAGGACTTACATTAAAATAAACTGAACTAGATAGGACTCAATTTAGAATAAAATGAACTGGACGGGACTCAAAATAAACTAAACTTTATTCCCAACTCAAGACTTGAATCATAACTAATTAGATATCCATAGAGGGTTAAGAATCCTCTGCTTGATCCTGGTGCCCGCACCAATTCTCCCGGGATGGGAAGAACTCGACCCCGTCGAGTATGGGTCATTCTGGCTCTGGTATCTCTCTAGTAGGTCTAGGTCGAGGTGTTGCAAGTCCTCTCGAGTAATCCATGAATCGTTAGATTTGGGGCGACCCTGCCATTGGACCAGGTAGCGTTGATAACCACGGTTCCGAGTCGTAATAGCTTGATCATCTAGGATACGCTTGATCTGCTCTCCTCGCTCAGGTAAAATTGGTGGTGAACACTCTTGGGTAGGTTCGCTCATGAAAGGAGGGTTAGGTCTAAAGTACTCACTAGGAATCGCTGCCGATTCCCTATATTCTACTAGGTCTGTAATATTGAAGGTAGAACTAATGCCCCAATCCAAGGGCAGATCTAGCACATAGGCATTGGGTCCTACCTTCTCTATTATTTTAAAGGGACTAGCTCCGTGAGAGTGAAGTTTCTTAACGGTCCCTGGTGGGAACCGTTCAGACCTAAGCCTAACCATGACATAATCCCCTACACTGAACTCTTTGGCTCTTCTTCGGGAGTTAACCAGTCTTTTATAAGTTTCAATACTTAGATTTATTTTCTGGCTAATGTCCTTATGTAAGTCTTTGATATTGTTGGGAAAACTTGTTTTTCCTATGCACAGGATCTCAAGGTGGAAAGCATGTAATTCAATTTTAATATTCACATTGAATATAAATTAAAGCATATTAGCAAATCTAAAATTTAAGAGTATGTAAAAATTAGTTTAAAACAATACCTCTTGATGCGGAAGCTGTAGATGACGAACGTAGCAGATCTGATCTGCAGGAAGAAGTTCCTACTCGTGCCTTGCAAGAGCTGCACGCGCCGCTCCTCTATATCACACGCACGCCTGATGTATGTAGACAGGAGGAGGAATCCTAGAACAATGGAAGGAGAACTCTTCTCCCTAAGAAGAGACAATCTCTTCTTGATTTGACTTCTTTCTGACTTTCTGTGATTGCAGACGATCAGCTTTCACAGAAAAATCTTTGCTAATTTTCTTTTCATCTCTGTTCCTCTTTCTGCTTCGTATTTTATACACACCGTAACATTTATGATCGTATTCTCCTAAAAATCTTTTCTCACCGTAATCCTTTCGCAAAGGATCCGATCAGATAAGATAGGGATCTTATCCTTTCGTAAAACCACTCCCAAAACTAATTTTGGAATTTAATTTTTATGTAGGCTTTAAGAGCTCATCGAGATCTTTCCAACGCACCTGACCGATTCGAAATCAGAGTTCAAACAGAGAAGATATAAGCAGATAAAGATCAAAAGCAAAAACTCACCGTCGCACAGATCTTGACACACACGTGGCGCACGCACGGCACCACGTGTTGCGATCAAGAGTCTGCGCTGACAGCAGAGGGCGCTGCACGTCACACATTAGCCCACTGCTAACGTGCGCCGCAGACACTTTAATTAATTAATTTTTTAACACAGAATTATCCAATCAATTCCGTTTGAAGTCCAAATTCAAATCCGAAAGAAGCTACTCATAGCTCTTGAACCATACTTCGCATTGATTTATAGATTCAAAATTTATAAATAAACTTTTAGAGGCTCTATTGGAAATCCATATCGAACCACTTCGAACCTGGATCTAAACCACTCTGTTGTCAGACCAACCATTGGTCTATGGTTCAAATTAACTTCATACCAGATTCATATCATGTCCCAAAATTCTATTTGAGTTACTGACTAACTCAAATCACCCTCGAAGTAGGTGCTACTGCTAATGCCTAATGCTAGCTAGACATAGCCAGAACAAACCCCGTATGACCCATCTCATTGAGTCCCACTCAAATCAGTGATCACGCCTGCGTACAAGTCATCCGACTATGTGCGTGACTCCATAGGTTTGAACCTAAGCCGATAGCATAGGAACGCTTCCTATACTAATCGATGTGACCATCTAGCCATGGTTCCCAACGTCCGGATAGATCGAATTTGCACAAGGAAATATTTAGGAACCCAGGCTATGGTTGCCGCATAATTCATCCCCTTGTCCTAGTACTCAGGGCGAATACGGAGTTAACTGACAACTCCGAGTAAATCACCTAAGCATGTTTCAATGAAATGAATCTTGTGACACCTCACAAAGATTACCTTGGCCAAGGTTTTTCTAAATTGAAACATAGTTCGAACACTCTCTCTAACACTTAGAGTAGACAATCCCATCTTGACTCATCACTGACCCAATAAGTACTTGACTGCACCCAGCAACCTTTCGTCACTGGATTAGAAATCCGGGTGGTCCAGTGCCTAAGTACAGTGAGTTGCTTATCAAGTCAACATGATAGTCTCATATCAAAGGGACACTTATACCCATTGCCTTTCTGTGAGTTGCTCCAGGCAGTTGAGCACTCAGCAGAGGTGAGTCACTGTTCAGTGAATGTACTCCTACACTCACCCGCATGTCATACCAGTATTATACACTCTTTGGTTTAAGAGAACAAACCAACCCATATGGCACACAACGATCTACACTTGATTACATCGTCGTCCTAGGTAACAACATATTATTTGGCCACGAACAGATTTAAGAGTTACTCAACAATTCCTCCGTTGTCGAATACATATAACTCTAAGGACTACAACATATTAGAATTCTACTGGAAGATGTAAACTATATGTTGTACTACCAAAATTGACTTTTATTTATTGAATAAATCATGTATATATACATCAACTCATAACTGTCTACAAGCTAGACGATTGGTTGTAGGACACATTTCCTAACAACTCCCACTTGAACTATAGGCAATCAGAACAGTATCTAATACCCATCTTCCATATGTGTTCATTGAACTCCTTGATTCCGAGTGCTTTAGTCATTGGGTCAGCTAGGTTTTCCTTTTCATCGATCTTCTGAAGGTAGATGTCACCTCATTCCATGATCTCTCTTACAAGGTGGTAGTGGCACAACACATGCTTGGTTCGTTGATGCAACTTTGGCTCCTTGACTTGGGCAATTGCTCCTGTGCTGTCACAGTACACTAGGACGAGACTCTCCAAGGGCAGGTACCACTCCCAGCTCTCCCAAGAACTTTCGTAGTCATACAGCTTGCTTTGCTGCATCTGATGTTGCAATGTATTCAGCCTCGTATATTGAATCCGCCACTGTGTTCTGCTTGGAACTTTTCCAGCAGATCGCTCCTCCATTGAGGGTAAAGATAAATCCGGATATATTTTTGTTGTCATCTCTATCTGACTGAAAACTGGAGTCAATGTACCCCACTAGTTTTAAGTCAAGTTCTCGATAAATGAGCCATTGGTCCTTAGTATTTCTCAAATACTTAAGGATGGTTTTTATCACCTTCCAATGTGCTTCACCTGGGTTAGACTGGTACCTACTCACTATCCCTAGTGAGTGTGCCATGTCTGGTCTTGTACATATCATAGCATACATGATAGAACCCACTGCCGAGGCATACAAAATTCTACTCATGTACTCTCTCTCCTCAGGAGTTGTCGCATAATCCTTCTTGGGGATAGTAATTCCATGGCCTATCGGAAGATAGCTCCTTTTGGAATTATCCATACTGAACCTCTTCAGCACAGTCTCAATGTACATGGACTGGGACAATCCCAGCAGCTTCTTAGATCTATCCTTATAGATCTTTATCCCTAGGATGTAAGAAGCTTCTCCCAGGTCTTTCATGGAGAACTAAGACAGCAACCAAACCTTTATTCCCTGTAGTGCAGGGATGTCATTCCCAATCAAGAGAATATCATCCACATACAGTAAAAGAAACACGACTATAGAACCATTTGCCTACCTATACACGCAGGGTTCTTCTCCATTCTTAATGAAGCCATAAGTCTTGATATATTTATCAAAACGTTTATTCCAACTCCGAGAAGCTTGCTTGAGTCCATAGATGGACTTATGAAGCCTGCATACTTTTGACTCGTTTGTAGATGTGAACCCTTCAGGCTGTATCATATATACCTCCTCTTCGAGCTCTCCATTTAGAAAAGTCGTTCGAACATCCATTTGCCAGATCTCATAGTCAAAATGTGCAGCTAGAGCAAGCATAATCTGAATGGAATTGAGCATTGCTATAGGGAAAAAAATCTCGTCATAGTCAATACCATAACGCTGACGATACCCCTTAGCAACCAGACGGGCTTTATAGGTCTCCACCTTCCCATATGTACCCCGTTTCCTCTTGAAAATCTATTTACACCCTATGAGTTATTTTGCAAGATCACAACTCAAACTTGATATTTTACACGGGGTCACAACGAACCCAGCTAGTTTTCATGAGTTCACCAGCACACAACCCAACGTAAGCTACACTTAGCTTATCCCGAGGCCAGCTGCCTCAACTAATTCAATCCACTGATTGAATTAGACAGCAAACTATTCAAATAAATATTTACAGCAATTTAAAGCTCCTCAAATGAGCAAATATGCAATATAAATAAATAAGAATAGAAAAGCCTGTTTTGAAGCGATTTGAGGTTGAGCTTTTCTTCTTTTCCTCTTCTCTTCTGAATCGGCTAAACAGATTTGAACTTTGATGCTTGACTGAAGCTTGTTGAAGAGAAGTTGAAGATTTAGGGCACTTTCTCTTTTCTTTTAAAATTGTAGAAATCCTTCGGATTTGATCTTGAAACTCCTTTGGATTTCTCTTCTATCTCTTTTCTATTGATGGCCTTGAGCACAGAGATTTTTCTCTTTGATTTTCCTCTTTTTCTTTCTCTCTATTTTTGTTTTCTTTCCTTTTTGTTCTGTGTTCTGTTTTTCAAACGGACGAACTCCCTTTTATAATCTTCTTTAATCTAATATTAGGTGAAAAATAGTCATTATAAAGTACTTGGAATCCTTCCTCACGCAAAGAAATATATCTGTTGGGGGTTAGGTGAAGAAATGTTACAGTTGGAATCCGTTCTGACAGATTTAAAATTTTGTTCCTGATAGGTTGGAGTCGGCTCCAACTTTTTATGTGTCTACTCCAAGTCGGGTTTCCAAAAATAGTAACAAAACGTCTGTCGCGGAGTCGGCTCCAAGAAACTGTGGTGTCGGCTCGATGCATTCTGAAGTCGCCTCTAATTTTCGAGGGTGTCAACTCTAACGATGTCCAAAATATACACTTTATGTTCTCATGTTAGAGTTGGCTCTATCATTTCTAGGTGTCGGCTCCGAAACTTTAGGTGTCGGCTTCGAAACTCCATATGTCGGCTCCAAAAACTGACACAGAAAGTACTTCTCTGTAACTCAGGTTAGAGTCAGCTCCGGAATACCATGTGTCGACTCCGAACCGTGCCAAAAATATAGAACTATTCTGATACACCCTGGGTCAGCTCCAGACACAGTGGGTGTCGGCTCCAAGTTTTGAACTTAAATATTTTTTATTAAAAAACTGATTCAAGCTCAATTTTGTATATCATTTGAATAACTTAACCTTTCTAAGTTCCTGAAACACTTGTTAATTTCATTAGTAATACAAGAAATATACTCATTGCTTTTGTTAATCATCAAAATCAATAAGTGGATCAACAATCTCTTCCTTTTTGATGATGACAAAAACATTGAGTATATGCATGATTTAACATTGAAATTGACAAATTAAATAACTTCTAAGTTCTCATAGTTAAGCTTCCCCTGAATGAGGTAGCTCCCCCTATGATAACCAAATTAAGTTTATTTGAATTCAATGCATATATGTTCTAACCAATTAAATTCATTGCATATATGTCATAGACATCAATCATAAACATCAATCTTCATTGCATATATGTTATAAATAAATTCATTTAACACTTAACACATATACAAACATCTTTCTCATATATGTTATAACTAGATTAACATCAAATGCATAATGCATATACGTAAACAAACTTTTCTCCCCCTTTTTGTTATCAACAAAAAGGTTAAGAAGAAGTTCATTTAGCTTAAATCAACATTCTTTCTCATCCTTTATATCATAAAAGTATAAACATAAGAATTGATTAACTCAAAAAGAGTAATGTTAACTTCAAATTTCATTCATTGAGAATAAAGTCATTCAAAACGTTCATTAATTCATTGCAAAATTCATCATTGCATTTCATCAAAGTAGACATTACAATAACATACATCAAAACATTACATTGCATCAAAATACATCAAACATCAAAGTACATAATTTGTCCTAAATACAAACTAAAGTTCAAAACAAAGCATGTAACATCAAAATCTTAGAATTCTCTTCAGCTCATCTAAAATTTGTCCCATGCCCTTTTCTTGAATTTTGATAAAATCATTTAACATCTTTTCAACTAAAGCAGATGCAACTGTGACTTTTTCCTGAAGCTCTGCGTTGCACTTAGAATATGTGTCAGAATCACCAGCAATGTCCTTAATTTTATCAAATATCAACCTTATGTATTTCATCAAGGTAACAGAAGATGTGCTCAAGGATGACTCTATCACACTAATCTTATCCTCTAAAGAATAAACATGATGCCTGATACTCATGAGATGATTCTCAAGTTCACTTTTCATCTTGGTCTCATGATCCAAAAATAAAGATTTGAGCTGTTCCATCTGAATCTCTGAAAAACCAGTAGAAGTTTGAACAAATGAAGTAGGAGCTGGTGCAGGTGCTGAGGGTACAGGACTGCTAAGGCCTGATGAAGTATGCCTCACTAAAGGCTCTGCCTCTGATGTACCAGGGGCTGCAGTATCCATCTCAGCTGCTCTGTCTTTCAGATTTCCTTTTCTTTCCCAGTGTCCATTGATTTTCACAAAACCCATCCGGTGCAGAGTAGCCTTATTATAATAATCTGTATGCCTAAGGCTCTTTAAAGGCTCGTTGTCCAAAATATTAACACCTTGGCTCTGAAAAGCCATAGTCAGAATTATTCCATATGGTAGTGTTGACCTCTTCTTACTGCCTGCCTCAGCCATATACCAAATCATCATTCCAGGTAAGTTTATTGGTTGGCCGGTTAATACACTATCCATAACTACTACATCCCTTTCAGATACATACTCAAAACGATCGGTTTTGGGGAATAGGATCCTGCTACAGATATTATGCAAAAGTCTTAACTCAAGGGGCAACTGATTAGCCCTAATTTCTTCAAATTCAGCAACTTCTCTGTCAAGCATCCTTGATAATGCCTCACCTCTATTACTATGGGAGTTGGCAATAAGTCCAATCACAGGAATTTCTAACAAACTTTCTAAAATTTCATAAGTAAGGTGAATTCTAGTACCTCTCACATAACTGACAAGGCCTCCATCTCCTCTAGACAAATTGAGATAGAAATCCTTAACAAGAGCGGGATAAGTAGGAACATCTAATGAACATACCTTCTCACATCCCATTTCTTTAATTTGCCTACCAAGAGAGAAACCCTCAGCTTCAAAGAATCCAAAGTCCACTTTTCTACCCATAGTTATAACCTTTCCAGCTAAGAGGTCTACCTATGGAGAAGAAGGATCGGGGATGGCACTAGGAGTAGAGGACGAAGACGTTGAAGATGAGCTGGGTGAGGGTTGATGAGCCGGATGCCTCATAGTCCTCTTCCCGTCGTCACAATCGCTCCAAATATCGATCCTCGATGCTTATGTGCCATAGATTGCTAGGGATTGATGAATTAGAGAGATTCTAGGTTTTGAAGGGTTTGGAGAGAGTTTTGGAAGAGTTAGAAATCAAATGGGGTCGAATAGGTGTCGACTCGGCCCTATAATAGTCAACCTAGGACCACAAGGTGTCGGCTCCCGCAAAGCGAGGTGTCGACTCCAAGTCGCTAACTCAGTCAGCGCTTGAAATAGAGTCGGCTCCGCAAAGGCGGGTATCGGCTCCAGGGTCTTAGATAGAGAGCGACACAGAAAGGGTGTCGACTCCACTAATAAGGGTGTCGACTCCAAGACAGTTTCAAAAAATAAATGAGAGTTTCAAATGATCTGAAACTTGTCAAAATAATCAATAAAATTTGGATAAAATTCCTTGGAATGTGGTGAATCAAAGGGTTCAAATGTCTAGATAAGTTTTCCTTAGAATCATAAAAGATTTTCAAGAAATTAATTGAGTTCTAGATAGCCATTCCTAGGAGTTTTAAAATCATTCCGATGGGTCACAAATCCCTAATTCTTCTCTAAGATAACAAAATCTCTCTTCACTCAAAGGTTTTGTAAATATGTCCGCTAATTGTTCATTAGTACAAATATAATCAAGACAAACATCATTATTAGCTACATGTTCTCTAATGAAATGATATCTTATTTCAATGTGTTTTGTTCTTGAATATTGGATTGAATTTTTAGTTAGATTTATTGCACTAGTATTATCACATATAATTGATGTTTTATCAAGTATTATACCATAATCTTCAAGTTGTCGCTTAATCTAAAGGATTTGAGCATGGCAACTTTCAACTGTAACATATTCAGCTTCAACAGTTGATAGTGTAATCGAATTTTGCTTTTTGCTAAACCAAGAGATTAACTTACTACCTAAAAATTGACATGCTCCACTTGTGCTTTTTCTATCTAGTTTACAATCAGCATAATCAGAATCAGAATATGCAATCAAATTTAATGTTGAGTCTCTAGAATACCATAATCCTACATTTTTAGTTCCACTTAAATATCTTAAAATTCTTTTTATAGCAATTAAGTGAGATTCTTTAGGTTCAGACTGATATCTAGCATATAAGCAAACAACAAATATAATATCAAGTCTACTTGTAGTTAAGTAAAGTAGAGATCCGATCATACCTCTATAATATTTTTGATCAATTTTCTTACCATCTTCATCTTTATCCAATTTGCATGAAGGACTCATAGGTGTTCCAAGGGATTTGACTGATTCCATTCCAAACTTCTTGAGAATTTCTTTTGTGTACTTTGCTTGGTTAAAGAAAATTCCCTCTTTTTCTTGTTTGATTTGAAGTCCAAGGACGAAATTAAGTTCTCCCATCATGCTCATCTCAAACTCATCCTGCATCAATTTTGCAAATTCTTGACATAGAAGATCGTTAGTAGCACCGAATACAATATCATCTACATGGATTTGTACTACTAATAAATCTTTATCTTTTCTTTTCAAAAATAGGGTTTTATCAATATTTTTTCTAGAAAAATTATTTTCAATTAGAAATTTTCTTAGCCTATCATACTAAGCTCTAGGTGCTTATTTTAAACCATATAGTGCTTTGTGTAGTTTAAAAACATGATTTGAAAATTTATGATCTTCAAAACCAGGTGGTTGTTCTACAAAAACTTCCTCATTTATAAATCTATTTAAAATATACTTTTCACATCCATTTGAAATAAATTAATGTTCATATGACATGCAAATGCAAGTTATAATCTAATTGCTTCTAATCTAGCAACATGTGCAAAAGTTTCATCAAAATCAATTCCTTCTTCTTGATTATATTCTTTTGCAACTAATCTAGCTTTATTTCTAATTACTATGTCATTTTCATCTAATTTATTTCTAAACACCCATTTAAATCCTATAACAGGATGACCTTTGGGTCTATCTACAAGGGTTCATACTTTATTTCTAGTAAATTGATTTAATTTTTCTTGCATAGCTAACATCCAATTACTATCTTTTTTGGCTTCCTCGATAGTTTTAGGTTCTATATGAGACACAAATGCAAGATGATTATTGATATTCTCATTGATGATCTAGTTCTTACTCCTTGAGATGGATCACCTATAATCAATTCCTTTAGATAACCATAAGCATATTTTCAATCTCTAGGTAGATCTATATCATTACGAGTAGTATCAATACCATCATCCTTAGGTGAATCATCATCTTTAGCTTCTGGTTCATGATCTGAAGATACATCTATATTCAATTTTTTAATATATCTTTCAAGTAAATTTGTATCTTCCTTATCATCAATCTTTTCAGAACTTGATGCTAAAGACTCATCAAATACTACATGAATTGATTCTTCTACAATTATATATTTCTTATTAAATAATCTATATGCTTTACTAGAAGTGGAATATCCTAAGAAGATACCTTCATCAGATTTTGTGTCAAACTTTCCAAGATTGTCTTTACCATTATTATGAATGAAACATCGACAACCAAATGCATGAAAGTAACTAATGTTAGGTTTCCTATTATGCCATAATTCATAGAGAGTTTTCTTAAGAATTGGCCTAATTAAGGCTCTATTCAGGATGTAACATGCCGTGCTTATAGCTTCCGCCCAGAAGTACTTTGGGAGTTGGTTTTCACATAGCATGGTACGGGCCATATCTTCTAGAGTCTTATTTTTTCTTTCTAAAACTCTATTTTGTTGAGGTGTTCTAGGTGCTGAAAAATTATGATGAATGTCATTTTCAATGCAAAAATTTTTAAACAAATAATTTTCAAATTTAGTTCCATGATCACTTCTAAGAGACACTATGGTGTTGTTTTTCTCATTTGTGACTTTCTTAAAGAATTTCAAAAATATAGGGAAAGTCTCATCTTTGTGAGCTAAAAACAATACCCAAATGAATCTAAAATAATCATCTACTATCACAAGACCATATTTCTTTCCTTCTAGACTGATGGTTCTAGTAGGTCCAAAAAGGTCCATATGAAGTAGCTCGAGTGGCCTAGTAGTGGAAACAATATTTTTAGATTTGAAAGAATTTCTAGTTTTTTTTCTAAATTGACATGCATCACAAATTCTATTATTTTCAAAATCTAATTTGGAAGTCCTTTAACTAAATCCATTCTAATTAATTTTGAAATTAAGTGTGTGCTTGCATGACCTAATCTATGATGTCATAGCCATCCAATCTCATTTACCATAGCATTATCAGTAATTAAGCAATGATTACTAGTAACAAATTGTCTAAATCAATCAAGCATATATTGCCATTTCTATTTCCAACAAATATAATGCTATTGTCAATGGGAGTTGATACAGTGCAAATAGAAGCTTCAAAGGAAACTTTGAAACCTTTATCATAAAGTTGGCTAATGCTAATTAAATTATGCTTTAATCCATCTACATACAAAACATTTTCAATAAAAGTGAAGGGAGTGATTTGAATTTTATCAAAGCCCATAATTTGGCCTTTGCCATTATCTCCGAAAGTTATGACTCCTCTTCTTTTGATTTCAAGGGTGATGAATTGCTCCTTGTCACCCGTCATGTGTCTTGAGCAGCCACTGTCAAGGTACCATTTTCTTTTTGATCCTTTGGCTGCAAGACACTCCTGCAAGGCAATCAAATCTTATGTTTAGGTACCCAAGCTTTTTTGGGTCCTTCATGGTTAGTAGCAATAAAGATTGTTCCTTTTGGAACCCATATTTTTTTGCCTTTAAGATTTAAGTTCTTATGAGATCTTTTGAAATTACATTCATAATATTATGTCATTTCTTGTTACAGTGATAACATGAAATATCATTTTTCTTCACAAAGAAATTGTTGACATATTTTTGTTTCATGTGTGGTCTATATCCTAATCCAGCTTTATCAAAAATAGCTCTTTGATTGTTTAATAGTAAATTAAGTTTTTCTGAGCTATTTATAAATTTATCAATAATATTCTTATGCTTATCAACTTCTTTCTTTAAATTAAGATTTTCATTAGAAATTGATTCTTTTTCCTTCAATATATCTTCTTTTTCAGATTTCAAACTTTTGATCTCAAAAACAAGTTCATTTTTCATTTTAAGAAGATCCAAATTTTTAGTTTTCAATGATTTGTTTTTGTTTCTCAAAATCTTGAAATCACTAATTAATTCATTGAAAGCATCATATAACTCATCAAAAGTAAAGTCAACATTGGGGGTTTCGGAATTTACCTCATTATCGCCGTCATCATGAAGCAAATGTTGGCAACCTCTTTTTGTTCTTCTTCGGATGAAGACTCCACTATCACTCCAAGTTGCAACATAGGCTTTCTTTTTCTTCTTGTATTCCTTCTTTAATTGAGGATATTCAGATCTAAAGTGCCCCAGTTTCTTGCATTCATAACATATTAAGGGGTCTTTTCTTTGTTCTTATCCTTTTGTCTTTCTCTTTCTCTTTCCATTTTTATTCCAGACTTTCTCTTGTAGAAGGGTTTCCTTCTTTGCATAAATTTTTGAATTTTCTAGCAAGGAGAGCTGTCTCATCATCTTCACTGCTGCTCTTTTCACTTTCAGCAGCCTTGAGTGCAATTGTTCTCTTCTTTTTCATCCTTCCTCTTGATGTTGTTTCATTGTCAATTCATGGGTCATCAAGGATCCAAGTAGCTCTTCCAAAGGTAAAATGTTCAAGTCTTTGGCTTTTGGATTGCAGTCACTTTGGCTTTCCATGATCTTAAAAGAGACCTAAGAATTTATGCACTAATTCAGAGTTAGTATAAGTCTTACCAAGACTCTTTAAACCATTTACAATATCAATGAATCTAGTGTACATGCATGTGATTGATTCATTTGCATCTAAAGACAGTACAAAACATTCATGGCCTTGGTATTAAGCTGAGCCATTTTCCTATCATTTTATTCCAGTCCCTTTCAGGCTTAGGAACTATAGATCTATCAACTATGTGTGTGGATGTGCTAGGACCATTAATAATTAATAATTACACTCCATAGTTCATAATCTAAAGCTTGAATAAAAATTCTCATTCTAGCTTTCCAATAAGAATAATTTGTGCCACTAAACAAAGGACGTCTATTGGTAGATTGACCTTCAGAAAAGGATGATCCAGCTTGAGCTGCCATTTGGATCTTTAGCTCTTGATCATTAAATCAA
>UESW01004097.1:994836-1093976 GCA_900491605.1 Calamus simplicifolius
CTTCTTAGGGGTTAATAGTGCAGGAACTGCACAAGGACTTAAGCTCTCCCTAATAAAACCTTTCCTAAGTAATTCTCCCACTTGTTTTTGTAGTTCTTGATGCTCAGTGGGGTTCATCCTATAATAGGGAAGGTTTGGGAGGGTGGATCCTGGGATCAGGTCAATGGCATGTTGGATGTTCTCAGGGATGGTAACTGATCAGGCAATTCTTCCGGAAAGACATCCTTAAATTTCTTCTGGGGGTTGTTCCTTTTGGACTGATTCATGGATCTCTTTAGTGGTCAAAATCTAAACAGGATTACCCTCAGTGATGTCCTTTTCTAATTCCTTAGCTTTAATCAGATTAACTCTTGGCTTGCTATCCTTAAGGTTGCTATATCCTTTCTTGATTGGGTCCCTAGGTGGAGTTGGATGTATCACATACTTATTTCCATTGTGTTTAAAAGAGCAGTTGGATCGACCAATAAGGTGGCATCGTGATCATAAAGCCAAGGTCGACCTAATATAATACACTAACACCCATAGGAATTACATCGCACCAGACCTTTTCCTTATAATTTTGCAATTTGATTAGTATTTGGCATCTGGACTTGATTGGGATAGAGGTGAAATCTACCCACGAGACCTTATAGGGACTAGGATGGGGAACTATGGTCAATCTAATGACTTAACTGTATTGGCAGAGATGGCATTGACACAACTCCTACTATCCACTATAATCTTGAGCACCTTATCCCTTATCTTAACAAAAGTCTGTAGGATGTTAGTCCTATGCCAATATTCCTGGTCCTTAGTTTGAGTCTGGGTCAAGATACATCTAACCACTCCTAGTAGGTCTTCAGACTCAAATGTTTCCTCCTCTCTATCGTACTCATCTATCAGATGGGATCAGCCTCATAGACCTCTCCCTCAGGCTCAACTAGGGACTCGGATTCAATCTCAGGTAACTCATCTATATGAAGGGATCTGACTGGGCACTAGCTGATCATATGTCCCGGTTTATTGCATCTAAAGCATTTGATCTAGGGGTTGGAATTTTTTTGGACCTCTACAAATTTGCCCTTATCCTCACTATGGGGTATAGGGGTACTATTCTAGGGTCGACTCAACTCAGTTCGGCTGTACTGGGTCGGCTAGTGTTGGGTCGACTCGGGAAAATCTGGTGGGGATCTGAGTACTGGGTAGGTTTAGGATGACTAGGATAGGCCTGGCTAGATCCTGGATATGGGCTAGGGCTCTTGGTAGCCTCTGATTTACGATAGGGTGGCCCTCTCTAAAAACGTTCATAATCCCTAGCAACTTTGTAAGCTTCTTCTAATCGTGTACCCTTCTTAGGTAGAGTTCTCTTTGAATATCTTCTCTCAGGCCATAGCTAAACTTGGATAGGGTGACTTTCTCAGACTGAACGATATTACACCTCATGGCATACTCTTGGAATGTAGCAATGTATTCATTCATAGTTTTACTACCCTAAATTAATCCCTGCCACTGGTCCAATAGGCTCTGTTCATACGATGTGGGGACATAATTGGACCTAAGTCTAGCCTTCATGGCGTGCCAGGTGACTATGGGGTCTCTACCCACTAATAATTGCCTTCGCTCTAAAGTGGCCCAGTATAACCTAGCCTGTCGTACTAACTTGAGCTTGGAAAACTTAAACTTACGCTCTTCAGACATATCATACCAGTCAAAGTACTAGTCCATCCCTTCCTCCCAATCTAGGTAGTCTCCTAATCTAGGTAGTCCTTAGGGTCCATAGAGCCATCGAAAGTAGGTGCTTCAAGTCTGACACTTGTAAGGGCTCTTTTTCTTGGCCTACTACCTCATGATTGGGTCTCCTAGGGAGGACATCTAGGACTGGATCAGGTCGAAGTGGTCTTCTAGGGTTTGGCCTTATGTAAAGGTCAGGCTGTTGGGCTCTCCTAGGATGAGGTGGGGTCTCATGATCAGACTCAGTGTGGGGCTCACGGGCTTTCTTCTAGGATGCCCAACCTAGTTTCGACTTGATCGAACCTGGACCCTAATCTAGCCTCAGATTGCTTGATGTCTTGGCTCATTTGGGCTAGTTATTCAGTGATGATCCTTGTGATGCCCCTCCCAATTGTCCCACATCGGATAATTGGGAGTTGGTTAAGTGGTTTATAACCAGTTAAGCAAGAAGGACAAGGCACCAATTGGATCCCTTTTTGGGCTGTGGTGGCCCAAGTTGGTGTGGACCTTGTCTGTCTTGCTTTCTTGTAATGAAACGGGCCCGTGGGCCCGGGTTGTTACAATATGGTATCAGAGCCTCGCACTAGTCGAAAGTGCAGGAGCTAAGTGCCACACAGGACAAAGTGCTACATCCATGGGGGATGGGAGCCACCTCTTGAACCTGTGGGGCCACCTCTAGAATCCTGCCTGTCTGGTGATTGTGATGAATTACCCCTGGCGACGAGGACGTCGCCTTTATTAAGGGGGTAGATTGTGATGCCCCTCCCAATTGTCCCACATCGGATAATTGGGAGTTGGTTAAGTGGTTTATAACCGGTTAAGCAAGAAGGACAAGGCACCAATTGGATCCCTTTTTGGGCTGTAGTGGCCCAAGTTGGTGTGGACCTTGTCCGTCTTGCTTTTTTGTAACGAAACGGGCCCATGGGCCTGGGTCGTTACAATAGGCCCGAACCAACCGGCGAAAGCCGGTTTGGCTTCCGCCACCGCGCGAGAGGAGGGCCAATTGGCCCTCCTTCTCCTCTCTCTCTCCACCACTACCCCGCCGGACGCCTCCCCCGGCACCAGCGGGGTCGCCGGCCAGGTATCAGGCCCGGCGCGGCGGCGAGCACACCGCCGGGCCTGAACCAAGGGGATCGGCCGGTGACACCTTCTCTCCCTCTCGCGATCTTTCTCTCTGCCTCCTGCTGTCTCTCTCTCACACGCTGTCTCTCTCTCTCTCTTCCTTTCTCTCTCTCCTGATACTCTTTCTTCCTCTCTCCTGATACTCTTTCTCTTCCTCTCTCTCCCATGGCAACTCTCTCTCTCTCTAGTACTAAGAGGATGAGTAGAGAATTACCTGGAGGGGATGCGGACTCTGAGTACCAAGAGGGAGGGCGCCCCCTGCCTTTTAATGTCGCAGCGAGACGCTTCAGTTATGAGATCTGGAGAAACAAAGCGTCATCGCTGCGAGCGAAGCGTTACTCAATACATTAAATCAACCTAGACCTGGTTCACATGAACCGGGTTAGAATTAACCCAGACCTGGTTCGTATGAACCGGGTTAGAATTAACCTAAACCTGGTTCGTAGGAACCGGGTACTACAATCCTTAAGTGATCATCAATACTTTGATTAGCCATGGGTTTAGCCTATAATGGAGGTAGTGATGGGCGAAAAGATGCTCCTGATCTAGTGCACATGCAAGCACAATCAAGCATACAAGGCTCAGACTGACTCGGACTATGGTATGCTAGATCTAGTCATCCAGAGTAAAGGATTTGGCTTAATGCAAGCCAATCTAACAGTAACTCTTCAATTGGCTAGTTGGGACAGGTGAAAGGGGGGGAGGCTCATCCCACAATTGTAGGTGCCTAATTAGAATAACCCCAACACTCCGCTTAAGTCATTTGACATATGACCTCCCTTCTAGACACCAATTTCAGAGCACACGCCAGATTGATTTGTGCTAGTCCCTCCAGTACACTAAACTGACTATTGGTGTCCCTAACCCTCTAGGACAAATGTCAATTAAGTTGCTACTCAGTTTTAAATTAGAGGCTTGGGATCGGAATGCACGGATGGTTGTTTTGGGCCAAGGAAGGGGTCTCAATTCCTCCCTTATATGACATCAATGAAAGCCCTTAAGAGTAATTTAATGCAGATAAATGATATGTAAATACAAACCCTAATCTAGAAATCTAAAATAGCAATAAATCTTAGAATTTTTTTTTTGATGTGTATGCAGCCAGAAACAATTCAATCTCAAGAATTTTCATATTTTTTATGAGTAATCAGGCATGCAATTAATTCACAGATTGAATTAAATTCTTAGAAAATAACAAAAAACACTTTAAATTATAATGAATCTAGAAAAATAAATTTTGTAATTTTCTGATGTGTATACAGGTAGAAACAATTCAATTAACAGATGATATACTAATAATAATGTGAATTAAAATTAAGCCCTAACCATGCTCTGATACCAAACTGATGCATGACCGATTTGCATGCATGTAATTTTTTTTTAATGTTTTAATGATTGCAGTTGATTATTCTCCCAAAGTAATAGCCTAAGAGAGATTCAAAAAAATTCACATAAATCCGCACGAGAAATAGTTTCTAAAAAAATAAAGAAGAAGGACCACCGAGGCTAAGAAGCCTCGGTAGGGCCTGCTCTCCTACAATAAAATTACTAGTAGATTATAGGGGTGTACCTAGCAATAGGGGGAAGATCAAGTGTTGAAGGGGTTGCTCTTCCTGACGGGTGCACCCTAGATGACCAAGCCTTAAGCCCACGGATCTGTGGCCAAGTATCCACTGACCTAAATGATGATCACCTTGAATCTTGGATTCGTGGCTACTAAGAGATCTGCAAGATCATCATACAAGACTTGGGATGTTGGCATGCACAGGAGGAGGGAAACAAGAGCACCAAAGAACCAACAAAAATCATAATAACTCAAAACTTGGATTGATTGATTAATAATAAAAGATACCTCATTCATACAAGAGGATAGAGCAAGAGACTTGGGGTCCAAGAAAATATAGATATGGAAAGAGAGAAAAAAAAGGTGTCCTAGTCAAATTTGGCATGAAATCTACAGTGTCCAGATGAGGAAGGTGATCTTTTAGATGCAATCAGTGGCAGTTGAATTTGGCATGAAATCTATGGCGTCCAGATAAGGCAGGTGATCTTCTAGATATGATTGAGATGCAATCAGTGGTAGCTTAATTTGGCATGAAATCTGTAACATCTATATTAGGAAGGTGATCTTGGAAAGCGATCAGATGCAATTGGCGGCAGCTTGATTTGGCATGAAATCGGCATCGGCTAGATGAGAAAAATGATCATCCAGATCGGAAAGGTTGCTTGCTCTACTAGGTGGCATGTGGGCTGCTTGAAGTAGGTGTGGCACCAACTTGAATTTAGTAGCTACTATGTCTGACTGTGATGGTCTTGTCTTCTGCTCCAATACTAATGTCTCCTCTTGTAAGCTGATGAACTTACTACAGGACTCACATTAAAATAAACTGAACTGGATAGGACTCAATTTAGAATAAAATAAACTGGACGAGACTCAAAATAAACTAAACTTTATTTTCTCAAGACTTGAATCATAACTAATCAGATATCCACAGAGGGTTAAGAATCCTCTGCTTGATCCTGGTGCCCATACCAATTATTAGATCAAAATATTACCAACTGAAGAAAGGACCCAAAGAATGAAGAAGAAAGCAATATTGCTACATGAAGTGATAGCAAGGTTACAAGTTCTGTAGATGAGATAAAAATAAAGTCGCCAATGTATGTTTTATGGCAGATAATGATGAGGTAAGTCCTAGCTTTCTAGATGGCTTTACTTTAATGAATTGCATGGTGCATTCTATGAACTACTTGATGATTTTGCTGACTTAAGTTCGAAAAATAAAGAATTGAAGAATGATATCAAAATATAAGTTCTAAAAAAGAAAGAATTTCAAAAGAAAATGAATTCTTGCTTAAGGAAAGTCAAGATTTAAAAAAAAAGTAAATAGATTAAAGCCTATTGTAAATAAATTTACTTTGAGTTTAAATAAATTAAAAATTATTCTTAATAGTCAAAGAGCTATTTACAACAAAGTCGGACTTGGATATGATCCTTTAAAAAGACAAAGATTTTTGAAAATATTTATGTGCATGTTGATGATTCTATAAAGATTACATGCTTCTAATGTGATAAATTATGACATAAAGCTTATACTTTCCATACACAATGTTAAAAAAATATGGGTTCCGAAACAAACAATTTTAGCTAACCCTAAAAGACCCAAGAAAGTTTGGGTACCTAAAAGTAAGACATAAATTTATGTGTGCAGGTATGACTTGCAACTCGAGCAACTAAAAAAAAAGGTACTTGGATAGCGGGTGCTCAAGATATATGATGGATGATGAATCATAATTCATCACTTTGGATGCAAAAGATGGAAGTGTTGTTACTTTTAGAGATAATGGCTAAGGTAAAATAATTGGCATTGATAAAATAGGTATCATACCTTATGCTTACATTAATAATGTTCTGCTTGTAGATGGCCTGAAACATAATTGGCTTAGCATTAGTCAATTATGTGACAAGGGTTTTAAAGTTACATTTGAATCATCTTTATGTATTGTTATAAATCTTGCAGATGAGTGCATGAAATTTGTTGGTCATAGGCATGGTAATGTATACATTGTTGATTTAAATGATTTGTATGATCAAAATATTGAATGTCCAATTGCTATGAATGCTAAAACTAATGATAGTTGACTATGGCATCGTAGATTAGCTTATGCAAGCATAGATTTATTATCTAAACTAATTAAAAGGATTTAGTAAATGGTTTGCCAAAACTAGTTTTTGAAATGATAAAATTTGTGATGCTGTCAATTTGAAAAACAAACTCATGTATCTTTTAAATCGAAAAACTTAGTTTCAACCACTAGACCTTTGGAACTCTTGCATATGAACTTATTTGGTCCTACAAGAACCACTAGTCTAGGAGGAAAATGATATGATTTTGTTATGATCGATGATTTTTCATGATTTACATGGGTTTTATTTTTGGCTAGTAAAGATGAAACTTTTCTGCATTTCAAAAATTGTTTAAAAAGATCATAAATGAAAAGAGTTCTTCTCTTTTATTGATTCAAAGTGATCATGACAAAGAATTTAAAAATCAATCTTTAAAAAAATTTTGTAATAAAAATGGCATTGAACATAATTTTTCTGCACCTAGGATATCCTAACAAAATGGAGTAGTAGAAAAAAGAACAGAACTTTAGTAGAAATGGCCCATACCATGTTGTGTGAAAGCAATCTCCCAAAGTATTTTGGGCTGAAGCTATTAACATAGCATGTTATGTTTTAAACCGTGCATTAATTAGACCTGTTTTGAAAAAGACCTCATATAAACTTTGAAAATGTAGAAAACCCAACAGTGGTTATTTTTACATTTTTGGTTGCCGATGTTTTATTTTGAATAATGAAAAATCAAACCTTGATAAATTGATGCTAAATCTGATGAAAGAATTTCCTGATTATTCCTCTCACAGTAGAGCTTATAGGATATTTAATAAAAAGACTATAGTAGTTGAGAAATCAATTCATATTATATTTGATGAATCTAATGATCTTTCATTAAAGAAGAGAAAGGGTTTAAATGATGCAGATGAAATTGAAGGTCAACTCAAGAAAATTACATTGAAAGATAAGGAGGATTTAGCTATACAAGTGGTAAATGAAGAAAACAACAAAAACCAACATGAGGAATCTCAAGGTAATGATGAATTAGAAAGAGAATGGAGGTACGTTCATAATCATCCTAAAGAGTTAATTTTAGGTGATCCATCTTATGGTATTGGGACTAGATCATCATTTAGAGACACTTATAATAACTTAGCCTTTGTATCTCAAATTAACGTTAACCTAAATGCTATGATGATGCTAAAGATGATATTAATTAGATTAATGCCATGCATGAGGAACTTTATCAATTTGAGAGATATAATGTATAGACTCTTGTTGATAAGCCTCATGATCATCCAATCATTGAGACTAAATGGGTATTTAGAAACAAATTGGATGAACATGGTAATATAATTAGAAATAAAGAAAGATTGGTAGCTAAGCGTTATAACCAAGAAGAAGGTATTGATTTTGATAAGACATATGCCCCTGTAGCTAGATTAGAAGCCATTAAATTACTTCTTGCATTTGCTTGCTTTATAAATTTTAAATTGTATCAAATAGATGTTCAAAGTGCTTTCTTAAATAAATACATTGCTAAGCAAGTCTTTGTGGAATAGCCATTCGGTTTTGAAAATCACTTATTTTTAAACCATGTATTCAAGTTGAACAAAGCTTTATATGGTTTGAAACAAGCTCCCGGGCTTGGTATGAAAGATTAAATAAATTCTTGATCGGCAATGATTTCATTCGAGGAAACATGGATACAACTCTATTTATTAAAAGATAAAATGATGATATGCTAATTATTCAAATCTATATGGATGATATCATTTTTGGTGCTACTAATGACTCTTTATGTGAGGACTTTGCAAAGCTTATGCAGGGGAGTTTGAGATAAGCATGATGGGCGAACTAAACTACTTTCTTAGACTTCAAGTTAAGCAAGCGAAAAGGGGATCTTCATAAGCCAATCCAAGTACATCAAGGAAATGATCAAGAAATTTGGCATGGAGACATCTAAGAGTAATGGTACACCTATGAGCTCATCGTGTAGACTTGATTCTAATAGTACTGAAAAATCTATTGATTTAAAACTCTATAGAGGCATGATCGGATCATTATTGTATTTAACTATAAGTAGACTTCATATCCTATTTAGTGTTTGCATGTGTGCAAGATTTCAAGCTAATCCTAAAGAATCATACTTGCTTGCTGTTAAAAGGATTTTTAAATATCTAAGTGGAACTATAAATTTAGGACTTTGGTATTACAATCAATCTAGCATTGACCTAATAGGATACATAGACTCAGATTTTGCTGGTTGTAAGCTAGACAAAAAATCAACTGGTGAAACCTACCAATTTTTAGGTGTCAACTTAGTCTTCTGGTTTAGCAAGAAGCAAACTTCAATAGCATTATCTATGGATGAGGCCGAATAAATTGCAGCTAAAAGTTGCTGTATTTAAATCTTATGGATTAAGTAGCAATTAGAAGATTATGACATCAAACAAAAGGGCATATCAATAAAATGTGATAACACTAGTGCAATCAAATTGACTAAGAATCCCATCCAGCATTCTAGGATCAAACACATAGAAATTAGACATCATTTATTAGAGATCATATGAATAATGGTGATATTATAATTGAATTTTTATGTATTGAAAAGCAACTTGCTGATATTTTCATAAAACCTCTTGAAAAAACTAAGTTTTGTGAAATTAGAAGGAAACTTGGTATGATTGATCCTTTGATTCAGTAAGTTAGATTATTTGATTGTTTTATCATGCTTGTTGGATCTTCAAAATCTATTATCTATTGAAAACTTCTTTAAATTTAGTTTCCATATTTTTCTTTGACCTCCTGATACTCTTCATGCATGAAATTTTTTTTGTTCCAACAAACTATCAGGTTAGTTACTTTTATTTGTGTGTATCAGTTAGTCTTGCCGCCATTATGGGCCTGATTTAATTGTCACCTTAGTTTACTTTTTAGTCAACTGATGACAACTTGTATAAGTCTCTTGTGGCTGTGCTGGTGATTATTTCTCTTCTCACCGAAATTCCAAGAATGCTCTTACCATTGATTCACCAATTGAGCATTGAAGTTACTTCATTGATGGAGCTGACCAACTAGTCAACTGACACATCTTTTCACTTCAATTCCCTCACCAAACGACACTCACTTCACCCTCTTTCCTTTATCAATCAACTGACCAGCTAACTGGGAATTAACCCTCCAACTAGCTGATCAGTCAACTGATTGGGACTCTATATAAACACCTCTTCTCACCATGCACTCTCCTCATTTTTCACTTCTCACCTAGTACATCACTCTCAACCGGCTCCTTCTTGGCTCTTCACCGTGCTCCTCTTTTCCTCTCAACTCCTCTCCTCTCCAAAAAAAAGGAAGATGGCTCCTAAGAAGAAAAACCTTTATGCAAGGGAAGATGATTCCACTGATCTTCGTAGGAAAAGCCTCATCTTCATCTTCTTCACGGAGTTCCACTTCTTTAACCTCCAACATCGCAGTAAGAGCTCTAGCTAATGGGAGGTTAGTGGACTTCAATTTTCTTGATCAAGAAGGCTTTGAACTAGGTAGATTGTTTGCTAAACAAGGTTGGACCGATTTATTAAAAACCAAAAAGCCTATCTATCCGAACCTTATCCGTAAGTTCTATGAAAATATCACCTTTGGTGATGATATCATCTCTTCTATTGTTAAAAAGGTCAAGATAAAGTTTGACAGAAAAATACTACGATCCATTTTGAACATTCCTGTTGTTGGTCCTATAGGAAATTTTTCTTGTGATAGAAAATATAGACTCGCCATTATACTTGGTATAGAAGATGGTGAAGCTGATAATATTGAAAATCTTGATGGCAACAAGTTAAGTATTTATTGCTGTTGAAATCTGTCCTCCGACTCGGACGCGACGGGGCTTCGAGACAGGCTTCCTCCTGGGCGGACCTGCAAGACAATCCTCACGCAAGAGGCATTGGGGGTGGCCCTCTGCGGAAGACCCTCCAACGCTCAAGTCAGTGGAGATCGACAGCCAACAGAAATGAGGAGAAGGCTCTCGCCGAAGAGTTCCTCCAGAGGCTCCGAGCAGAGCACCAATGGCGGAAGCAAAGGCCGAGAGAGAGAGAGAGAGATAGTGAGCAAGTGTGCGCACGAGGGATTGTGTACCTGAGGTGGTCTGAAGCTGTGATATTTATAGAAGATCACTAGGTTGTTTGGGAGCATCGTGGGTCCAAAAGCCATTGAGATCCGAATTTGTTTGTTATAAGATTGGTAGGATTTGTATCCGGTTAGTTAGAGGATCAACGGATGGGAGAGCTTGTTGATGTCTCAAGATTTGGTGGGGGCATAGGCCCCAGGGGCCTAGGCTACTCTCAAATATGATTCCTGTTTTGAACCTTAAGGATTTAAGCTTTCCCACGCCAGATTCCGCAGAGGTATGGGAATCACTCGGGCTAGGCCGAGTGATAGGGAGGAACTAGCTAGAAAAGCTGGGTGGTGGGATGGTTCGGTTAGAGCCAAGGGACGATAGCTCGGCCGGAGCCGAGAGACGGTAGATGATAGTTCGGCCGGAGGGGCCAAGGGACAGTAGCTCGGCTGGGATCGAGAGGTGATAGCTCAGATGGGGCCAAGAGATGATAGCTCGGCTGGGACCGAGAGGTGATAGCTCGGCCAGGGCCGAGAGACAAAAGCTCGGATGGGGTGTGAAATGCGGTCTGCGCCTTGAGAATCCTTGGCTCGGTGAGGGGCTAAGGCACCCCGACCTACCGAGGCTGACTCATCCCTGGCGAGTGTCGCACAGCAAGCAGAAATTAGGGCTAGCCTTAGCCACGTACACGATTATTGATGCATAGTGGTTTTACCCTTCAACACATGCCCCCACTCCCTAGTTCGAAGCGTAGGTTCGGGCATAGGGAGTATAAGTCCAGGTGGCATGATTTGAACGGAAGGATCCGGATTAGACAGCCTACGCAATGATGCCCTATTTAATGCCGCGCGGCCGCCGTGCCTTCGTGGGTAAGGCTCCTTTGGGGCGACGGTTAGGGAATTGCCATGTAGCAAATCCTGGTTTTCACGGCATTTATGGAGGCAGTTCCGGGCGCCTCGGGCGAGATGCCTTATCTCCTCTTGAAGTGGTTTCCTTAGGGAGGAAACAAAGTCGAAACGATACCATTCCCCTTCGCAGTGTTCCTTCATTTTTTCTGAAGGGATTTGCTTTCCCATATTCTCTGCAATCTTGCTCGGTGCTCCTTCCGGCGAGTAGAATGATGAGCCCCGACGAAATGGTTTCGGAAGTCACTGCTGAGGAACTGGGGAAACTTCGTCTAAAATACGGTATTCCCTCGGATATCCTCCTACGATTGCTGGGGCCCGAGCTTAGGGTTTCGCAAGAACTGGAGCATGGCATCTTTCTTTACAAAGATAGTCTGAAGGCGGGCCTTCGGTTTCCTCTCCATCCTTTGGTGAAGGAGATCATGAGGTTCTACAATATCTGTCCAACGATGGTAGCCCCCAACAGCTGGCGGAGCATCATCGGGTTTATCTCGATGTGTAGCCAAGTGAAGGTAACAGCAACTCTGCCCTTATTCCGCGCTTGCTACCACCTGATACCTGGAAGGAAATCAGAGTGGCCTTACATCGGTCCTCGAAGGTCATTCAAGACAATCGTGGATAAACCGTCATCCATAAAGGGATGGAAGATCTGATTCTTTATCGCTGAAGGGAACGTTGGTTCCGATTTTTCCCGAGGATGGGAAACTTTGTCCGGGATGTGGAAGCACATCCAACTTTATCTGAACAGGAGGAGGAGGATCTAGAAGCCTTCCGTGATGACAGGACATTCTCGGCCAACGATTTGCTGTCTGAGGAGGCTCTCTTCACCGTCGGGCTTAGCCCCCTCGACCCGCATGGTGGGTCTTTTTATTTTCCCATTGGTTTTACTCGAGTAAAGGTATCTCGGTCGCCTGTTCTCTATTCTCGCAGCCAAGAAGTCTGAGCTTTTGGGCCGCATAAAGAAAGGGACAAACAAGCACCTAAGTGAGAGCAGCGGTGGAGAGAAACGCAGGCCTGAGAAGAGGGCTCACTTCTCCAAAGAGCGCTCGCCGGAGGTTGGGGTAACCACGGTGAGGGCGCTGAAAATAGAGGAGGAGCCAAAGAGGACTACTGAGATCCCTTGTCCCCCAGTGGTGGAAATAGTAGACAGCTCGGACGAGACTTCGTCGGCTTGTTTGAATGCCCCTCCTTTGGAAGATGAGCCGATGGCTGGCTCGACGAAGGTCGGTGCCCCTGAGGGCTCTCCTCCGAACGAAGAAATATCCCTAGCCCTAGCAGAGGATAGGAAGGGGCGACTGCAACCGTCGGGGCTCAAGAAGAGCTTTCTATTGGAGGGCCCCCCTCAGAGGGATTTAGAGGCAGCGATGCTGGGTCGGTTGCAGCATAGACTCGCGAGGAGCTTACGATTGGAGAACCTCTTCCTGGCGAGGTTGGGGCAACTGACGAACAGACTGAAGACTTGGCGGAGCCCGCAGGGGAAGAGCGGGTGCCTGCGACCGAGGGAAGAAGTCCGGATGAGGGGATAGGGCAAGGCGAGAATCTTGCAGTCGGAGCCTCCTCCACAAAAGCTTCGGGAAAACTGACGCTTGGGCTGGCCGAGTTATCCGAGGAAGGCCAGGTTAGAATTCTGCTGGAGGAGGCCGAGAGGTCAAAGGCTTCTCAATCGGAGGTTGCCCGGATCGATCCTTCGGGCGGGGATGGTCAGCCCAGTAGCCTGGACTCGGCCATCGAAGCAGCGTTTGCTGCCCTAATGAGGTCGATACTGTACCCAGGCGCGGATCCTTCGGTGGATAAGTTCGTGGACCTGGACCTTGTCGATGCCGCATTCGGCCAGAGGAACATGGTGAAGGATATCCACCTTCTTCCCGAGATCAACAATTTCACCCTCATGGGGCTAGCTAGGTCTTACGTCTCCCGGGTAAGTCACTATTCACGAGTAGCGAATGCTTCTTGGTTAGCTCGGTCGTGCTTTTCTCATTTGAGTTTCATTTTGCAGAGTGCTTTGGTTACTAGGGCATTGTGCTGGCGCTTGAGCTTGGCAACATGGGCCAGCATCCAGGCTAGGAGTGTCAGTGCCGAGCTTCAATCACGGGCGGAGGCGTCTGACACATTTGAGCAACTTCTACGCACTAGTAATGAGAATCTGGCGAGGATGAAGGTATTGCATTAGGCTGCCCAAGGTGACGTGTCCAAGCTAGAGCTTGAAGTGAAGGAGCTACGTGGGCTCCTGGCGAAGTGTGACGACGCATGCTCGGAGCTATCTCGGATCAAATCCAGGCATTCCAAAGAAATGGAAACTATTAAGAAATAGTTTAACAAAATCTAAGCAGGTAGAGGAGAGAGGCCGCCGAAGAGAGAAGTCGCCTGAGTAGAATGCTTGGCAAAGTGGAGAGAAGGTACGGCGGCGTGACCGTGACATTGCTAACAGGGATGACAATATCAAATGGCACCAGGAAAAGATAACCCTGCTCTACAACAAGCTCTCCCAAGCCTAGAGAGAAGCTGATGATAGGCAGTCGAAGATCAATGACCTCAAGAACAGAATCGAGCTAATTAGGGCTGATAAATTGAGGGCCATTGACAAGGTCAAAGAGCTAACTAAGAAGTTAGCTTGGCAGAAGGAGGAGGTATGGTTTTAGCTTCCTTTACTGGCTCATCGTGGCATTGGCTAACTCTGTTTTCACATATGAAAAAGGTGGAGCTGGAGAATCAAAACCATACGCAGGCCCTGCAAGGGGAATTGGCTTCTAGTCGAGGGAGGAACTCGGAGCTCGAGAGGCGGGTTAGCGAGTCTAAGGAGCAGGTCGCTCTACTGCGGAATCGAGCTACTAAAACTGAGGGGCAGGTTGCCCTATTGCGGAATCAAGCTGCTGAAGCTGAGGGGCAGGTTGCCTCACTACGGAGCCAAGTGGCTAAAACTGAAATGCAGTTCGCTTTGTTCAGGGGTGAACAAGATGCAACTTGCACCGACGCCTTCCAGCTCGGTGTGGAGGACACTCGAAGTAAGATATCCAAGGAGCATCCAGAATGGGACCTCTCCTTCTTGAATGTTGGAACCTTCGAAGCTTGCTCCCCAGGGATGAAGAGGACGGGTATGACGATATTTTAGACGCCGATCCTGATATTGCCCTGGGTGCCAGTGAGGCCGCGGCCCCTGAAGGGCATACTTGTCATATCACTGGGAAACAACAGTGTTTGAAAAGGGCGAGACAAGTCAAGCTCCCCCGAATGTCACCGAGGAAGCTGCCGAGGCCCGAGGCTGCTGGGGCCGTTCCTAACCCTGATTCTTAAGGGTTATCAGTATGCTTTTGTTTTTGTTTTTTTTTTTTTTTTGTAACTCGGTTGGAGTCTTTAATGAATGAGCCTTTCGTCTTTATTCAATGGCCTTTTTCGGACGATCTCTTGTCTCAAGTTTTTTCTCGACCGCGGCAACCTATGGCTTATCTGAGCCGCTTGGTTGGTTTAGCTCGGATTTGAGCGAACATCTTGGTTGAGGCCAAGGTAGTCCGACTTATCAAGGGCGAAGACGTGGGTGCGCCTTCGATAAAAAGGGGGATTTGATCCCGAGAAAGGGGGTTTGTTAACTTTCCCATCACCATTTTTCTTATTCTTTGCGGTGCGGAGGGAGCAAATCCTCGCTTCTTGCGAGCGGCCACTGAAGTAACGACACGTGGCGAGGCTTTATGGCGGTGGCATCGGAACTGATGGCTCGGGCGATCGGGGCACTCGCCTGAAGTAGTTTAAATACCAATGGGTGGTAGGCCATCGTTAACCACTTCCTCTGCCGATCTTTTGTTGGTTTATCTAAACTTGTGATAGCAAGATGGCTTCCGAGGATGGAGGGAGGTCAGCCGGAGCACCAGTCAATGGTGTCAACGCCCGTTGGGGAACCCATAGGGGCCGCACTAAGGCGATCATCGACGGGGAAGTCCTGGCCTTATCGCTTGCGAGCCATGAGCAACTTCGAAAGGTGGCCGAGCAATACATGGTTGCCCCTACCAGGGAGATCCTGTGCCTTCGTGAGACCAACGATCAGTTGGAAAGGAAGGTGCATCCCTTCACAGCAGTTGGGCGAGCTGACTCTGCGACGAGGGGAGGGCTCAGCAGCTCCTGGAGAGAATGACTAGCCCCTGTGAGGGCCGATGTATTTTTCTTTCCTTTCGTAGCCCTTTTTATGATGAATGAAAAGAATAGCTTATGTAGCTTTCGTGTTTGCTGCTGTTTTGAGATGCTTTTTTCATCGTGCAAGTCTTATAAGCGATTCACTCCTTGGAGGATTTTTGGCCATCTTGGCAAGATTCGAGGTATAGCGCTCATGCTTTAGCCGAGGTACAAAGAGTGCTTTGTTATCGATGAGATAAAGGCAGCTATCTCTATCCAGATCGGGGTGTGGGATAACACTCATTCGTGCTAGACTAAAGATAGAAACTTCGGTTTGTTCCGAAGTATGGAAGTAGCTTTGGCCTTGGAGGGAGCATAAGGCAATGTCTCGGTTCATGCCTGGATATGATAGGCAGTTGGGCTAGAGTAGGGATATTGAAGCGTCCTTATCGAGGAATACTTGGCCTTTGCACCTCTTTATTGCTCTGTCAGTGCCTTTTTTTTTTTCCAAGGCAAGTCGACCTTCGTTTTGCCGAAGTAGATAGTACGGTTCTATAACCAGCAAAAGGTTGCCTCGGTGCTTTCCAAGGGGCTTTTATTATATTGATTTTTTCCAATGCGGGTCATTTTAGCGTACGACACAAGCACTTATCCGCCATTGGAGGACGTCACTTTCACGGGACGATCTCCCAGGTCTGCCTGTATCCGTAAGACCGGCGAGCAATTTTTGGCATTTAAGACCCATGATCCGTGATCAGAGAAAATCTTCGGCATGCGTCATGGTTCGGGCGACGCATTTGGCACGCAACGAGGGGCGCTGTCTTCATCCCAGGAGGCCACGTGGTGGTGTGGATTAGGCGTTTTGAATCTCGGGGCTTTCTGCCTTGATAGTTGCTCCCGATCCATTCTGCCTATAAAAAGGGAAGGAAGGGGCCGTGTTAGGCCATCCCCAAAACTTTCTTCTCTGTGTTCGTAGAAAATTTTTTTATGATGGCTGTGTCCCAAAGGCTGAGAGTGGGAGGACTGATTTTTCTTTTTGTAAGTCATCTTCCTCCGGACAGCAGGGGTGATGAAGGAGCCGCTGAAGAGCAGCTCGTCCTCAAGGGATGAGTTTCGGATATCATATGAGAGCGCACAGGAGAGCCGCAGAGATCACACGGAGAGCGCACATATGCGCTTCCTATGTGTCCTTTGTGGCCTGCTATGGGGGACGTAGGGAAGGAAGTGCCTAGGCACCCCCATAGCACGCACGGAGTCTTCCTTCTCCATCGGGCTGGATTCTCGTCTCTTCTCTGAGGGAATCCTTACCATGGGAAGGAGGAGCTGATAGCAGCGTGGGGCTAATGGTCCCCTAGCTCTCTCAATTGGGCAACGGCCTGCAACCCAGCATTCCACCTAGGGGGAGCTGGTTAGTTTGCCCGATTCCTCAGAATTAGCATCCACGGATTATGCCTCCTTTTGGATCTCTTAATTCATTCGAAGGGACCATGGGAGGTCGGCTTTGCCACTTATTAGGGCGAGCTGGCTGGTTTGTCTGATTTGTCTGATTTCTTGGGTCAGACGCCAAAGTATCATCGTTAACCGAAGCTGACTGGAGCAGTTCGGTCGAGCTATTTACTCGTTTTCATTTTCTGTGCTTTGATGCACTTGTAACTCCTCTCAAGAGGTTGTAACTTTCTTTTGATGAGGAAATAAAGAAATTTTTCATTCCTTCTTTCTTTAGCTTCTGCCTCTTTTGTGCTGGGGAGTTGTTACTCCTATATTGCGCCTTTTATGTAATAGCATATTTCGGCAGCGCTATCGTGGCTTAGTCCTTGCTAAGGCCAAGAAACGAAGATATTGCTTAGTCCGGCCGGGGCTTGTAAGCTGCCTGAATCCAGAGGAAGTTTTAGAGATCATTTGGTTTGGCCGGGCTTGCAAGCTACCCAAATTGGAACGAAATTTTGGGGACCTCTTGGTCCGGCTGTGATATGCTATTCCGACTCATAGCTCGGCCCAACCGAGGCACTGAGATTTAGCTCAGGCTCGGTCGTCATCGAGGATGATAATATTTTATTCGGCCTCTGGTGTAGACTGTCGGAGAGGATAAGGGACGCATGGGGCGCTTGAAGTTTACGATTTGGTTACATTCAAGGAAGGCGTGCCAACGCGTTACATTTCTTCGTGCCTTTTCGAGGGTGCCCAATTCGAGGGTGCCTGGCAGATTTTCGAGTACATTTATCTCAGAAGGGTTTGACAAACCGGAGGGAACCTGGTCCCTAGAGAAGGAGGGAAGTTCCCGAGCACCTCGTTGATGCTAAACGATCCTCCTTGGGAGGGGGCGCGACCCCTCACCTCCTGCAAGCGCCCATCGGAGTGGTGATGCATGCTGAGTTTCCACAGGTCAAGATTAATGACTCGACCGATCGAAACACTCGCTAGGAGTGGTTTAAATATGGACTAGAGGGATGCATGTGCCAGTCATCCTTTCAGCCAGTTTTTCAGCGGCTCTTGAGTGCGGATATGGCCTCGGCGGCGAAAGACGATCAACTCGAGGGCCGAACGGCGGTGCTGACGGCCGCAGGGACTCCCGGGAGAGTCGCATCGCAGTGACCATTGATGGAGTGGCCTTGGCGTCGGCGTTCACGAGCCATGAGCAGCTACAAAGGGCGACCGGGCGATATCTGGCCGTCTCGACGAGGGAGGTCGAGTCCCTCCGCCGTGTTATCAGCCAGCAAGAAGAAGAAATAGCATCCCTTTGCCAAAAGATTGCCAAGTTAGTTCAGCGTGGGGAGAGTTCGGCAGCTCCCAGAGAAGATGTGAAGCCTCTGTGAATGCTATTTTTATCTCCTTTTTTTTTCTTTTTGTCGTTTTCTCTATGATAAGTAGAAAGGGGGTTTTTTGGCAACTTTTGTTTTCGCTGCCATCCCCAAGATGTTTGTCCCTGTCGAACAACGTTTTGCATTTTGGAGACCAACTAGGTCGGCCGGGGCTTGTAAGCGGCCCAAATCCGAACATAGTTTAGGAGAATACTTAGGTCGGCCGGGCTTGTAAGCTGCCCGAATTCGAGCTAAGTTTAGAAGAACGTTTAGGTCGGTCGGGGCTTGTAAGCTGCCCGAATCCGAACGTAGTTTAGGAGAATACTTAGGTCGGCCGGGGCTTGTAAGCAGCCCGAATCCGAGCTAAGTTTAGAAGAATGTTTAGGTCGGCCGGGGCTTGTAAGCGGCCCGAATTCGAACATAGTTTAGGAAAATACTTAGGTCGGCCGGGGCTTGTAAGCTGCCCGAATCCGAGCTAAGTTTAGGAGAATACTTAGGTCAGCTGGGGCTTGTAAGCTGCCCGAATCCGAGCTAAGTTTAGAAGAACGTTTAGGTCGGCCGGGGCCTGTAAGCAGTCCGAATCCGAACATAGTTTAGGAGAATACTTAGGTCGGCCGGGGCTTGTAAGCTGCCCGAATCCGAGCTAAGTTTAGAAGAACGTTTAGGTCGGCCGGGGCTTGTAAGTGGCCCGAATCCGAACATAGTTTAGGAGAATACTTAGGTCGACCGGGGCTTGTAAGCTGCCCGAATCCGAGCTAAGTTTAGAAGAACGTTTAGGTCGGTTGGGGCTTGTAAGTGGCCCGAATCCAAACATAGTTTAGGAGAATACTTAGGTCGGCGGGGCTTGTAAGCTGCCCGAATCCAAGCTATGTTTAGAAGAATGTTTAGGTCGGCCGGGGCTTGTAAGCGGCCGAATCTGAGCTAAGTTTAGGAGAATACTTAGGTCGGCCGGGGCTTGTAAGCTGCCCGAATCCGACCTAAGTTTAGAAGAACATTTAGGTCGGCCGGGGGTTGTAAGCGGCCCGAATCCGAACATAGTTTAGGAGAATACTTAGGTCGGCTGGGGCTTGTAAGCTGCCCGAATCCGAGCTAAGTTTAGAAGAACGTTTAGGTCAGCCGGGGCTTGTAAGCGGCCCGAATCCGAATATAGTTTAGGAGAATACTTAGGTTGGCCGGGGCTTGTAAGCTGCTCGAATCCGAGCTAAGTTTAGAAGAATGTTTAGGTCGGCCGGGGCTTGTAAGCGGCCCGAATCCGAACATAGTTTAGGAGAATTCTTAGGTCGGCCGGGGCTTGTAAGCTCCGAATCCGAGCTAAGTTTAGAAGAATGTTTAGGTCGGCCGGGGTTGTAAGCGGCCCGAATCCGAACATAGTTTAGGAGAATACTTAGGTCGGCCTGGGCTTGTAAGCTGCCCGAATCCGAGCTAAGTTTAGAAGAACGTTTAGGCCGACCGGGGCTTGTAAGCGGCCCGAATCCGAACATAGTTTAGAGAATACTTAGGTCGGCCGGGGCTTGTAAGTTGCCCGAATCCGAGCTAAGTCTTAGGCATTGTTCGGTTCTCGACCATGCTGGAAGCGCTCGGTCATACCGAGCTTTTACCAAGCTGGACTTGACTTAGCCGAGGTTCGGAGATTCAATTCAAAGCTTAGGGAAATGGCTCGGTTGTGCCGATAGTGAGCTAGAGGTATCCATTTCTCACCACAATTTTTCCAAAGAGTCGACCATGTCGTAAATAACAGGAATAAGATGCCATAGTTATAAATGGGGTAGGTCAAAGAGGTGTACCCTACTGATAGTATACACGGAGATTGTCTAAGTTCCACGTTCGGAGAATGGATTTTTTGCTTAGATCCTGGAGCTTGTAGGTGCCAGGTCCGATGACTTCCGCTACTTGGTAGGGGCCTTCCCAGTTTAGTGAGAGCTTTCCTTGCTCTAGCGGCTTGGAGACAGATGCTTTCCGGAGAATGAGATCGCCAAGTGAGAAGGATTTCCCTTTGACTCTGGAGGCGTGATAACGGGCCACTCTCTGCTGGTACATGGCCATTCTGATTCGAGCTTTTTCCCTAACCTCTTCTACCAAGTCGAGATTGGTGCAGAGCTACTCATCGTTGGCTTCTTCTGAGTAGCTTTCAACTCGAGGAGAGGGAAGGCCTATCTCCACTGGGATGACGGATTCCATGCCAAAAGCCATCCGGAATGGGGTCTCACCGGTGGGGATCCTCCGGTGGTGCGGTAGGCCCATAGAACATGGTGAAGTTCGTCTGCCCATCTGCCTCGGCTCTGGTGAGCCGAGCTTTAATCCCTTGAAGCAGGGTTTGATTTTTTACCTCGGCTTCTCCGTTGGCTTGCGGATGCCCTACTAAAGTGAGGCAATGGCTAATGTTGTGATCTTCGCAGAACTCCCGAAACTTGGGATTATTGAACTGCTTGCCGTTGTCAATGATGATGGTATGAAGGAGGCCGAAGCGATAGATGATGGATTTCCACACAAAATCCCTGGCCCGAGCTTCGGTGATTTGGGCGACTGCCTCAGCCTCGATACACTTAGTGAAGTAATCAATGGCGATGAATAAAAACTTCCTCTATCCGGTGGCGAGGGGAAAAGGGCCAAGAATATCCATCCCCACTTAGCAAAGGGCCAAGCGAGGAAATGGGGATCTGACTGGCAGAGGGGAGCCTCTGAATGTTGGAGTGCCTCTGACAGGGGTCACAGGCTCGGACGAGATCGTCGGCATCCTTTTGCATTGATGGCCAGTAATATCCCTAGCGAAGCACCTTGTGGCATAGAGATCGACTTCCTAGATGACTGCCACAAATTCCTTCATGCACCTCCCGAAGTGCATAGTCAGCCTCAGATGGGCGGAGGCATCTAAGAAGCAGCATGGAGAAGGACTGCTTATAAAGTTGGTCGTCGATTAGCACATAGTGGGTAGCTTGCAATTGCTTCCATGCGGTCGGCTAGGAGCGACCCTTCTTTAAGATACTTCAATATAGGGTCAAACCAGGATGGTTCGATCTCAATCTGCATCACTCGGTCTGCCTTCGCGATGCTGGGCTTTTCCAGAATTTCCAAGGGGAACTTCCACTCGGAGTCCATCAACTCCGTAGTTGCTAGCCAGGATAATAGATCGGCACGAGCATTTTCCGATCTGGGAATCTGGATAACTTCGAATTCGGTGAAGTAAGAGAGTAAGTTCCGCACCTCTTGGAGATACCGAATCATATTTGGCTCTCGGGCCTCAACTCGCCCCGCACGTGACTGGCTACCAACTGAAAGTCGGTAAAGGCATTCAGTTTCTTCACTTTTAGGTCACGACCGATTCGGAGTCCGGCGAGCAGAGCTTCATATTCGGCTTCGTTGTTGGAGGCTAGGAAGGAGAATCGAACATCGTACTCAAAGGTTATCCCCTCTGGGGTGGTGAGGACTAGACCAGCACCGGAGCCATTGGCGTTGGAGGATCCGTCAATGTGGAGCAACCACAGGGCATTTGGTCTTGGATGTTCGGAGGAGTCCGAGGCAGAGCCATCTTCTAGGATAGTGCATTCAAGGAGGAAGTCGGCTAGGACTTGCGCTTTTATGGCAGGGCGAGGCTGATACCGGATATCATGCTCGCTCAATTCAATGGCCCATTTTGCCATTCTTCCTAATGTCTCTGGGCGGTGGACCACCGCCTTGATTGGCTAGTCGGTAAGGACCATCACAGAATGCGCCTAAAAATATGGTCGCAACCTCCGAATCAACGTTATTAGGGCCAGCACCAGCTTTTCGATCTGGGTGTATCTCATTTCGGCATCCCGGAGTAGTTTGCTGACATAGTAGATCGGCTTTTGAGTCTTCTTCACTTCTCTGACCAAAACTGAGCTAATTGCGCCTTTCAAAACTGCTAGATATAGAAACAGCATTTCTTCTGGATTGGGGCTGCTGAGGAGAGGTGGAGAGCCGAGATGCTTCTTGAGGTCTTCGAATGATTTTTGGCACTCAGGAGTCCATTGAAAGTTCTTGGCGGATCAAAGAGCTTTGAAGAAAGGGAGGCTCCTCTCGGCCGATCGAGCCACGAAGCGGTTGAGGGCTGCAATCCTCCCCGTCAGGCGCTGGACTTCTTTGACAGACGAAGGTGGTGTCATTTGCTGAAGGGCTTGAATCTTCTGTGGGTTGGCTTCGATGCCTCGCTGAGAAACCATAAAGCCTAGAAATTTTCCTGAGGTGACGCCGAAAGCACACTTTGTCGGATTGAGCTTCATCCGATACTTTTGGAGTGTCGTAAAGCTTTCTGAGAGGTCTTCAATATGCTAGGAAGCTTCTTTGCTTTTAACCAGCATGTCATCAACGTATACTTCCATTTCGACCGATCTGCTCCTTGAAGACCTTGTTTACTAGCCTTTGGTAGGTGGTGCCCGCATTCTTTAGACCAAACGGCATGACTCGGTAGCAATAGGTACCTCGGTCGGTTATGAAGGCTTTTTTCTTCATCCTCGGGTACCATCCGAATTTGGTTATAGCCTGAGTAGGCGTCCATGAAGGTCAGCATCTGATGGCCGGAGGTGGCATCCACGAGCTGGTCGATCCGAGGGAGAGGGAAACTATCTTTCGGGCATGCTTTATTAAGGTCGGTGAAGTCGATGCATATTCTCCACTTGCCATTTGACTTTTTCACCATGACGACATTGGATAGCCAGCTCGGATAATTTACCTCCCGAATGAAGTTCGCCTTAATGAGTTTGTCTGCCTCTTCTTCAATTGCTCTCTGCCGGCCAGGGGCGAAGCTTCTCTTCTTCTGCTTCACAGGTCGGGACATCTCGTCCACATTAAGATGATGGACAAGGATGTCTGGACTGATCCCAGGCATGTCTGAGGCTGACCAAGCAAAGACATCAGCATTCCTTCGGAGAAAATTGATCAGCTCTAGCCGAATCTCCCCCTTCAGCAACGAACTAATCCTTATGGTTCGGTCAAGCCGAGCTTCGTCCAAGGGCACTTCCTCCAGCTCTTCGGCTAGTTCTCCTCGCTGCTCGGCAAAATCCTCCTGAGCGTCTAGTCCATCAACCTCGGATAATCTGGATTGCAGGCTGGTGATGAAACACTGTCGAGCTATTGCTTGGCTTCCCTGAACTTCACCTACCCCTCGCTTGGTAAGGAACTTCATAACAAGATGTAGGATGGAGACGGTGGCTCTGAGAGACATTAGGCCGGGTCTTCTCAGGATAGCATTGTAGGGCGACCGAAGCTTGGTCACCAGGAAATCTGCATACACAGTGGCCATGCGGGGCCGGGTCCCTGCACGGACCGTCAAGGTGACGATCCCCTCCGGGACAACAACATCGCCGGTGAACCCTATTAGGGTGGAGTCTATGGCTCAGAGATTCTCTATAAGAAGCTTCATCTTCACAAACACATCGAGGTACAAAACATTGACGGAGCTTCCACTATCAATGAGAATCCGACTTACATCATAGTTATTCAAATTTAGAGATACAACTAATGCATCATCATGTGGGAACTGTATCCCTTGGATATCGTCATTGGATAAAGAAAGCTCATCGGGGTGTGCCTTCTTCGGCGTCAGACCTTCTTCATCGTCCCTCCCGCCTGAAGGACCACCGACTGCCTCAATCACATTAATGTGGCCAGCAACTAGAGGATTTGGAGGGGGAGGAGGTTGCTGCTGGGGCTCAGGCTGGCGATCACCCCCGTTCCTTCGCTCGGGGGCTACTCTAAACCGATCTAGTCTACCCCGCTAGATGAGCCTTTCAATCTCATTCTTAAGTTGCCAGCACTCTTCGGTGTCATGGCCATGGTCATGGTGGTAGCGGCAATATTTGGCGGGATCTCTCCGGGCCGCATTCCCTCAGAGAGGAGGAGGTCGAGGGAGCTAGCGCTCGATCTCCATGAGGATCTCCACTCTTGCGGCAGTGAGCGGAGTGAAACGGTGGAACCTCCTAGGCGAGCTCCGAGAGCGGTTCCTCGGCGGCGGCTGGGGAATCCTCTGGCGGTGAGGCAGACTTGGCCGGCGAGCAGGTCGGTGCCTATCAGAGCCCTTTGGCTCCTTCTTCTTTGTTAGCTTCGCTCAGGTGGCTCTCCGCAACTCCTCGACTCTAGCATATTTGTCAGCCAGGGCCATCATGTCAGAGAGGTTTGGAGGGTAACTGACCTCCAGTGCCAGGTAGAAGTCGTTCTCCTTCAATACTCCGCCCGCTAGGGTGGACATGGCCACCTCATGATTAAGGTGGTCCACTTCTAGCATGGCCGTATTAAAACGGCTGAGATACTTCTTCAGGGACTCCCCCTCTCTCTGCTTAACTTTGGAGAGGGAGTTGGATCTTCATCGGTGGCGGCGGTTACTGACGAACTGGCTAATGAATAGGCGGCTCAGCTCGTCAAAAGAATTAACGGAACCTGGTTTCAAAGCATTGAACCAGGTTCGGGCAGATCCCCTGAGGGTGGAAGGGAAAGCACAGCAGAGGACCGCGTCTGATGCTTCGTGGAACATCATTATCGATCGAAAGCTGCTGAGATGATCGTCGGGGTCAGAGGAGCCATGATAAGGCTCAATGGCAGGCAGCTTAACATGGGAGGTGTTGAGAAATTATTGAAACATAATTGCCCCAACTTATTAATTTTGATGATTTCCAAAAGACATTGCTTTACTTTCTAAAAGGCTATGAAAATGTTAAGTTAACCAATGAAATATTCAATTTCAAATTGGAAACTATGAACTATTAAAAATATAATGAGTTTCTTGAATCAATTGAATATATGTTTCAGTGAGCTATACTTATGAATTCAAAAATGATTTTATATATCAATCTTTTAAAGATCAATGACTTAATGAGAATGCTTTGAAATTGAGCTTTACTGTTAAAACAACATTATCTAAGTCATATTTATATTTCAAAGTTGGTTGGGATGATTTTCAAAGCAAATCAGAATGTTTTCTGATTTTTGTATCAGTCCCGAGCCGACTCGAGAGTTTCCGAGTCGACTCCTGAACTTTCTCGAGCCGACTCGTGACTGTGCGAGCCGACTCGACTCAGACGGCAGAAAGACTCATTTTTGAGTGCTTCTCGAGTCGACTCCCAGCTTTTCGCGAGTCGACTCCTGAAAGTCAAGAGTCGACTCCCAGATTTTCACGAGTCGACCCCTGAAAACTCATTTTTTGGTGCGTTCTGGATTCGATTGCTCGAGCCGACTCGCACAGTCCCGAGCCGACTCCCCGAAATCTGGGCGGAAATTTTTTTTAATGACACATCAGCCCAACGGATATATTTTTGAATAACGGCTATTTTTCTTTGTTTCTAACGGCTATATTGTTTCAGAATCTATAAATAGAGGAGCCATTCAACAAAGAAAGAAGAGAGAAGATATATATTGAGAATCATTCAGTAAGAAATTCAAAAGAGGGAAAAACAGAGTGTTATTAGAAAAATCGTTTGATTTAAGAAGAAAGATTCAAAAGGAGTGAAATCCAAGAGTGAGATTCGTGCACTCCAGAGCTACCTTCTACAAAAGATTCAAGAGGAGATCCCAACACTTTCAAGAGCAAATCAAAGATCTTCCACATTCAAAGAAAAGGGAGAAAAAGCTTCAACCCAACTCCAAAGCTCAAATCTGTGGAGAATCGGTGCCGAGGCCTGATTCAACATCAAGAGGAGTTGAAGGAAGGAATCCAAAGAAGCCAAGCCAGCTCTCAAGCTTTAAATATTCAGGCTTTTCTAAACTCAATTTTTATTTTGAAATATCTGCTCAAAAAGGAGCTGCTTGTAATTAAACTCATTTTATTTGTTTGTATCTAGTTTAATCTGAGGGATTAAACTAGAGGAGGTTGTTAAACCTCGGTACAAGCTAGGTATAGCTTGTTTGGGTTTGGTGCCGGTGAGCCCGTGTAAAATCGGCTGGGTTCGTTGTGATCCCGGAAAAACAACAAGTTTGAGTTGTGAACTTGAAAACAACTCGGCTGTAATCTAGAGAGATTATAGTGTGGACCCAAGTGAGTCTTGGGAGTGGACGTAGGTGTTGGTTGCACCGAACCACTATAAAAATATCTTGTGTTTGCCGTGCCTAATTGTCTCTTCTCTATCTCTCATATACTTGTGTTTGTGCTTTGCTTATTAGTTAATCCTTTCACTTGCACATCTCATTTTAAATTGCTTAAAAGTCTTAAATTTTTTAAGAACCCAATTCACCCCCCCCCTCTTGGGTTGCCATCTGGGCCAACAATTGGTATCAGAGCATAGTGCTCATTTAGAGTTTGATCTCACGATCAAGAGCTAAAGGTCATTATGGCAACACAAAGTGGTTCTAGTTTTGCTGAAGGTCATTCTACGAATAGACCTCCACTTTTTAATGGCTCAAACTATTCTTATTGGAAAGCTAGAATGAGGATATTCATTCAAGCTTCTGATTATGAGCTTTGGGGTGTTATATTAAATGGACCTAGTACACCCACACACCTTATTGATGGCACTATTGTTCCAAAGCCCGAAAGGGATTGGAATGATAATGATAGGAGAATGGCTCAACTTAATGCCAAAGCCATTAATATCTTATATTGTTCCTTAGATTCAAATGAATTCAACCGCATCTCTACTTGTAATTCCGCTAAAGAAATATGGGATAGGTTGGAAGTTACACATGAAGGAACAAACCAAGTAAAAGAATCAAAGATAAATATTTGGTTCATAAATATGAATTGTTCACAATGGAACAAACTGAAACCATCACATGCATGTTCACTAGATTCACCGATATTGTGAATGGTTTGAAAAGTTTAGGAAAAGTTTATACTAATGCTGATCTTGTTCGCAAAATACTCAGGTCATTGCCAAGATCGTGGGAAGCAAAAGTCACAGCAATCCAAGAAGCCAAAGACCTCAATGCACTACCCTTAGAGGAGCTTCTAGGATCTCTCATGACCCACGAATTGACAATGAGGCAGCATATTGAGGAGGAAACTAAAAGAAGAAAACCATTGCTCTAAAGGCTGCAAAAGATGTGGAAGAGAGCAGCAGTGATGATAGTGATGAAGATAATGATGAAACTGCTCTCTTGGCCAAGAAGTTCAGAAGATTTTTGAGGAAAAAGAAACCCTTCCAAAAACGAAAATTTGGAAATAAAATGGAAGGAGAAAAGGAAAAGGAAAAGAAAGAAAAGGACAAGGACAAAGAGAAAGACCCCTTGATCTGTTATGAGTGTAAGAAACCGGGGCATTATCGATATGATTGTCCACAATTGAAAAAGACCTTCAAGAAAAAGAAGAAAGCATACATGGCAACATGGTCTGATGAGTCTTCTTCATCGAAGAAGAAGAGCAAAAGGAAGTTGCCAATATTTGCTTCATGGCCAACGACGACGACAATGATGAGGTAAGTTCCGAAACCTCCGACAATGAATTTACATTTGATGAAATGTTTGAAGCTTTTAATGAACTAATGATAGATTTTAAATTGTTGAAAAAGAAATTTAAATCTGTGAAAAATGATAATGTTAGTTTAGCTAAAAGTAAAAATGAATTAGCTTTAGAAGTTAAAAACTTAACTAATGAAAAGAAGAACTTAGGAAAGAAAGAGATTTTAAAATCTGAAACTAAAAACTCAACTAAAGATTTAAAAGATCAATAGAAACTTTAGCTTTAGATAAAGAACAGCAAGCTAAAGAAATTGACTCTCTTAAGAAAGATGTTAAAAAATATAAGGACATTGTTGAGAAATTCACTTTAAGCTCAACTAAATTAAACATGATTCTAGATAGTCAAAAGCTGTTTTTGACAAAGCTGGGCTAGGATATAACACACTAAGAAAACAGAAATCACTAAAGAATATTTTTGTAAAAGCCAACCAAGGTAATATAACTTGTTTTAAATGTAATGAAAAAGGTCACAAATCCTTTGAATGCAAAACATTAAACAACAACAAGTTAAATATTAAAGCTAAGAAAATATGGGTTCCGAAAGGAACAATTTTTGTGTCTACTAACCATGAAGGACCCAAGAAAGCTTGGGTACCTAAACATAAAGTTTGATGATATTGCAGGAATGTCTTGTAGCCAAAAGATCAAACAAGAAGTGGTATCTTGATAGCGGCTGCTCAAGACATATGACGGGTGACAAAGAGGAATTCATCACCCTAGAAGAAAATGTAGGTGGAGTTGTGACATTTGGCGATAACGGTAAAGGTCAAATTTTGGGCCTTGGTAAAGTTCGCATAACTCCATCTATAGTATTGAAATGTACTTTATGTTAATGGTTTGAAGCATAATCTAATTAGCATAAGTCAATTATGTGATAAAAACTTTAATGTTTCTTTTAAATCTTCTTTATGCACTGTAACTAATTCTATTGATGATAGCATTGTTTTTACTGGTTATAGATTTGGCAATATATACTTAGTTGACACAGACAAAACTTCTAAGAGTAGTCATTGCCTAATTACTGATAATGCTAACATTAATGATATTAGTTGGTTGTGGCATCGTAGATTAGGTCATGCAAGCACACACCTTATTTCAAAACTAATTAAAATGGATTTAGTCAAAGGTTTACCTAAATTAGATTTTGAAAATAATAAAATCTGTGATGCATGTCAATTTGGAAAACAAACTAGAAGTTCATTTAAATCTAAAAACATTGTTTCAACTTCTAGGGGACTAGAGCTACTTCACATGGACCTATTTGGACCAACTAGAACTACAAGTCTAGGAGGAAAGAAATATGGTCTAGTGATTGTAGATGATTACTCTAGATATACTTGGGTAATGTTTTTAGCTCACAAAGATGAGACTTTCTCGATGTTCCTGAAATTTTTCAAGAAAGTCACAAATGAGAAAAACACTACTATAGTATCTCTAAGAAGTGATCATGGAACAGAATTTGAAAATCACTTATTTGAAAATTTCTGCACTGAAAATGGAATTAATCATAATTTTTCAGCCCCTAGGACTCCACAACAAAACGGTGTAGTTGAAAGAAAGAATAGAACTTTAGAAGACATGGCCCGTACCATGCTATGTGAAAGCAACTTACCAAAGTATTTTTGGGCGGAAGCAATTAACACAGCATGTTACATCTTAAACAGAGCTTTAATAAGACCAATATTAAAGAAAACACCTTATGAATTATGGAATGAAAGAAAACCAATATAAAATACTTTCATGCATTTGGATGTAAATGTTTCATTCATAATAATGGTAAAAACAACTTAGGAAAATTTGATGCTAAATCTGATGAAGGAATTTTTCTAGGTTATTCAACAACTAGTAAGGCATATAGAATCTTTAACAAGAAAACCTTAGTAGTTGAAGAATCCATTCATGTAGTTTTTGATGAATCTTTAGCAACTGGATCTGAAAAGATTAATGATGAGGAAGATACAAACATAATTGAAAAAGATCTTGAAAAACTTAATATTGAAGTATCTTCTGATCATGAACAACAGGCTAAAGATAATGATTCACATAAGGATGATGATGTTAATAATGATCATAATGATGTAGATCTTCCAAGAGACTGGAGATATGCTTATAGTCATCCTAAGGAATTGATTATAGGTGATCCATCTCAAGGAATAAGGACTAGATCATACATGAGAAATATTAGTAATCATCTTGCATTTGTATCACAAATAGAACCTAAAACTATAGAAGAAGCTGAAAAAGATAATAATTGGATGTTAGCTATGCAAGAAGAACTTAATCAATTACTAGAAATAATGTTTGGACTTTAGTGGAAAGACCTAAAAACCATTCAATATAGGAACTAAATGGGTTTTTAGAAATAAGTTAGATGAAAATGGCATAGTAATTAGAAACAAAGCTAGATTGGTTGCTAAAGGATATAGTCAAGAAGAAGGTATTGATTTTGATGAAACCTTTGCACCTGTAGCTAGACTAGAAGCCATTAGACTTTTACTTGCATTTGCATGTCATATGAACATTAACCTATTTCAAATGGATGTAAAAAGCGCATTTTTAAATGGACTTATTAATGAAGAAGTCTATGTAGAACAACCACCAGGTTTTGAAGATCACGAGTTTTCAAATCACGTTTTTAAATTGCACAAAGCTTTATATGGTTTGAAACAAGCACCTAGAGCTTGGTATGATAGGTTAAGTAAATTTCTAATAGAAAATGATTTTACAAGAGGAAATGTTGATAAAACCTTGTTTTTAAAAAGAAAAAGTAAAGATTTACTAGTAGTACAAATATACGTAGATGACATTATTTTTGGTGCTACTAACGAATCTCTCTGTCAAGAATTTGCAAAGTTAATGCAGGGAGAATTCGAGATGAGCATGATGGGAGAACTCAACTTCTTCCTTGGACTCCAGATCAAACAATGCAAGGAGGGAATTTTTATCAACCAAACCAAGTACACAAGAGAACTACTCAAAAAGTTTGGTATGGAAACAATGAAACCCCTTGGAACACCAATGAGTCCTTCATGCAAGCTAGACAAAGACGAAGAAGGTAAGAAGGTTGATCAAAAGTATTATCGAGGTATTATCGGATCCCTTCTCTATTTAACAGCAAGTAGACCTGATATAATGTTTGCAGTATGTTTGTGTGCTAGATTTCAAGCTGAACCTAAAGAATCACACTTAATAGCTGTTAAAAGAATATTAAGATATCTAAATGGAACAAAAATGTAGGTTTATGGTATTCTAGAGACTCCACATTAAACCTAATTGCATATTCAGATTCTGATTATGCCGGATGTAAAATTGATAGAAAAAGCACAAGTGGTGCATGCCATTTCTTAGGCAGTAACTTAATCACATGGTTTAGCAAAAAGCAAAATTCAGTTGCATTATCAACTACTGAAGCTGAATATGTAGCAGCTGGAAGTTGCTGTGCGCAAATCCTATGGATTAAGCGACAACTTGAGGACTATGGTATCAAACTTAATAAGACACCCATAAAATGTGATAATACTAGTGCAATCAATTTAACAAAAAATCCAATTCAACACTCAAGAACAAAACACATAGAAATTAGATATCATTTTATAAGAGAACATGTAGCTAATGATGAAATTTGTTTAGATTATGTAAACACTGAAGAACAATTAGCTGACATCTTAACAAAACCCCTAAGTGAAGAAAGATTTGAATATCTTAGAGGAGAATTAGGAATTTGTAATCCTTTTGAATAAATTTTGAAATACTTAAGGAAATGCATCTAGAATTCTTTCAATTCCTCAAAATCTTAAGGAAATAGTATCTAGAATTCATATCAAAATGATTTATCAAGACTCAATGATTATGAATCATACACAAAATCAAATCCGGAATCATTTCAACATTCAGAAAATTTTCAATTTTTTTTGTTCTGAAATGGTCTCCGAGCCGACTCGGTGTGTACCGGAGTCGACTCGAGTTTCTCTGAAACTTGGGAGTCGACTCCTGGTATGAGCGAGTCGACTCGAGTTCGAGATTTTTCTCTGTGATTTAGGCGAGCCGACTCGAGGAAATGCGCGAGTCGACTCGACGTGGTCCCAGGTTGAATATCTAGGGCACGAGTCGACCCGACGGTCATTCTATCTTTTCTAATCATTCGTTCTCTCTACAAAATCTCCCAAACCCTCCAAATCTTCCAAATACTTCCGATTAATCATTCCAATCAAATCTATGGCCCCCAAAACCCGTGGAGCGAGCAGTAGCCGCGCCGGGATGAAGAGGAAAAGAACCGTGCGTCGACCCGTCCGCGAGCCGACTCCGGAGTCTTCGACTGCTTCTTCTTCGGATGATGCTCCTGCTCCCACTGTCTCTCCTCAGGTAGACCTCCTAGCTAGTAGAGTTGTACCACTGGAAGGAAAGTGGATTTGAGTTGTTTGAGAATGAGGGATTTATAGGAAGACAGTTATAGAGATGGGTTTGAGAAAATTTGTTCTTTGGATTGTCCTACTTATCCTGCTTTGGTGAAAGAATTTTATAAGAATTTGTCTAGAGGAGACAATGGCTTGTAAGCAAGTGAGAGGAAGGTTTGAATATTACTCCCATCTTTCTAGACTTTTGAATTACCTTATCTGGACCTTCCATTTGCTTCAGAGGATAGATCTCCTGCTCTCACCAGATTATTGAACCGGAACTTTGAGGGATTTGAGAAGTCTTGCAAGTCAACTGCCATTGGAGTTAAGATTGCTACACAATATCTGCAGCAGGATTTATTTCCCAAAACAGGCCGGTTTGACTATGTTTCAGAGAGGGATATTTTATCATGGATGCATTGTATCTGGGAAACCCTTCAATCTGCCTAGCATGATTTATGGTATATGGCTGATTGTGGAAGGAAGAAGGAAATCAGTCTTCCCTATGGCATGATCTTGACTCAGTTATTTCGAAGCCAAGGGATTGTGATTAGTGATGTGAGCCCAAGAAAATTAAGACATACTGATTATTATACTTGGCACTATTCATCGATGGGATTTATCAAGAAAAATGGAATTGGGAAGAAAGACCAAGATAGAGATTAGATGCTGAGGGAGAGTTGAGACATTCATCTCCGGAGCCACCTCAGCTTCCAGTCCTCTTCAGATCCTATCCCTGCTCCTGCTTTGTCCTCAGCCTTCATCATCTGCTAGTTTTTCAGATACTCAGATCAACTTGATCTTATTCAATCTGAGTTGATGATCAAGAGAAAGATTGAAAGATGAATTTAAGATAAGTTATGAACTTAAAAGAAGCACTATATTCTCTTAGTGATCGGGTTGCCTTGATTGAATCCACTGTCAGCTCTCTGGTTCCTTAAGTGAAAATTTAAAGAATATCTTTGAAGAACTTCAAGGATATCTGTGGTGATCGGAGACTTATCCAAAGCAACGCAGAGCTTCAAGATAAAATCAATCTGCTTGCACCTTTGTTGATAAAAACTAAAAGACTATGTTGGGATTCAATGCGAAGGGATGAAGCAAATTGTAGACCATTTGAATAGGATCACTAGAAGAAATTTTTAAGCTTTCATGTAATCTTTTTGGATGTAATCTCTTTTGATGTAATTTACTTTTAATGCAATGAAGTTTTCATTTCAATGTACTTTCATTTGAAGTAATGAGAAATTTGATGTTGTCTATTTCAATTGTGTATGAATATCTTTGAATGCTTATGTTTAAATTAATATAATTTTGGATATTTCAATACTCAATTGATAACTTAGAATGAATTCGAATGAGTTTAATCAATTTGATGCTCTGATGCATCTCAACCTTTTTGTTGATTACAAAAAAGGGGGAGAGATTTATATGAATTTATCGTATATTGCATCATCTTTTTAATTGATTAAATAAGGGGGAGAGAATTAATAAGAAAAAGGTTATTTGCTTAAGTGTTTAAATTTAAAAATTTTTTGAATTGAGTTTCATAGGGGGAGCTACCTCATTGAGGGGGAGCCTTTCCATGAACACAAAAGCTGATTTTGGTATCATAAATCTTTCAATGTTATAATGAATATACTCAATGTTTTTGTCATCATCAAAAAGGGGGAGATTGTTGAGAAATTATTGAAACATAATTGCCCCAACTTATTGATTTTGATGATTTCCAAAAGACATTGCTTTACTTTCTAAAAGGCTATGAAAATGTTAAGTTAATCAATGAAATATTCAATTTCAAATTGGAAACTATGAACTATTAAAAATATAATGAGTTTCTTGAATCAATTGAATATATGTTTCAGTGAGCTATACTTATGAATTCAAAAATGATTTTATATATCAATCTTTTAAAGATCAATGACTTAATGAAATGCTTTGAAATTGAGCTTTACTGTTAAAACAACATTATCTAAGTCATATTTATATTTCAAAGTTGGTTGGGATGATTTTCAAAGCAAATCAGAATGTTTTCTGATTTTTGTATCAGTCCCGAGCCGACTCGAGAGTTTCCGAGTCGACTCCTGAACTTTCTCGAGCCGACTCGTGACTGTGCGAGCCGACTCGACTCAGACGGCAGAAAGACTCATTTTTGAGTGCTTCTCGAGTCGACTCCCAGCTTTTCGCGAGTCGACTCCTGAAAGTCAAGAGTCGACTCCCAGATTTTCACGAGTCGACCCCTGAAAACTCATTTTTTGGTGCGTTCTGGATTCGATTGCTCGAGCCGACTCGCACAGTCCCGAGCCGACTCCCCGAAATCTGGGCGGAAATTTTTTTTTGACACATCAGCCCAACGGATATATTTTTGAATAACGGCTATTTTTCTTTGTTTCTAACGGCTATATTGTTTCAGAATCTATAAATAGAGGAGCCATTCAACAAAGAAAGAAGAGAGAAGATATATATTGAGAATCATTCAGTAAGAAATTCAAAAGAGGGAAAAACAGAGTGTTATTAGAAAAATCATTTAAGAAGAAAGATTCAAAAGGAGTGAAATCCAAGAGTGAGATTCGTGCACTCCAGAGCTACCTTCTACAAAAGATTCAAGAGGAGATCCCAACACTTTCAAGAGCAAATCAAAGATCTTCCACATTCAAAGAAAAGGGAGAAAAAGCTTCAACCCAACTCCAAAGCTCAAATCTGTGGAGAATCGGTGCTGAGGCCTGATTCAACATCAAGAGGAGTTGAAGGAAGGAATCCAAAGAAGCCAAGCCAGCTCTCAAGCTTTAAATATTCAGGCTTTTCTAAACTCAATTTTTATTTTGAAATATCTGCTCAAAAAGGAGCTGCTTGTAATTAAACTCATTTTATTTGTTTGTATCTAGTTTAATCTGAGGGATTAAACTAGAGGAGGTTGTTAAACCTCGGTACAAGCTAGGTATAGCTTGTGTTTGGGTTTGGTGCCGGTGAGCCCGTGTAAAATCGGCTGGGTTCGTTGTGATCCCGGAAAAACAACAAGTTTGAGTTGTGAACTTGAAAACAACTCGGCTGTAATCTAGAGAGATTATAGTGTGGACCCAAGTGAGTCTTGGGAGTGGACGTAGGTGTTGGTTGCACCGAACCACTATAAAAATATCTTGTGTTTGCCGTGCCTAATTGTCTCTTCTCTATCTCTCATATACTTGTGTTTGTGCTTTGCTTATTAGTTAATCCTTTCACTTGCACATCTCATTTTAAATTGCTTAAAAGTCTTAAATTTTTTAAGAACCCAATTCACCCCCCCCTCTTGGGTTGCCATCTGGGCCATCAGGAGGGAATCACTTCCTCCATGATCTTCTTAGAGAAGGGGGCGCCCTGCTCCTCTTTATTCTGAAGCGAATGGGCTTGCTTGGCGGCATCAAGCTCTTGACACATTTCTTGGAGTTGGCAGCGGATCTCCTCATCAGGAAGAGCAAGAGGGACAGGACAAGGACAATACTGAGACGATGTCGAGTCATAGCGAGAATACACCAGGGAGAGAGATCGGGCCCGCCAAGATATGGGGAGACCTTTGCCGCGGGCTTGCTGGGGAGCTAGCTCAGATTTCCTGGGACGGCGAGGGGGGTCTGCAACCCCGTGCGGACTGGAAGAAGAGATCGTCGGATGAGCGGGGGCCGCATCCTCCTCAGGAGGGTGAGGAGCATGAGCATCTAGACTGGGGGCTTTGGAGCGCCCCTGAATTAGGTGGGCAAGAGCCTAAACCTGCTGGGCTAGTAAGGCGAACTGGTCCTGAGTCACCGGGGCCACCGACGGTGATGGAGTCTCGACTGGCGGCGATGGTGGTGCAACATTGTTCACTGGATCAGGCCTTTGAGAGGCGACTTGATCTCGGACTTCGGAGGTGGCCTTTCTTCGGTTGGCCATGGGAGGAATCCTCTTGCAGACTGAGATCCTTGTCTTCTGGATCACAAGTTTTAGGGACTTGAGGGTCCTTCCTCTAGCGCCAATCTGTTGCTGCTGAAATCCATCCTCTGACTCGGGCGCGACGGGGCTTCGAGATGGGCTTCCTCCTGGGCGAACCTGCAAGACGGTCCTCACGCGAGAGGCATTGGGGGTGGCCCTCTGTGGAAGACCCTTCGATGCTCAAGTCAGTGGAGATCGATAGCCAACATAAATGAGGAGAAGGCTCTCGCCAAAGAGTTCCTCTAGAGGCTCCGAGCAGAGTGCTAATGGCAGAAGCAAAGGCAGAGAGAGAGAGAGAGATCCAGTGAGCAAGTGTGTACACGAGGGATTGCGTACCTGAGGGGGTCTGAAGCTGTGGTATTTATAGAAGATCACCTGGTTGTTTGGGAGCATTGTAGGTCCAAAAGCCGTTGAGATCCGAATCTGTTTGTTATAAGATCGGTAGGATTTGTATCTGGTTAGTTAGAGGATCAACGGCTGGGAGAGCTTGTTGATGTCTTGAGATTTGGTGGGGGCATAGGCCCCAGGGGCCTAGGCCACTCTCAGATATGATTCCTGTTTTGAACCTTAAGGATTTAAGCTTTCCCGCGCTAGATTCTGCAGAGGTATGGGGATCACTCGGGCTAGGCCGAGTGATAGGAAGGAACCAGCTAGAAAGCCAGGTGGTGGGATGGTTCGGTTAGATCCAAGGGACGACAGCTCAGCCGGGGCCGAGAGACGGTAGACGATAGTTCGGTCGGAGGGGCCAAGGGACGGTAGCTCGGCTGGGACCGAGAGGTGATAGCTCGGATGGGGCCGAGAGATGATAGCTCGACTGGGACAGAGAGGTGATAGCTCGGCCAGGGCCAAGAGACAAAAGCTCGGATGGTGGTGTGAAACGCGGTCCGCGCCTTGAGAATCCTTGGCTCGGTGAGGGGCTAAGGCGCCCCGACCTACCGAGGCTGACTCATCCCTGGCGAGTGTCGCACAGCGAGCAGAAATCAGGGCTAGCCTTAACCACGTACACGATTATTGACGCATAGTGGTTTTACCCCTCAACAGTATTGAAAATAGGTTACTTCATAATATTGTTGCAAAAAATCTTTGCCCCTTGTGCTAGCTCTTTTAATGTTGTAACCGATCGTGATATTTGCATTATGTACCATATCATAAATAAAACTCCTCTGGATTTCTTTGATCTTATGATGTTCATTATGAAGGAAGCCTTAAGATGAACTAAAGCCGCTTTGCCTTACGGTATGTTCCTCACCTATGTTTTTAAATTTTTTCATGTTAAACTCAAGGGTGAGATAGTTGTAGAATTACATCGTTTTGATATCTTTAATGCTCACTCCCTTCACCGTATGGATTATGCTAAGCGTGATGGTATTTGAACCAAAGTTGAACCCGAGCAGATGAAAATCCTACCCCTCTGTCATCAAATCAACCCCCTCAAGATCAGCTACAACAAGTTGTCCTTGACCTATATTTTTTGATTTTGACTCCTTTCCTAATCCTTCATCCTTTATGAATGCTGCACCTCAGCCAAATCCATTTATGTCGTCAGTACCTGAACCACATCCTTTCATGTTTGCCATACCTAAGCCTCCTCCATGTAATGCCAATCCTCCTCCTCCTCAGCACCCCACCGTTGAAATCTGTGAAGAACAGATATAACAGATTATCCAATAATTATCCTTTGGCCAATCTAGTAGAGGCTCCAGAGATAGTGGTGTTGGGGAGCACGGAATACCCCCAAGATCAAGGCTATAGCGTATACGAGTAATACAAAAAACTTTTACCGTTCTAATCTATGAGTACAAGATCATACCTTCATATTTGAACTTTGGAACACTTTCATTCGATTGCTCGACCTCAACCTTTTAGCCTTCCACCGTATTCCCAAAAATACCTTCTTTCTCTCACAAGATGGTGGGATCTCTTGGCCATCCTAGGGTTTTTTGTTTTTCTTTCTCCAAAAACGTTCTCAAAACCTTAACCCTAGCAACCAACTGAGAGGGTACTTATAGGGCTACAACAGGGACCAATAGGCAAATATGAAAAGGACTTCCCACGTAATTAAATCTCCCAATCCTACCTCGGGTTAGGATTCAATTACGTAAATTACAATTCATTCCACTAAAGAATTATAATTGTACTCCTAATCATATTTGAATTTATATTTTCGAGCCTTAATATTAAATACTTATTATCTCCCCATGTTAAGATTACATATATCCACCAATTAAATTTAATTACTGACAATATAATTTAAATAGCTTTTATTATCCTTGAGACTTATCCACTTAACTTATTTGATGTATCGGATTCAAAATCCACTTGCAAGATTTGATACAATCAAAACTTATAAGCTTCCTCAAGGGGATATCATCAATCCAATTTATCAGGACGTGGTTTCCTTCAACTATTATATTCACCATATATATAATGTTATTGCCCAACCCACTGAGTTTATTGACTCATATAGAATCTCATTCTATGTGTAATCAAAGCAATAATCACTACATACACGTATCTAGAAATAGAATTCGGATTAAGAACATAAGTAATCATAATATTCATGAGTTTTAAATTATTTTATAAAGTCAGTATAAAATAATTAACTCAACTAGGTCCTGTTCAATACACACAAAGTGTACTAGCATAAATAGTTAGAATAAACCATTCCCCGTAGTCAAGACAGACCTACTAAATTTATGCTACAATTCTACTGATGGTGTGTCCAATTCCATCTAAAACTGTGAACAATAAACTTGTATTCCAAAAGAACCGATGATCTAGTCTTTTGTGTGTAAGCCGTACTCTACACACTAGATCAAATACTCTTTGTAAATACTAGACACATGCACATATATCGTAAATGGCATACATTGCTCAAAATGAATTCTCATTAAAATATAAAGACATAACATAAAGCATATCTTTTAGTTTATATCTCTATCAAGTGGATCATCTTTCAATGACTATTCCATGATTCCCCACATCTCCTCTATGTTTGAGATACTTTCTCAGATTGTGATGCGCTAGAAACAAATTAAATATAATATGCAAGTTCTTAATGGAAGAGTCTTTCACTACAATGAAACTATATTGGGTCGCATTCTTGGTGAAATTAACCCGTTGAAAGCTAAGTTTAAGTGTTTTGAAGATAAAGCTGAATGGGTAACATTTCAAATGTGTGCCAATGAAAGCCAAACCAAGGATGCGTCCGGTGCTGTTGATTGTTGGACTACTTCAATTGCCAGGCTTACCAGCCTTCTCGAGCAGCATCTTACCTCATTCCAACCAGATGCTCCATCATTCAGATCATATATGTTTCATCCTCATCCTCACCTTCAAATGCCTCCACTGCAGTCACACAAGTTCAAGCCTCAAGCTCCTCACCACCGCAAAGGATCTTCTTCTTCTAAACCATCTATTATCTTTTCTGATGATGATAAGTAGACTGTATGTTCCTCTTGTATCCTTGAACCCTATATCTCATATTATGTTATTGTGTTTTTGCACTTGATGTGTAAATCAAGCCTCTGACTTATCAATTTGTTTTAATGTTTAATTACGTACTCATGATATTAATGTTTTCCAATGCATTATGTTTTTCCATGCTTACTTGATAAATGTTTACTTGATGAATGATACTTGGAATACTCAGCTTGAACATTCTTTAAACTTCTTTTTCGATTAATGACACAAAGGGGGAGAAGAATAATGCATACATTGAGAATGAAGAGGAATACTCCATACATTCAAATATAGGGAGAGAAATGTTTTAAATGTATAAGGGAGAAGAATTTCTCTAAACCATTTCATCCTCTTTCAATTACAATTTCCTTTATATACTTAATGGTTTTATCATCATCAAAAATGGAAAGATTGTTGACCCTGTGTTGATTTTGATAATTACAAAATAATTAAGTATGATACCAATATATTTATTGTGGAGACAAAGATCATTGCAGGATAACCAAGAAAAGAAAAGGATGTCCAAATGTTCTATCTTAGATGACTGAAACAAATGATGACATTCAGCTATGTTGAAGAAACTTCTACATCCACCGCTCATTTCTATTCCTTATAGCCGAATGCCATTAGTTCTAGTTAACTGGGCAGTGTTCCAGTCAACTAGACTCCCTGGTCAGTCACCTGGCCGAACCATGTTGATTCTAGTTAGTTGGGCTAATTTTTTGGCTAACTAGATTGCCTTAGCATTCTCCCTGGCCGAACATTACTTGAAAATAGCTAACTGAATTTTGCATTCAGCTAGCTAAGTTCCCTGATTTTCTCCTTGGCCAAATTCATGCTGGATTTAGTTAACTAGAGTTCATCTTCAGCTAACTAGATTAGTATGGAAATTCTCTTGGTCGTGTGCTCTTTGAAACCAGTTCATCTCCAACTAACTATATTGGTATGAAAATTCTCCTAGCCGAATTATATCTGGATTTAGCTAACTGGAACTCACATCCAGTTAACTAAATTTTTGAAACTCTCTCTGGCCAAACGACTCCTGGAATTAGCTAACTAGAATTGTTATCCAACTAACTAAGATTGCTGCCTTTCTTTTCCTAGCCGAACTCCCTCTTGATCTAGTTAACTGGAATTAAATTCCAGTCAACTAAGGATGCTTGCTTTTACTCCTTGGATGATTTCACTTCAGTTAACTAGATTTGCATCCAGTCAACTGAGGAGATCTCTCTGGTTCACTTGGGCGTGCATCTTCTCAAATTCAAATCAATCGGATTTTTTTAGCCAGCTGGAGTCCCTTTCTGAGATAATGTTAGAAGTTCTCTTCATTTTTGGCGACTGCCAGTGCATTCAATGCTTCAGAAAATCTCTTTAATGATTATCTTTTCTTTTCATTAATTTTGTTTCAGTCTAATGGATAGTTTTGCAGATCAAACACCTTAAATAGCCATGATGTCAACGGAAATGGTGGTGGAAAATAGATTGCAATGAACAATAGTTTTATCGCAAACATCCAAGTCGTTCAAAAAGAAAGAAAGCAAGCTGTGCATTGAAAGCCGTTGAAGATCATTGATCACTCATCCTTGCTGATTCTTTAAAGCTTCCAAAAGACATTGAAGGCCTCAGCTACCTCAAAGAAGACTTCATTCATTACTAACATACATTCAAAGGAAGAAGCTCATTTGAGAAGTTATCTTCAAAAAGTGTAAAGTATTTATTTCTGCTCATCGTAGGAGCTGTGTTTTTAATATTTTTATCTAAAGTTGTTTTGGATATTGTAAAGGGTTGGGTTTAACCCTTGGTTGTTTGGTCCCCTTGTGCCATGAAAATAAGTTACTAGCTGGGGAAGGCTAGGGTTGTAATCGTTGGTGATACGATTGGAGTAAAATTTCTAAGGGGTTCTTGGAAAGTGGACGTAAGTGCTGGGTTGGCACTGAATCACTATAAAAATCCTTGTAGCTATGACTTTATGTTGGTTTGACTTTAAATCCTGTAATTAAGTTTTGTCAGTATGAGTCTAGTAATTTTTATTTGAGTAAGTCAAGATTTATTAAGTCAAAGTATAAGAAGTGAAGACCCAAGACCATGAAGGACCACATTCAGTGTGCCATCTCAGCAACCACAAGGAATCTCAGTCCAAGTAGGTTTATGGTTTATTATAAAAACTCCTCCCTTCTTCTTATAGACAAACAATTGATGATTAATGAAAAAGAGTCTTCTTTTTCTATTTTTTCTGTGCTCCTGAGCATTGACACTCCATGAGGGAGAGGATGAGAGGCCCAACTGTTGGTATTCAAAATATATATATATATCATAAAATTTTTTTAACATAAAAACATACCGATATGTTGAGGTCTCAAAGGAACAGACGCGCCCTACTACCGGATTCGTAACTATGGATAAAGAATCCCATGGTAGAGTTTACGGGCCAAGGTACTTCATAAAATACCTGCAAAATTAAATAAAACCAGAGCCTTTCTCACCTTTCTCAGGATCGGTATCGAATTATGAGAGTGGACTCACTCTTGATTTTTTATATTTCTCACAACTCTCGCACACATAAAATAAGAGAAAAAAAAAGAGGAAAGAGACTTTTCTTTCATTTTTTCCTTTTTTTAAAAAAGTCCACTTTATGTCATATTTATAGACTCCAAATGAATCAGATTTAATTTAATTTAGATAACATTTCTGTTACAACATTTGATTTAGATAATATTTATTGTTACAACATTTAATTTAGATAACGTTTATCTATAACATTTAATTTAGATAACGTTTATCTATTACAATTTAATTTAGATAACGTTACAACCTATTTTGACCGCATGGAACAATTCTCACGTACGCCAACTAAAAAAATATTTTCTTATTCCCAACTAATTTACAAATAATATCTAAATTAAATATAATGATATCTAAATTATCAAATCTATTTAATAATTTTAGATATTAATTTTAAATATCTAATAAATCAAATTTATTATTTTATTTTTAATATTCTCAATAATCACATTATCAAAAATATCAAAAAATAAAATCAAAATTCTCTCTCTCCATCAACTCATAATATGCACCACTTACAAGAGCAAAATTCTCTTGTGTGATGTTCCATAATAATACTTATGTGCAACCATTCATATCAATTATTATATGAACAATGTGTCTAAACATATTTTTATTTTGTCTAATAACTAATTTATTGTACCAAAATAAATATGAAAAAAATAATCAATCAAATCGATTATTTATCTTCATAATAAACTCTTTATTATAAAGTTTTAATAAATATTTTATTTGAGAAAAATAAATAATTAATCATATTAATTATTCAATCCAAGAGTATTCGATGTGATTAACCTAAGACGGTGTGGGGACCATGGACCCATAATTTCAAGCTCCAATAAACTTGAATAAACTCAATCAAAATTCTTTAATTATTTATTCAGTTTATTAATCTCGAAGTTATTCCACTAAAAACTTGAGATTGCACTCTTAAAAATTATAGATTAATTTTACTCAAAATCATTACATGTAATTCAACCCTCCATAATTAGTTCATAATTAGAGTTAGGTGAAAAATCGTTATACCCCTCTATTTTTTTCTTATTCCTTAAATACCATTGATTCACTAGTTAAATAGTTAATTTATGATTGGATCATAAATTGCGCGCATAACTGTTTAGCCACATAATCAATACTTAAGGAAACTAATTTTAAGCTTCTTTTCAAAAGCCATGGATTTCATATCTTTAAATCACATTCCCAGCCCAATATGTTATTAAACCTTCAAGATGTAAGTATTGGGCCCAACATCAAATAAGCTTTAAAAATAAATCAAAAGATCCAATAGCACAATCAAGGAGTATGTGATTAAATCAGGATTAAGGTTGATTTACATATGATCATCTTGTGATATAAATTGAATTCTTTATAACAGTCTTAAATAAAGATTCAAATTATGTCGATCCAAGTCCTATATAATCTTAGTATATATAATACCTCCACTAAGTATCTCTACACAACAATCCGGATAAGATTGTCACATTCAAATGTTCATGGACCGTATTAGTGATTAGCGATAGAAGATCCTTACTTCTATTAATCACGAACATATTTAAATATATTAGATGTAATTTTAATCCTCTTGTATACATTATACTAAAATTACAGCCTCATAATATATTTTGGATTTCCATATAAACATTCATCTTTCATATAAACGAGGCAAGATTGAAGAAAAATGCTTCTTTTATTAATTCAAAAATTAAAAAGTATAAATACATCTAATTTCAAGGGTACTATTCCTAACAATCTCTCACTTATCCTAAAGTAGATGTGACATATCTTTTAATCCCATTCCCATAAGATGTTCGTTGAATGTCTTTTTAGACAGCGACTTTGTGAACGGATCAGCCAGATTTTGTTTCGATGCTATCTTCATAACATTGACATCACCTCGATACACGATTTCTTTGATGAGATAGTATTTCCTTTCGATATGCTTGCCCCTTTTATAGCTTCTGGGTTCTCTTGAATTAGCCACAGCACCACTATTATCACAGAATAATATCAATGGCATATCCATTCCTGGAATAACTTCCAAGTCAGTATAGAACTTTTTAAGCCAAACTAATTCTTTAGGTGCTTCACAAGCCGCTATGTATTCAACTTCCATGGTAGAATCAGCAATGCTAGATTGTTTGATACTTCTCCAAACAACTGCTGCACCACAAGTGTAAACACTGATCCAGATGTCGATCTTCGAGAATCTTTATCTGATTAAAAATCAGAATCAGTGTATCCTAAGAGGTTCAGGTCTCCACCTGAATACACAAGCATATAATTTCTCGTTCTCCGAAGATACTTGAGAATGTGCTTTATTGCCACCCAGTGCTCTATCCCAGGATTTGACTAAAACCGACTAACAACTCCCACTACATAGCAGATGTCTGGTCTAGTGCATAGCATAGCATACATTAGACTTCCAACTGCCGATGCATATGGAATCCGTCTCATGTCCTCTTCTTCTTGTGGTGTCTTAGGACACTGTTCTTTAGATAGAACAATTCCATATCGAGTCGGAAGAAGACCCTTCTTAGAATTTTGCATCGAAAAATAAGCCAGCACTTATCGATATAAGATGCTGAGATAGTGCTAGGAGTTTGTTCTTCCTATCCCTAATGATCTGGATACCAAAAACATAACTCGCCTCTCCCAAATCTTTCATTTGGAATTGTTCAGCTAGCCATCTCTTTACGTTAGATAATATTTTACATCATTTTCAATGAGTAAGATATCATCTACATAAAGTACTAAGAAAACCATACTTTTTTCATTAATGAGCTTGTATACACAAGGTTCATCAATATTTTGCTCGAAGCCATAGGTTTTGATAGTTTCATCAAACCTAATGATCCAAGACCTGGAGGCTTGTTTGAGTGCATAGATGGATCTATTAACTTACAAACTTTCTGCTCCTGATCTTTAACAATGAACCCCTCTAGTTGTTCCATATATATGGACTCCTCTAGATAGCCATTCAGAAAGGCTGTCTTGACATTCATCTATCATATTTCATAGTCAAAACATGCAGCTATGGATAAGAGAATGGATGGACTTAACATGGCAACTGGGGAGAAAGTCTCTTCATAATCAACTCCCTCCTTTTGGGTATAACCCTTTGCCACAAGTCTAGCTTTGAAGGTCTCTACCTTCCCACCCGCTCCTCTTTTCTTCTTGAAGATCCATTTACATCCAATGAGCCAGACATCTTCAGGTGGATCTATAAGTTCCCAGACAGTATTGGAGTACATAGACTCCATTTCTTGGTTCATGGCTTCTAGCCATTTGTCCTTATCAGGATCATCCATCACATGCTGGTATGATGATGGATCATCATCGTTGGTATCAACTACCACAACATTTGCTTCGCTATCCTATCTATAGTGGGCTGGGGTTCTGATAATCCTCCCACTATGTCTAGGCACCATAATATCCTGACTAGGAGCTGTGATTTTTCTTCCCTAATTTCAACAACTCTTGTTGATTGAGTGGTAATATGATCTTTAAGCAACTCTTCGAGTACAATTTTACTCCGAGGTTTGAATTTATGTATATAATCATTTTTAAGAAAAGTGGTATTTGTCGATACAAACACCTTCTTTTCTTGTGGACTATAAAACAAACCTCCTCTAGTACCCTTTGGGTAGCCAACGAATAGACATACTTCTGTTCGTAGTTCTAGCTTCCTAGATTTGCCCTTAAGAACAAACTGGACACCCCATATGCAAAATGATGTAAACTTGATTTTTTCTCATTCCACATCTCTAAGGGTGTCTTGGATACAAATTTAGATGGTACAACATTTAAAATGTGCATTGTCGTCTGTAAGGCGTATCCCCAAAATGATATCAGTAGTGAGGAATAACTAATCATTGATCTAATCATATCTAACAATGTCCGGTTCCTCCTTTTTGCAACACCATTTTTCTGTGGAGTTCTCGGAGCTGTGAGCTGTGAAATAATTCCATGCTCAATAAGGTAATCTTTGAATTCTATATCAAGGTAATCTCCACCTCGATCTGATCGCAGTGTTTTCAGTGATTTACCTAATTATTTTTCAACTTCTGCTCAAAATTTTCAAAACTTTTCAAAAGTCTTAGATTTTCTTTGCATTAGGTAAACGAAACCATATCTTAAGTAATCATCAATGAAAGTGATAAAGTACTCATAACCATCTCTAGCTTGTACGTTGAATGTACGTTGAATGGTCCACACACATTCGAATGTACTAGCTCTAGTGGTTCATTATCCCTTTGGCCCTTTATAGAGAAAGGTCTTTTGGTCATTTTACCTTCTAAATATGACTCACATACAGGAAGAGTGCCAATACTTAGCTCTCTTAGAGGACCATCCTTCACAAGTCTGTTTATCCTATTAAGGTTAATGTGACCAAGCCTAAGGTGCCAGAGATATGTTTCATTATCACTGTTTATTATCTTTTGTCTTTTGTTAGACTTAGGATTAGCTACTTTAAATAGTTCGGTATTGTAAGAAACATGTTCATAAGGCGATAAAACATATAACCCTTGACTAAACATCCATGACAAATTTCAAGACCATTTCTTGAAACTGAAATAACATTTTCATTAAATGAAATTCCATAACATTGTTCATGAAGTTTAGAAACTAAATCAAATTTCTAGAAAAGTTTGGAATGAAAAAATATTATTCAGAATAAGAAATTTCTCTCCAAACAAAAGATGGGCTGTTCCAACTGTCTTGGCCGATACCATAGCCCATTGCCAACCCTCATTGTCAACTCACCTTCAGGAAGCTCTCTCGAAGAACTAAGGAGTTGCATAGAAGAACAAACATGATTTGTCATCCCTGAATCAATTATTCAGGAGAAGGTATCAACCTCAACTAGACAAGCTTCAAGTACAAGTAAATCACATTTACTATTTTTCTTCTCTTTCATTTGGTTGTTAGCAACTTGCCACTTGTCATAATGTTCTCTAACATTACGATCAGCAGCAAGGGTTGGCTCAGTGATATCAAATTTGATATTCTCAATAGTCAAAATGTTGTCAAGATCAGATTTCCATTTGGGATAGTTTTCTTTAGTTAGGGTGTTACTAGAAAGCTGAGAAGTAATGGGATTGTTCAAAGCCATTTTCTGAAAAATTAGTCAAGATGAATGTTTATAAGTTTTTGGAATAGAGATTTTAAAAAACAATTGAACAATTTAAGAAAAATATAAGAAAACCCATATTCTATTCCCTCGATAATTCAACTAGCCATGTACAAGTCTGCCGTCGTAGGATAGGTCAGCTTGCACACTTAGTTAAACCGAGATTCTTCTTGATTAATAAGTATGTTTCTGAAATAACTCTTATTTCCACACTTATTAACACCAAATTAGAAAAGGTTTGGTCAAAGATATAATCAACACATTTGATCTCATATCTTTATGAGTAAGACCCACAATTTTAAATTTCTAGACTTAACCCAAGCGTGCCGCCATAGGGTAGGTCAAGCTTGAAATACATCTAAAAATTCTATCTTAAGAGATCTAGCCTTGTTATTGAATTGAACGGATACCACCCGTAGGGGGACGAAATCAAAGCACTTCGAGGCACCGTTCAACTCTTCACAGCGCTAAACCAATGATGGAGACCAACAAATTTATTAATTACTCATTATCAAAGTGAGATTGTATTTTATTATATAAAGATAACCTTTTATCTTTGTGAATTAAATTCAATAACCCTTAAATCTTGTCATCTTATGTAGATTTAATCTATGAATTTAATTCTTTCATGAATTTCAAAATTGAATTCTTATGAATACTTTAAGATAACCCTTATCTTTTAGAAATTAATATCAAAAAATTTTAATAATCATATTATTAAAATTTAATATCACATATTAACTTTTAAAATTAATTTCTATACAAAGAATCATATTCTTGTTATTTATTAAATTAAATAGATTAGTTTTAGATTTAATAATCTCATTATTAAATTAACCTAAGACTATTTTTAATTTCATAACTTTATTTAAGAATCAAATTCTTAATATTATAATTCCAAACCATCCATTTAAAAATCCTTTTAAATATATTTAGAATTATAATAATATTGTTTTTGTTCATTGATTAAGACCCTATAAATAGGCATAATCATGATTAGTCAAATGGTCCTAATCAATAATTTTATGATGCATAGGATGGGTATTTCTAATTTTTATATGGCATGATAAAATTAACTCGTCAAATAAATTATTTTATTTTAATGATCATGGGCCATCTTATGGCCAAACTATTTGGAGTGGGCTTAGGCCCAATTTGCTTTAAAAATAATTTTGGGATTTATCCCAAACCATTTGGGATTTTATAATGATTTTTTTCATGTACTACACAAACCTTTGGATTTTGACGTGATAAAATCTATGATTAAATCGCAGATCCTTTTGGCTTCAAAAATTAATTCCCAATGTGGTAATTAATTAAATCACAAATATTTCTTAGCAGCCTATTGTGCTCTCCGGATCGCAGATAATTGGGTCAAACGCACCAAGGTACTACCAGTAGCCTCCCTTGTGGTGCGTCCCTAATATCTCTACCGTACGTTCATTGGGAAAGAGATCCGAGGTACTACCAGTAGCCTCCCTCTTGGATCACCCTTGGGTTGAACACGATAGAAACTAAGAATATGATAAATTTCATGCCCACAAATCTTAAAATCTATATCCCATGCTCAACTTTTAAGCAAACAGTTCATGGTAAAATATATATACCAAATATCAAATATTTATTTACCCATCCAAACATGCATGCCTAATATCAAATATTATAAAATATATCAAATTATCACATATCAACATCATGACAATATTAATATTAGTGCATGATTGCTCTAATATCAGTTGTTGGTATTCAAATATATATATATATATATCATATATATGTGTAACGAAAGCATGTGGATCATTTAATATGGATAAAATTAATACTGTCATATGAAAAGAAAAAATTGTCATATAATTTTCTAAACATAAAAACATACTGATATGTTGAGGTCTCGAAGGAACAAATGCGCCCTACTACCGGATTCGTAGCTATGGATGAAGAATCCCACAGTAGAGTTTACGGGCCAAGGTATTTCATAAAATACCTATAAAATTAAAACATCATAAAATACCTATAAAATTAAAATAAAACCCATTTCTCATGATTGGTATCGAATTATGATAGTGGGCTCACTCTTGATTTTCTATATTTCTCACAACTTTGGCACATAAAATAAGAGAGAAAAGGACGAAAGAGACTTTTCTTTCATTTTTTTTAAGTCCACCTTATGCCATATTTATATGCTCCAAGTGAATCAGATTTAATTTAATTAAGATAACGTTTATCTATTACAATATTTGATTTAGATAACGTTTATCTGTTACAACATTTAATTTAGATAGTATTTATTTGCTATAATATTTAATTTAGATAACGTTTATTTGTTACAATATTTAATTTAGATAATGTTTATCTATTACAACCTATTTTGATCGCATAAAATAATTCTCGTATGTACGTCAATCATATCAAGGAAAAGGTTATTTTATTATTTGCAACTAATTTACAAATAATATCTAAATTAAATATAATGATATCTAAATTATCAAATCTTATTTAATAATTTAAGATATTATTAATTTTAAATATCTAATAAATCAAATTTATTATTTTATTTTTAATATTCTCAATAATCACATTATCAAAAATATTAAAAAATAAAATAAAATTTCTTTCTCGTCATCAACTCATAATATGCGCCACTTACAAGAGCAAAATTCTCTTGTGTGATGTTCCACAATAACACTTATGTGCAACCATTCATATCAATTATTATATAAACAATGTGTCTAAAGACATTTTTATTTTATCCAATAACTAATTTATTGTACCAAAATAAATGTGAAAAAAATAATCAATCAAATCGATTATTTATCTTCATAATAAACTCTTTATTACAAAGTTTCAATAAATATTTTATTTAAGAAAAATAAATAAATAATTATATTAATTATTCAATCCAAGAGTATTCGATGCGATTAACCTAAGATGGTGTGGGATAGATCCATAATTTTAAGCTCTAATAAACTTGAATAAACTCAATTAAAACTCTTTAATTATTTATTCAATTTATTAATCTTGAAGTTATTCCACTAAAAATTCAAGATTGTATTCTTGAAAATTATAGATTAATTTTACTTGAAAACTTGAATAGTCCACTGATATAATCATTACATGTAATTCAACCCTCCATAATTAGTTCATAATTAGAGCTAGGTGAAAAAACCGTTATACCTCTCTAATTTTCTCTTATTCCTTAAATACCGTTGATTCACTAGTTAAATAGTTAATTTATGATTGGATCATAAATTGTGCGCATAACTATTTAGCCACATAATCAGCACTTAAGGGAACTAATTTTAAGCTTCTTTCCTAAAGCTATGGATTTCATATCTTTAAATCACATTCCCAGCCCAATGTGTTATTAAACCTCCAAGATGTAAGTAATGGGCCCAACATCAAATGAGCTTTAACAAACAATCAAAAGATCCAATAGCACAATTAAGGAGTCTGTGATTAAATCATGATTAAGGTTGATTTACATATGATCATCTTGTGACATAAATTGAATTCTTTATAACGGTCTTAAATAAAGATTCAAATTATATCGGTCCAAGTCCTCTATAATCTTATTATATATAATACCTCCACTAAGTGTCTCTACATAATAATTCGGATAAAATTATCATATTCAGAATGTTCATGGACCATATTACTAATTAGCAATAGAAGATCCTTACTTCTATCAATCACGAACTTATTTAAATATATTAGCTATAATTTTAATCCTTTGTATACATTTTACTAAAATTATAGCCTTATAATATATTTTGGATTTTTATATAAACATTCATCTTTCATATAAATGAGGCAAGATTGAAGAAAAATACTTCTTTTATTAATTCAAAAAATCAAAAAGTATAAATACATCTGATTTCAAGGGCACTGTTCCTAACACCAACAAATACCCGTTCTAACACATGTTTTAAGCATCCGAGCTCCAAGATGCCAAGGAGCTATGATCCTTAGATAAAGTCCTCCTTGCCTTCGAAACCATCTAAAAAAAAGCCAAAACATCCATGGAAGTATAGCTTCTTCTTCCAGGTGCCCATCCCAGGAGCTGTGTGATCTAATCTTTTAGGACGAAGGCCATCATTACCTAGTAATCAGACCCATCCCTCCTCATAAGTTTTATTTTGTTGAAGAATGAGCATGTTTTAAGAAGTGATTTCTTAACCCTAGGATCATGTTTTCTTTATTACTTAGTGAATCGAGTTCTACAGATAGTTACTTTACTCTTCGCATATTCATTCTTAGTTTATTCTTACTCATTTTGGAAAGTAAAGCATCTTAAAATCTGAACCATTGCTCTACGTGTTAATCTCTTGCGTGGTACATCTCACATCAGTTTGGTATCAGAGCCTGGTTAGGATATGTTTATGCATAGTGCTGAAATTTTCTATATGCTCAAAAAAATTGCATTGTTTAGGATTTCATGCCTCCTGAGTGGGTATACAAAAGTATACCATGGGAGTAATAAGCTACGGCCGAACATGAGATCCTTAGGTTAAAGTTTTGATGTGCTAATTGCTTGCTTGATGTGTGATTGCATTTGTGATTGCTTGAACTGTTTGATTTTTTTAGCACAATGAACACCCCATTTATCTTTGCATCCATCAATCATCTAATTAATCTTCATTAAATCTATAATTTTCTTCTTATTTTTATATCTACAATATATAAAAAAATAAAATAAAATAAAATAATATATATATATATATATATCTGCATATTTTACTTTAGGTTTTCATATGTGTATGCATACATCACTGAATTCACTTAAGGGCAAATTCTCTATCTCAGATAAGAAAAGAATTTCATCACCTTTCTTTGGGCCCAAAGTAACCATCCTCATCTTGATCCTAAGCTTTATTAAAATTGAGTAGAAACCTAAAGCAAAGCTAGGGACACCCACATGGTTGAGTTTCAAATATTGTAATGAAACTAGTGCACTCAATCCTTCAGTTATTTCTTAAAAGTGGTATCTAAGGCTAGGGGTCCAATGACAAACGCCTTAAGTGGACTTGTGGTTCTCTAATTAGGTCCCTGTGAGAGCCAGGGGGGCCTCCCACAATTCCACTTCTTATTTGGTTATTAGAAAGGATAATTGTTGAGTTGATTGTAAGTTGAGTTGATTCATTCTATTTGAGCTTCTAGGTCTAAAAATCTTAGAATGAATTTGTGTGTTGCATGACTATCAGGTCAGAAGCCCATTACCATCAACCCCGAGCCCAATCTGGTTTAACTATGGAATCTAATCTCAAAATCCAATTGAGGGCCGTTATTGAATAGCTTGCCCAACTGAGCCATAGGTTCACCCAAATGGAGACAGATGTAGGGACCCTAGAAGAAACCCATGAGACCCATACTGAGCATGAGTTTGAGACACCTCTTAACCCTAAAAGAGCCCCACGCCATGACCCAATCTTGGAGCTTAATCAGAGGAGACCCAATCATGATTTTATGAACCAAGATGAGAGAGCCATTAGGAATATCAGGTTAGAAGCACCTACATTTGATGGCAGTCTTAACCCTAAGGTATACACTAATTGGGAAGAAGATATGGACCAGTACTTTGAGTGGTATGAAATGTTTGAAGAGATTGTTGATCCATTTATTGATTTTGATGATTAACAAAAGTTATGAGTATATTTCTTGTGTTACTAATGAAATTAACAAGTGTTTCAGGAACTTAGAAAGGTTACATTATTCAAAAGTTATATAAAAATCAGTTTGAATTAATTTTTAATGAAATATATCAAAGTTTAGAACTTGGAGCCGACACCCACAGTGTTTGGAGCTGACTCCAGAGCGTATCAGAATAGTTTAATATTTTTTGCACTGTTTAGAGTCGACACATGGAAAGCTAGAGCCGACTCTAACCTGAGATACAGAGAACTATTTTCTGAGTCAGTTTTCAGAGCCGACACCTGAAAATTTAGAGTTGACACCTAGAATTTCGGAGCCAGCACCTGAAAAGTTAGAGCTAACTCTAACCTAAAAACAGAGAATGTATTTTCAGGACAATGTTAGAGTCGACACTCTCGGAACTTAGAGCCGACTCCAGATCGCGTCGAGCCAACACCACAGTTTATCGGAGCCAACTCCTCGATGGATTTTTTTTATTTCTATTTTTGGAAACCTGATTTGGAGCCGATACCTTAAAAGTTGGAGCTGACTCCAACCTGTCAGAAATAATTTTTAAAATCTGTCAGAACGGATTCCAACGGTAACATTTCTTCACCTAACCCCTAACGGATCTATTTCTTTACGTGAGGAAGTAATCCAAGTACATTTCAATGACTATTTTTCATCTAATCTTGGATTAAGGAAGATTATAAAAAGGGGTTCATCTGTTCAAAAACAAAATATAGAAAAAGAGAGAAAATTAAGAAGTTTTCAAAGAGGAAATTTTCTGTTTCAAAGCCTATTTGTTATTGAGAGATAGAAGAGAAATCCAAAGGTTTTTCAAGAGCATATTCAAAGGATTTCCTAAGTTTTGAAGAAGAAGAGCTAGAGCCCTAAATTTTAGACTTCTCTTCAACAAGCCTCGTTCAAGAATCATAGTTCAAATCTTGTTAGCCCATTCAGAAGAGAAGAGGAAAAGAAGAAAAGCTCAACTTCAAATCGCTTCAAAATAGGCTTTTCTATTCTCATTTATTTACATTGCATATTTACTCATTTGAGGAGCCTTAAATTGTTGTAAACTTATATTTGAATAGTTTGTTGTCTAATTCAATCAGGGGATTGAATTAGTTGAGGTAGTTGACCTTGGGGTAAGCTAAGAGTAGCTTACGTTGGGTTGTGTGCTAGTGAACCTATGAAAACCAGCTGGGTTCGTTGTGACCCCGGTGTAAAACAATAAGTTTGAGTTGTGATCTTGCAAAATAACTCAGCTATAATCAGGGTGATTATAGTGTGGACCCAAGAGTTGCTTGGGAGTGGACGTAGGTGTGGCTAACACCGAACCACTATAAAATATCTTGTGTTTGTCGTGCTCATTGGTCTCTCTCTCTCTCCTCTATATTGCATTCATCATTTACTACATCATTTCACTTGTGCACATTATTGTTGAGTAATTATTTTTAATTGTTAAATTTTAAAAAGAACCCAATTTACCCCCCCCTCTTGGGTTGCCATCTGGGCCAACAATTGGTATCAGAGCAAGTGCTCATTTCGGCTTGATTTAACAATCAAGAGCTAAAGATCCAAATGGCAGCTCAAGTTGGATCATCTTTTTCTGAAGGGCAATCCACAAATCGACCTCCTTTATTTAGTGGTACAAATTATTCATATTGGAAAGCTAGAATGAGAATTTTTATTCAAGCTTTAGATTATGAATTATGGAGTGTCATTATTAATGGTCCTAGCACTCTCACACACATAGTAGACGGATCTATAGTTCCTAAGCCCGAAAAGGATTGGAATGAAAATGATAGGAAATGGCTCAGCTTAATGCCAAAGCCATGAATGTCTTATACTGTTCTTTGGATGCAAATGAATTCAATCGAATATCTACTTGCATTTAAGCCAAAGAAATATGGGATAGGTTGGAAGTTACTCATGAGGGTACCAACCAAGTTAAGGAATCCAAAATTAACATACTAGTGCACAAATATGAACTTTTCAGCATGGATCAAAATGAATCAATTACATACATGTACACTAGATTTACAGATATAGTAAATGGATTAAAAAGTCTTGGTAAGACTTATTCTAACTCTGAATTAGTGCAAAAAATTCTTAGGTCTCTTCCAAGATCATGGGAAGCCAAAGTGACAGCAATCCAAGAAGCCAAAGACTTGAACATTCTACCTTTGGAGGAGTTACTTGGATCCCTTATGACCCATGAGCTTACAATAAAACAACATCAAGAGGAAGAGGTAAAAAAGAAAAAGACTATAGCACTCAAAGCTGCAGAAAATGAAAAAAGCAGCAGTGAAGATGATGAAGAAGATGATGAGATAGCTCTCCTTGCAAAGAAATTTAGAAATTTTTTGCAAAGAAGGAGACTCTTCTACAAGAGAAAGTCTGGAATAAAAATGAAAGGAGAAAGAGAAAAAGAAAAGGATAAGGACAAGAAAAAGGATCCCTTAATATGTTATGAATGTAAGAAATCAGGGCATTTTAGATCTGAATGTCCTTAATTAAAGAAGGAATACAAGAAAAAGAAGAAAGCTTATGTTGCAACTTGGAGCGACAGTGAAGAATCTTCATCTGAAGAAGAACAAAAAGAGGTTGCCAACATATGCTTCATGGCGAATGACGATAATGAGGAGAACAAAAAGAGGTTGCCAACATATGCTTCATGGTGAATGACGATAATGAGGTAAATTCTGAAACCCCCAATGATAATTATACTTTTGATGAATTGTATGATGCTTTTAATGAATTAGTTAGTGATTTCAAGAGTTTGAGAACCAAAAATATAACTTTGAAAACTGAAAACTTAAATCTTCTCAAAATTAAAAATGAACTTGTTTTTGAGATCAAAAATTTAAAATCTGAACTAGAAGACATATTGAAAGAAAAAGAATCAATTTCTAATGAAAATCTTAATTTGAAGAAAGAAGTTGATAAGTATAAGAATATTGTTGATAAATTTACAAATAGCTCAGAAAAACTTAATTTACTGTTGAACAATCAAAGAGCTATTTTTGATAAAGCTGGTTTAGGATATCGACCACATATGAAACAAAAATAGGTTAACAATTTCTTTATAAAGAAAACAATCAAAAATGATATTTCATGTTATCATTGTAACAAAAAAGGATATAAATATTATGAATGTAATTTTAAAATGTCTCATAAGAATTTAAATCTTAAAGGTAAGAAAATATGGGTTCCAGAAGGAACAATCTTTATTGCTACTAACCATGAAGGACTCAAGAAGGCTTGGGTACCTAAACATAAGATTTGATTGCCTAGCAGGAGTGTCTTGCAGCCAAAGGATCAAAAAGAAAATGGTATCTTGATAGTGACTGCTCAAGACACATGACGGGTGACAAGAAGCAATTCATCACCCTTGAAATCAAAAGAGGAGGAGTTGTAACTTTGGAGATAATGTCAAAGGCCAAATTATAAGCTTTGATAAAATTCAAATCACTCCCTCCACTTTTATTGAAAATATTTTGTATGTAGATGGATTAAAGCATAATTTAATTAGCATTAGCCAACTGCATGATAAAGGTTTCAAAGTTTTCTTTAAAGCTTCTATTTGCACTGTATCAAATCCTATTGGCAATAGCATTATATTTATCAGAAATAGAAATGGCAATGTATACTTAATTGATTTAGACAATTTGTTTACTAATAATCATTGCTTAATTGCTGATGCTAAGGTAAATGAGATTGGATGGCTATGGCATCATAGACTAGGTCATGCAAGCACACACTTAATTTGAAAATTAATTAGAATGGATTTAGTTAAAGAACTTTCAAAATTAGATTTTGAAAATAATAGAATTTGTGATGCATATCAATTTAGAAAACAAACTAAAAACTCTTTCAAATCTAAAAATATTGTTTCTACTACTAGGCCACTAGAGCTACTACATATGGACCTTTTTGGACCTACTAGAACCACTAGTCTAGGAGGAAAGAAATATGGTCATGTGATAGTAGATGATTATTCTAAATTCACTTGGGTATTATTTTTAGCTCACAAAGATGAGACTTTCCCTATATTTCTAAAATTCTTTAAGAAAGTCATAAATGAGAAAAACAACACCATAGTGTCTCTTAGAAGTGACATGGAACTGAATTTGAAAATCATTTATTTGAAAATTTTTGCATTAAAAATGGCATTCATCATGACTTTTCTGCACCTATAACACCTCAACAAAATGGAGTTGTAAAAAGAAAAAATAGAACTTTAGAAGACATGGCCCTTAGCATGCTATGTGAAAGCCTACTCCCAAAGTATTTCTGGGCAAAACCTATAAACACGGCATGTTACATCCTAAATAGAGCCTTAATTAGACCAATTCTTAAGAAAACTCCCTATGAATTATGGCATAATAGGAAACCTAACATTAATTATTTTCATGCATTTGGTTGTCGATGTTTCATTCATAATAATGGTAAAGACAATCTTGGGAAGTTTGATGTAAAATCTGATGAAGGTATATTCTTAGGATATTCTACTTCTAGTAAAGCCTATAGGGTATTTAATAAGAAGTATTTAATTGTAGAAGAATCAATTCATGTAGTATTTGATGAGTCTTTAGCATCAAGTTCTGAAAAGATTGATGATGAGGAAGATACAAATTTGCTTGAAAGAGATATTGAAAATTGAATATAGATGTATCTTTAGATCATGAACCTGAGGCTAAGGATGATGATTCACCTAAGGATGATGATATTGATACTACTCGTAATGATGTAGATCTACCTAGAGATTAGAGATATGCTTATGGTCATCCAAAGGACTTGATCATAGGTGATCTATCTCAAGGTGTAAGAACTAGATCATCAATGAGAAATATCAATAATCATCTTACATTTGTGTCTCATATAGAACCTAAAACTATCGAGGAAGCTAAAAAAGATAGCAATTGGATGTTAGCCATGCAAGAGGAATTAAATCAATTTACTAAGAATAAAGTATGGACCCTTGTAGATAGACCCAAAGGTCATCCTGTTATAGGATCTAAATGGGTGTTTAGAAATAAATTAGATGAAAATGGTATTGTAATTAGAAATAAAGCTAAATTAGTTGCAAAAGGATATAATCAAGAAGAAGGAATTGATTTTAATGAAACTTTTGCACTTGTTGCTAGATTAAAGGTAATTAGATTATTACTCGCATTTGCATGTCATATGAACATTAATTTATTTTAAATGGATGTGAAAAGTGCATTTTTAAATGGATTTATAAATGAGAAAGTTTTTATTGAACAACCACCTGGTTTTGAAGATCATGAATTTTTAAATCATGTTTTTAAATTACACAAAGCACTTTATGGTTTGAAATAAGCACCTAGAGCTTGGTATGATAGGCTAAGTAAATTTCTAATTAAAAATAATTTTTCTAGAGAAAATATTGATAAAACCTTATTCTTAAAAAGAAAAGATAAAGATTTATTGGTAGTACAAATTTATGTAGATGATATAGTATTCGGTGCTACTAATGATCTTCTATGTCAAGAATTTGCAAAGCTAATGCAGGGTAAATTTGACATGAGCATGATGGGAGAACTTAACTTCTTCCTTGGACTACAAATCAAACAAGAAAAGAGGGGATTTTCATCAACCAAACAAAGTACACGAAAGAAATTCTCAATAAGTTTGGAATGGAATCAGTTAAACCCCTTGGAACACCTATGAGTCCTTCATGCAAATTGGATAAAGATGAAGATGGTAAGAAAATTGATCAAAAATATTATAAAAGTATGATTGGCTCACTACTTTACTTAACAGCAAGTAGACCTAATATTTTGTTTGTTGTATGCTTATGTGCTAGATATCAGTCAGAACCTAAAGAATCTCATTTAATTGCTGTAAAAAGAATTCTAAGATATTTAAATGGAACTAAAAATGTAGGATTATGGTATTCTAGAGACTCAACATTAAATTTGATTGCATATTCTGATTCTGATTTTGCTGGTTGTAAATTAGATAGAAAAATAAGTAGTACATGTCAATTTTTAGGTAGTAACTTAATCTCTTGGTTTAGCAAAAATAAAATTCGGTTGCATTATCAACTGCTGAAGCTGAATATGTTGTAGCTGGAAGTTGTTGTGCTCAAATCCTTTGGATTAAGCGACAACTTGAAGATTATGGAATAATACTTGATAAAACTCCAATTAGATGTGATAATACTAGTGCAATAAATCTAACTAAAAACCCAATTCAACACTCAAGAACTAAGCACATTGAAATAAGACATCATTTCATTAGAGAACATGTAGCTAATAATGATATTTGTCTTGATTATATTGTACTGATGAATAATTAGCTGACATATTTACAAAACCCCTCAGTGAAGAAAGATTTTGTTATCTTAGAGGAGAATTAGGAGTCTGTGACCCATTTGAATGATTTTAAATCTCCTAGGAATGACTATCTAGAATTCATTCATTTTCTTGAAAACTCTTTTGTGATTCTAAAAAAAACTCATCTAGATATTTGAACCCTTTGATTCACCACATTCCAAGGAAATTTATCCAAAATTTATTGATTATTTTGATAAGTTTCAGATCTAATTTTTTCACTAAAACTGTCTTGAGTCGACACCACTGTTAGTGGAGTCGACACCTGTCTGTGTTGCTCTCTGTCTGTGACCTTGGAGCCAACACCCGCCTTTGTGGAGCTGACTCTAATTCGGGTGCTCACTATGTTAGCGACTTGGAGTCGACACCCAGCTTTGCGGGAGCCGACACCTTGTGGTCTTAGGTTGACTATATTATGGCAGAGTCGACACCTTTTCATTCCAAATCGACTCCAAATTCTTCCAAAACATTCTTCACACCTTCCAAATCCTAGAATCTCTCTAATTCATCCCTTCCTAGCTCTCTATGGCATCTAAACATCGCGGATCAGTCCTTGGAGCACCGATGACAATAGAAAAACGGACAGTGAGGCATCCGACTCGTCAACCTTCGCCCAGCTCATCCTCTACGTCATCATCCTCTACTCCTAGTGCTATCCCTGGTCCACCCTCTCCTCAAGTTGATCTTTTAGCCAGGAAAGTCATTACAATGGGTAGAAAGGTGGATTTTGGTTTCTTTGAAGCAGAGGGCTTCACTTTAGGGAGGCAGCTTAAGGAGATGGGATGGGAAAAGATATGTTCCCTAGATGTTCCCACTTATCCAGCATTAGTAAAGGATTTTTATCATAATTTGTCTAGAGGAGATGGAGGCATTGTGAGTTTTGTGAGAGGTGCAAGAGTTTACCTAACTTCAAAGATTTTGGGAAATCTGTTAAAGATACCTGTTATTGGACCTATTGCCAATTCTCATAGTGAGAGAGGTGAGGCATTATCAAGAATCCTTGGTAGAGAGGTAGCTGAATTTGAAGAAATTAGGGCTAATCAGTTGCCCCTAGAATTGAGACTTTTGCATAACATTTGTAGCATAATTTTGTTTCCCAAGACCGGACGATTTGAGTATGTGTCTGAGAGGGACATTGTGGTAATGGATTGTGTAGTGACCGGCCAACCAATTAACCTACCGGATATGATGATTTGGTATATGGCAGATGCTAGTAATAAGAAAAGGTCCATATTACCCTATGGTATGATTCTGACTATGGCTTTTCAGAGTCAAGGAGCTAATATTTTGGACAATGAACCGATGAAGAGCCTTAGACATACAGATTACAATAATAAGGCTACCTTACACCAAATGGGTTTTATGAAGATCAATGAAATTGGGAAAGAAAAGGGAATCTAGATGGTAGAGCAGCTGAGGATGAAACTGTGGCCCCTGGTCCATCAGTGGCAGAACCATCAGTGAGACACTCATCACCAGGTCCCAGCAGTTCTGTACCCCCAGCAGCATCGGCACCAGCACCCACATCCTTTGCTCAGGCATCGACTGGATTTTTTGAGAGTCAGCTGGAGCAGCTCAAATCCCTACTTTTGGATCATGAAATTAGGATGAAGAATGAACTTGAGAATCAACTTATGGGAATCAGGTAGCGTTTTTATTCTTTGGAGGACAAGATCAGTGTGATAGAGTTATCCTTGAGCTAATCTTCAATTACCTTGGCGAAAGACATAAGATTGATATTTGATAAGATCAAGGATATAGCAGGTGACTCTGATACATATTCCAATTGCAACGCTGAGCTTCAGGAGAAAGTTTTAGTTGCAGCTGCTTTAGTTGAGAGAATGCTGAATGATTTTATGAAAATTCAAGAGAAAGGCATGGGACAAATTTTAGAAGAACTGAAGAAAATTTTAAGATGATTTAGTTTGTCAATTTCAAGTTTTCTTTTGTCTTTTAGTTTATAACTAGGATTAATGATGTTTTGATGTAATATGAATATTGTAATGCCTTAACACTTTGATGAAACGTATTTTGATGTAGTTTGCAATGTCTTAATGGATATTTTGAATGACTTTGTACTCAATGAAGGTTGTATGAAACAAATCTTGAATTCTAATTTAAGCATTGATTTTGATGTTGAATTACTCAACTCTTGCATTTGATGTTAATTTAAACATTTCCTTCTTAACCTTTTTGTTGATAACAAAAAAGGGGGAGAAAGGATGTTTGTCTACGTATATGCATTTGATGTTGATGAACTTAATTTGGTTATAACATATATGCATGGAATTTAAATGATAAATGAACTTAATTTGGTTATCATAGGGGGAGCTACCTCATTCAGGGGAAGCTTAACTATGAGAACTTATTTATTTTAAAAATTTCATTAATTGATTATGCATATACTCAATGTTTTTGTCATCATCAAAAAGGGAGAGATTGTTGACCCACTTATTTATTTTGATGATTAACAAAAGCCATGAGTATATTTCTTGTATTACTAATAAAATTAACAAGTATTTCAGGAACTTAGAAAGGTAACATTATTCAAAAGTTATATAAAATCAGTTTGAATCAATTTTTAATGAAATATATCAAAGTTTAGAACTTGGAGCCGACACCCACAGTGTTTGGAGCCAACTCCAGAGTGTATCAGAACAGTTTAACATTTTTGGCACGGTTTAGAGTTGACACATGAAAAGCTAGAGTCGACTCTAACCTGAGATACAGAGAACCATTTTCTGAGTCAGTTTTTGGAGCTGACACCTGGAAATTTAGAGTCGATACCTGGAATTTCAGAGCCGACACCTGAAAAGTTAGAGCCAACTCTAACCTGAGAATAGAGAGTGTATTTTCGGGACAATGTTAGAGTCGACACCCTCAGAACTTAGAGCCGACTCCAAATTGCGTCAAGCCGACACCACAGTTTATCAGAGCCGACTCCCCGACAAACTTTTTATTTCTATTTTGGAAACCCGATTTGGAGCCGACACCTTAAAAGTTGGAGCTGACTCCAACCTATCAGAAATGATTTTTGAAATATATCAGAATGGATTCCAACAGTAACATTTCTTCACCTAACCCCTAACGGATCTATTTCTTTACGTGAGAAAGTAATCCAAGTATATTTCAATGGCTATTTTTCACCTAATCTTGGATTAAGAAAGATTATAAAAATGGGTTCATCTGCTCAAAAACAAAATATAGAAAAAGAGAATAGAAAAAGAGAGAAAATCAAGAAGTTTTCAAAGAGGAAATTTTCTGTGTCAAAGCCTATTTATTATTGAGAGATAAAAGAGAAATCCAAGGTTTTTCAAGAGCATATTCAAAGGATTTCCTAAGTTTTGAAGAAGAAGAGCTAGAGCCCTAAATTTTAGACTTCTCTTCAACAAGCCTCGTTCAAGAATCAGAGTTCAAATCTTGTTAGCCCATTCAGAAGAGAAGAGGAAAAGAAGAAAAGCTCAACTTCAAATCGCTTCAAAACAAGCTTTTCTATTCTCATTTATTTGCATTGCATATTTTCTCATTTGAGGAGCCTTAAATTGTTGTAAACTTATATTTGAATAGTTTGCTCTCTAATTCAATCAGGGGATTGAATTAGTTGAGGTAGTTGACCTCGGGGTAAGCTAAGAGTAGCTTACGTTGGGTTGTGTGCTGGTGAACCTATGAAAATTAGCTGGGTTCGTTGTGACCCCGGTGTAAAACAATAAGTTCAAGTTGTGATCTTGCAAAACAACTCAGCTGTAATTAGGGTGATTATAGTGTGGACCCAAGAATTGCTTGGGAGTGAATGTAGGTGTGGCTAACACCGAACCACTATAAAATATCTTGTGTTTGTCATGCTCATTGCTCTCTCTCTCCTCTATATTGCATTCATCATTTACTGCATCATTTCACTTGTGCACATCATTGTTGAGTAATTGTTTTTAATTGTTAAATTTCAAAAAGAATCCAATTCATCCCCCCATCTTTGGTTGCCATCTGGGCTATAGAGATAAAGGTTAAGTTTGCCAAACTCAAGTTAGTTTGTTGGGCTAGACTATACTGAAAAAATGTTGAAAGGATAACTAGGCAAAGGGAAGACATACCTATAGCTACCTGAAGAGCCATAAAACTTAAGCTTAGGAAAAAGTATCTCTCTATATCCTATCACCAGAGACTTTTAGATCAATGGCAGAGGCTGAGTCAGGAAAGCAAGACCGTATATGAATACATAGCCAAATTTAATGAATATGTCATGAGGTATATCATAGATGAATCCGAAGCTGTGACCCTATCTATATTTAGGGCTGTACTTGTTGGCCCAGATGACAACCCAAGAGGGGGGGTGAATTGGGTTCTTTAAAAAATTTAGCCTTTTTAAAAATTGTTTGCTTAAGATGAATGAAAGCAAATGCAATGTAAATACAAAGTACAGTGAATAAAATAGAGATAGAGATAGAGTCAATGGAAGCACGGCAAACACAAAGATTTTATAGTGGTTCGGTGTATCCAACACCTACGTCCACTCCCAAGATCCTACTTGGGTCCACACTATAATCTCCTCGATTACAGTCGAGTTGTTTTACAAGTTCACAACTCAAACTTGTTGTTTTACCCGGGATCACAACGAACCCAGCCGGTTTTTCGGGCTCACCAGCACACAACCCAAAACTCAAGCAAAACTAGCTTGACCCGAGGTTAACAACCTCCACTAGTTCAATCCCCTTTGATTGAACTAGGCACAAACAAGTATAAAATGTTTTACAAATTTTCACAGCTCCTTAATGAGCAAATATTCAAAGAAAAGTAAATAGGTTTAGAAAAGCCTGATTTGAAGTTGTTTGGCTTTGAGCTTTTCTTTTCTTCTTTTCCTCTTCTCCTTGCTGGGTTGAATCAAGCCTCAGCTCCGATTCTTCACAGTAGATGCAGTTGAGAAGATTGAAAAGTTGGTCTCTTTCTTCTAGTTGAGAATCCTCCGATTTTCTCTATTTGAACGGCTTGGATTCTTCTTTGAGCTTTGTGGAGTGGAAGGTTTGAAATTGAAAGCTCCTCTCTTGGATATAGGCTCAAGACTTCTCGGATTTTGATTTTTGATTTGTCTATCCGTTTCTATCTCTCTCTTTCTTTTCAAACGGTTGTTTTTCCCCTTTTTATAGATTTTCCTTTGATTCATTTTTGGGTGGAAATCTAGCCGTTGGAGTGTACCTGGAAGGATTTTCCATTCATAAAAAATAGCCGTTAGATGTCAGAAATCAAAAATATTACCGTTAGAGCTGATCTGGCATTTTTGATTTTTCGTCCAGGTGGGTTGGAGTCGGCTCCAGCTTTTCAGGTGTCGGCTCCGAATCGTTTTTCCATAAATAGTAAATCTGAGTTCGTCGTGGAGTCGGCTCCGCAAAAGTAAGTGTCGGCTCGCCGTCGTCAGGTGTCGGCTCCCGAAAACTGAAGGTGTCGGCTCCAGGATGCTCAGAAAAATCATCGCTCTGTTCCAGCATCGGAGTCGGCTCCTGACACAGTAAAGTGTCGACTCCGAAACTTAGGTGTCGGCTCCGAAACTCTAGGTGTCGGCTCCAGGTTATATCAAAAATCAGATTAAAATTGAATTGGCCATGGGGTCGGCTCCAGACTTTCTAGGTGTCGACTCCAAGCTCTGAAACTTTAAAATCTCTGATTTGTATTGATTCAAAATCATTTCTTAATTCCTTTAAATTGATCAAATAAATTTAAGTCCTGAAACACTTATAAAATCCATTAGTAATCAAATGAATATACTCAATTCCTTTATTAATCATCAAAATCAATGATGGATCAACAATCTCCCCCTTTTTGATGATTATAAAAACATTGAGTATATGCATAGAATTCTTAAAGAGAATATCAAGGAAGTGATCTTTACGAGTAAGCTCCCCCTGAATAAGGTAGCTTCTCTTATGAAGTTCAAATTCAAATTATTCTTCCTCTTTGATACTTAAGATTTCTTTGTGCATAGACAATTCAATTCAATTATCAATTCATATCAATAACTCAACATCATATCAATCAATTAACATTCTCAACTATAATTCTTTCCATATAATTTTCTCCCTCTTAATGCATATACAATTCTAATTCTCTCCCCCTTTTTTGTAATCAACAAAAAGGTAAAGAATATTTTACTGCATCAAAGGATAATTGCATCAAAAAGATAATCAAAAGTCAAATAAAAAAACTTTTCATTCATTAATATAAGCTTCACTACATCAACATATTGTCAAGTATTACATAATTCTCTCCCTCTTTACATTTCATTATATTAACTTCATTACATCAAAATGTAAACAACATTTTAACAAGATTGAACATAAACAACATCAAAAGTTCTTTCTAACTATTCTTGTTAAATGGTCTACTATATTTTTCATTCCATCACATTGAAGTCTAACATAATCTTTTAGTCTCTCATCCACAAATGTGCAAGCTGTTGTGATTTTGTCTTGAAGTTCGGCGTTGCACTTTGAATAAGTTTCACCATCTCCACAAATCTCTTTAAGCTCTTCAAAGATGTTCTTCAAATCACCATTTAAAGATTCTGCGGAGGAGTTGAGAGTTGATTCAATCTTTGCAATCCGATCATCAAGGGAGTAAAGTGATTCTTTTAAATTCATAAATTTACTGTCAAACTCATCCTTCTGAGCTGCAAACAAACTTTTTAATTGCTCCATTTGAAGGTCTGAGAATCCAGTCGAAGAAGTGGATGGTTGATCATAAACTTGTGCAGGTGCAGGAGCAGGAACAGGAGTAGGCTGTGGAGAAGGACCCTAAATGATGGTCCAGCCTCGCAAGGCTCAGAAACTCTCGGCATAGGGGCTCTTTCATCTAGATGTCCTTTCCTATCCCATTGACCATTCACCTTGACAAAACCCATCCGATGCAATGTAGCTAAGCTATAGTAATCTGTGTGCCTTAGGTTCTTGGAAAGTTCATTCTCTTGAATTGGAACCCCTTGGCTCTTGAATACCATAGTTAGTACCATTCCATACGGTAGGGATGATCTCCTTTTCCCTCCAGCTTCTGCCATATAAAAATCATCATTGCTGCCAGATTGATCGGCTGCCCAGTTAGAACACTGTCCATAACCACAATGTCTCGCTCCGAGACATACTCAAACCGACCAGTCTTTGGAAACAAGATCCTACTGCATATATTGTGTAATAATCTTAATTCTAGGGGTAGTTGATTGGCTCTAATTTCTTCAAACTCAGTTACATCCCTTCCTAACATCCTTGAAAGGGCTGCTGACCTATCACTATGCATGTCAGCGGCTAAACCAGTGATCGGGATGCTGAGAGTTTCCGAGCTTTTGAAAGGTGAGATGAATCCTTTTCCCTTTAACATTGCTTACTAAACCTCCATCCCCTCTAGCCAAATTGAAATAAAATTCTTTTACTAGGGCTGGATAGGTAGGAACATCAAGAGAACACAGCATATCCCAGCCCATTTCCTTCAATTGTCTCCCGATTGAAAAACCTTCGGATTCAAATAGGTCAAAATCGACTTTTCTACCCATTGTGATGACTCTATCAGCTAGGGTATCTACCTTTGTGGAAGATGTGTTGGGATTGTCAGAATCTGTGGACGAATCGCTGCTTGGAGTCGGCTCACGAACGGGACGACGTGCGGACCGCTTTCCCGTAGTTACCGGCGCTCCAACCACTGATTCTCTCCTTTTGGGTGCCATTTGATCTTTGGAAAGGTTCGATTTGGATGGAATTAGAGATGGGGAAGTTTTGGAGAAATTTTGGAAGAGTTTGGTTAGGATTTGAGAAAGATATGAAATGACGAGGTGTCGACTCTGCCCTAATAAATCAACATTTGACTCCCAGGTGTCGACTCCCGCAAAGTCGGGTGTCGACTCCAAATCGCTAACACAGTCAGCGCTCGAACTGGAGTCGGCTCCGAATTCACAGGTGTCGGCTCCAAGGTCAAGGACCGAGAGCGACACAGTCAGAGGTGTCGACTCCTCATTCTGAGGTGTCGACTCCTGAGACAAATTCAGCAAAAAATATATGAGATACAAATGACTGAAACTCGTCAAAATAAATTTATAAAATTTTGATAAAATTATGGAGTATTAAGGATCAAATAGCTCAAATGACTAGATAATTTGTCCTTAAAATAGTGAAGGGAATATCAAGAAATTGATAGAAATTTTAGATTCTCATTCCTTAATGTATCAAAATCAATCCATAGGGTCACATATCCCTAATTCACCTCTAAGATAACAAAATCTTTCTTCACTCAAAGGTTTTGTAAATATGTCAGCTAATTGTTCCTCTGTATTAACATATTCAAGACAAATTTCATTATTAGCTACATGTTCTCTTATAAAATGATATCTAATTCAATGTGTTTTGTTCTTGAATGTTGAATTGGATTTTTAGTTAGATTTATTGCACTCGTGTTATCACATCTAATTGGTGTTTTGTCGGGGGTTATGCCATAATCTTCAAGTTGTCTCTTAATCCAAAGGATTTGAGCACAGCAACTTCCAGCTGCAACATATTCTGCTTCAGCAGTAGATAATGCAACCGAATTTTGCTTTTTGCTAAACCAAGAGATTAAGTTACATCCTAAGAATTGACATGCACCACTTGTGCTTTTTCTATCCAATTTACATCCAGCATAGTCAGAATCAGAATATGCAATTAAATTTAAGGTTGAGTCTCTAGAGTACCATAAACCTACATTTTTAGTTCCACTTAAATATCTTAAAATTCTTTTTACAGCAATTAAGTGAGATTCTTTAGGTTCAGATTGAAATCTAGCACATAGACATACTGCAAACATAATATCTGGTCTACTAGCAGTTAAGTAAAGAAGAGATCCAATCATACCTCTGTAATGTTTTTGATCTACTTTCTTACCATCTTCATCTTTGTCCAATTTGCACGAAGGACTCATAGGTGTCCCAAGTGGTTTGATTGACTCCATTCCAAATTTCTTGAGCAGTTCTTTTGTGTATTTGGCTTGATTGATGAAGATTCCATCTTTGCTTTGTTTGATTTGAAGTCCTAGGAAGAAGTTGAGTTCTCCCATCATACTCATTTCAAACTCACCCTGCATTAACTTTGCAAATTCTTGACATAACAAATTGTTAGTAGCACCGAAAACAATATCATCAACATATATTGTACTACTAATAAATCTTTGTCTTTTGTTTTCAAAAATAGTGTTTTATCGACATTTCCTCTTACAAAATCATTTTCAATCAGAAATTTACTTAATCTTTCATACCAAGCCCTAGGTGCTTGTTTCAAACCGTATAGTGCTTTGTGTAATTTAAAAACATGATTTGGAAATTCATGATCTTCAAATCCCGGTGGTTGTTCAACAAAAACTTCTTCATTTATAAATCCATTTAAGAATGCGCTTTTAACATCCATTTGAAATAAATTGATATGCATATGACATGCAAATGCAAGTAACAATCTAATTGCTTCAAGTCTAGCTACAGGTGCAAAAGTTTCATCAAAATCAATTCCTTCTTCTTGATTATATCCTTTTGCAACTAATCTAGCTTTGTTTCTTATTACTATGCCATTTTCGTCTAATTTATTTCTAAATACCCATTTTGATCCTATTACAGAATGATCTTTAGGTCTATCACTAATGTCCAAACATTATTTCTAGTGAATTGATTTAATTCTTCTTGCATGGCTAACATCCAGTTATTATCTTTTTCAGCTTCTTCAATAGTTTTTGGTTCAATTTGAGATACAAATGCAAGATGATTATTGATGTTTCTCATTGATGATCTAGTTCTTACTCCTTGAGATGGATCACCTATAATTAATTCTCTTGGATGACCATAGGCATATCTCCAATCTCTAGGTAGATCTATATCATTACGATTTCCATCAACAACATCAACACTAGGAGAATCATTATCTTTAGCTTCTTGTTCATGATCTGAAGATACATCTATATTTAATTTTTCAATGTCTCTTTCTAGAATGTTTGTATCTTCCTCATCATCAATCTTTTTAGAACTTGATGCTAAAGATTCATCAAAGATTACATGAATAGATTCTTCTACTATTAAGTTTCTCTTGTTAAATACTCTATAAGCTTTACTTGATGTTGAATATCCTAAGAATATGCCTTCATCAGATTTTGCATCAAATTTTCCTAGGTTATCTTTGCCATTATTATGAATGAAACACTTACAACCAAATGCATGAAAATACTTATGTTTGGTTTTCTATTATTCCATAGTTCATAAGGTGTTTTCTTAATGATTGGCCTAATTAAAGCTCTATTAAGGATGTAGCATGCCGTGTTTATAGCTTCTGCCCAAAAGTATTTTGGTAAGTTGCTTTCACATAGCATGGTACGGGCCATGTCTTCTAGGGTTCTATTTTTTCTTTCAACTACACCATTTTGTTGCGGTGTTCTAGGTGCAGAAAAATTATGATGGATGCCATTTTCTATGCAAAAATTTTTAAATAAATGATTTTCAAATTCGTGCCATGATCACTTCTTAGAGACACTATGGTGTTGTTTTTCTCATTTGTGACCTTCTTGAAGAATTTCAAAAATCGGAAAGGTCTCATCTTATGAGCTAAAAATAATACCCAAGTGTATCTAGAGTAATCATCTACAATCACAAGACCATATTTCTTTCCTCCTAGACTTGTGGTTCTAGTAGGTCCAAAAAGATCCATGTGAAGTAGTTCAAGTGGCCTAGAAGTGGAAACAATATTTTTAGTTTTGAAAGAATTTCTAGTTTGTTTTCCAAATTGACATGCATCACAAATTTTATTATTTTCAAAATCTAATTGTGGAAGTCCTTTTACTAAATCCATTCTAATTAATTTTGAAATAAGGTGTGTGCTTGCATGACCTAATCTACGATGCCACAACCAACCAATCTCATTTATATTAGCATTATTAGCAACTAGGCAATGATTACTTGTAGACAAATTGTCTAAATCAATCAGGTATACATTGCCATTTCTATTTCCAATAAAAACAATGCTATTATCAATGGGATTAGAAACTGTGCATATAGAAGATTCAAATGATACTTTAAAACCTTTATCACATAATTGACTAATGCTAATTAAATTATGTTTCAAACCATTAACATATAAGACATTTTCAATATATGTGGAGGGAGTTATTTGAATGTTACCAAACCCCAAGATTTGGCCTTTGCCATTGTCGCCAAATGTAACTACTCCTCCTCTTTTGCTTTCAAGGGTGATGAATTGATCCTTGTCACCCGTCATGTGCCTTGAGCAGCCGCTATCGAGATACCACTTTCTCTTTGATCTTTTGGCCGCAAGACACTCCTGCAAAAATAATTAAGTCTTATATTTAGGTACCCAAGCTTTCTTGGGTCCTTCATGGTTAGTAGCATAAACAATTGTTCCTTTAGGAACCCAAATTTTCTTTCCTTTACTATTTATCTTCTTATCTATTTTCTTAAAATTGCATTCAAAAACTTTGTGTCCCTTCTTGTTACAGTAATGACATGTAACATTATCATTGTTTTGTTCCTTTCTAAAAAAGTTTTTGACAAATTTTTGTTTCAAATTAGGTCTATATCCTAAACCAGCCTTATCATATATAGCTCTTTGATTACTTAACAATAAATTAAGTTTTTCTGAACTATAAGTGAATTTATCAACAATACTTTTATATTTATCAACTTCCTTCTTTAGTTTATCATTTTCATTAGAAATTGATTCTTTTTCTTTAGTCAAATTGTCTTTTTCAGATTTCAGCACTTTAGTTTCATTATTAAGATTTTCTTTTTCTTCAATCAAAGTTAAATTTTCATTTTTCAAAAACTTATATTTCTTTTTCAAAATTTTGAAATCACCAACAAGTTCATTAAAAGCATCAAATAATTCATCAAAAGCAAATTCATCGCAAGGGTTTTCAGAACTTACCTCATCCTCTTCGTTTGCCATAAAGCAAATGTTAGCAACCTCCTTTTGTTCTTCCTCCGATGAGGATTCATCGCTGTCGCTCCAGTTGCAACATAGGCTTTCTTTTTCTTCTTGAAAGTCTTTTTCAGTTGAGGACAATCATATCTGTAATGCCCCGGTTTCTTACATTCATAGCAAATCAAGGGGTCTTTCTCTTTATCCTTGTCCTTGTCTTTTTCTTTCTCTCCTTCCATCTTAGTTCCAAATTTCTTCTTGTGGAAGGGTCTCTTTCTCCTCATGAATTTTTTGAACTTTCTTGCTAGAAGAGCTGTCTCATCATCATCTTCTTCACTATCATTGCAGCTCTCCTCATTTTCAGCAGCCTTAAGAGCTATGGTCTTTTTCTTTTCACATCTTCTTCTATGTGCTGCTTCATGGTCAATTCATGGGTCATTAGGGATCCTAGAAGCTCCTCTAAGGGTAAGGTGTTGAGGTCCTTTGCTTCTTGGATTGCTGTCACCTTCGCTTCCCACGTTCTTGGAAGTGACCTGAGAATTTTTCGAACAAGTTCAGAGTTAGAATATGTTTTGCCTAAACTTTTCAACCCATTTACAATATCAGTAAATCTAGTATACATGCTAGCTATATTTTCAGTTTGTTCCATGCAAAATAACTCATATTTATGAACAAGAATATTTATTTTGGATTCTTTTACTTGGTTAGTACCCTCATGGGTAACCTCTAATCTATCCCAAATCTCCTTTGCGGAATTACAAGTGGAGATTCTATTAAATTCATTAGCATCTAAAGAGCAATATAAGACATTCATGGCCTTAGCATTGAGCTGTGCCATTTTCCTATCATTATCATTCCAATCCCTTTCGGGCTTAGGAACAATAGTGCCATCAACAACGTGTGTGGTGTACTAGGTCCATTAGTTATAACACCCCACAATTCATAATCAGAAGCTTGAATGAATATCCTCATTCTTGCTTTCCAATAAGAATAGTTGGAACCATTAAACAAAGGAGGTCTATTTGTAGAATGACCTTCAGCAAATGATCCAACTTGAGTTGCCATTTGGATCTTTAGCTCTTGATCGTGTGATCAAAATCTAATGAGCACTTGCTCTGATACCAATTGTTGGCCCAGATGACAACCCAAGAGGGGGGGTGAATTGGGTTCTTTAAAAAATTTAGCCTTTTAAAAATTGTTTGCTTAAGATGAATGAAAGCAAATGCAATGTAAATACAAAGTACAGTGAATAAAAAGAGATAGAGATAGAGTCAATGGAAGCACGGCAAACACAAAGATTTTATAGTGGTTCGGTGTATCCAACACCTACGTCCACTCCCAAGATCCTACTTGGGTCCACACTATAATCTTCGATTACAGCCGAGTTGTTTTACAAGTTCACAACTCAAACTTGTTGTTTTACCCGGGATCACAACGAACCCAGCCGGTTTTTCGGGCTCACCAGCACACAACCCAAACTCAAGCAAAACTAGCTTGACCCGAGGTTAACAACCTCCACTAGTTCAATCCCCTTTGATTGAACTAGGCACAAACAAGAATAAAATGTTTTACAAATTTTCACAGCTCCTTAATGAGCAAATATTCAAAGAAAAGTAAATAGGTTTAGAAAAGCCTGTTTGAAGTTGTTTGGCTTTGAGCTTTTCTTCTTTTCTTCTTTTCCTCTTCTCCTTGCTGGGTTGAATCAAGCCTCAGCTCCGATTCTTCACAGTAGATGCAGTTGAGAAGATTGAAAAGTTGGTCTCTTTCTTCTAGATGAGAATCCTCGATTTTCCTCTATTTGAACGGCTTGGATTCTTCTTTGAGCTTTGTGGAGTGGAAGGTTTGAAATTGAAAGCTCCTCTCTTGGATATAGGCTCAAGACTTCTAGGATTTTGATTTTTGATTTGTCTATCCGTTTCTATCTCTCTTTCTTTTTTTTTCAAACGGTTGTTTTTTTTCCCTTTTTATAGATTTTCCTTTGATTCATTTTTGGGTGGAAATCTAGCCGTTGGAGTGTACCTGGAAGGATTTTCCATTCAAAAAAATAGCCGTTAGATGTCAGAAATCAAAAATATTACCGTTAGAGCTGATCTGGCATTTTTGATTTTTGTCCAGGTGGGTTGGAGTCGGCTCCAGCTTTTCAGGTGTCGGCTCCGAATCGTTTTTCCATAAATAGTAAATTCTGAGTTCGTCGTGGAGTCGGCTCCGCAAAAGCAAGTGTCGGCTCGCCGTCGTCAGGTGTCGGCTCCCGAAACTAAGGTGTCGGCTCCAGGATGCTCAAAAAATCATCGCTCTGTTCCAGCATCGGAGTCGGCTCCTGACACAGTAAGTGTCGACTCCGAAACTCTAGGTGTCGGCTCCGAAACTCTAGGTGTCGGCTCCAGGTTATATCAAAAATCAGATTAAAATTGAATTGGCCATGGGGTCGGCTCCAGACATTCTAGGTGTCGACTCCAAGCTCTGAAACTTTAAAATCTCTGATTTGTATATGATTCAAAAATTATTTCTTAATTCTTTTAAATTGATCAAATAAATTTAAGTCCTGAAACACTTATGAAATCCATTAGTAATCAAATGAATATACTCAATTCCTTTATTAATCATCAAAATCAATGAGTGGATCAACAGTACTACATGAGGACATTCAGAGATAATTATTTTTAGGAGAAGTCTATGATTTTGAACAGGCTTATCAGATAGCTAGAAACTATGAAAAATTTCAAAGGGGGCCCATAATCCGTCGATCTAAACCCACTAGGACTGGTACCCCTAATAAAAAACTAGGGTCTAGTTAAGTGCACCCAAGCTGACCTACTCCTAGCACCCCATTGACCTGCAAGGAAGATAAGGGTAAGTCACCTGAAGTTCAGAGGAATCCTAATCCTAATGCTCCTTATTTAGATGTCAAAAATTAAAATACTATGCTAGTCAATATCCAACTCGATCCCTACACATAGGAGAACTAAAGGAAGAAGATCTTGAACCCACTGATGAGCATGAAGGAGAAGTGTATGAAGCTGGAATACACTTAGTGGATGAATATGAAGGAGATGAGAAAGTCATTAAGTCATCTGATTTATTGGAAGTTGTTAGATGTATCTTGATCCAAACCAAAGAACAAGAGGATTGGCATAGGACCCATATCCTATAGACATTTATGAAGTTAGGGGAAAAGGTATGTAAGATCATCATAGATAGCGAAAACTATATTAATGCCATCTCAACTAGTGCTGTAAAACCCTAGGTTTATCTATGGTTTCCCATCCCAGTCCCTATAAGGTATCCTGGAGAAAGTCAACTTCCATCCCTATAAGGTATCCTGGAGTTAGTAGTATCATCTTAAGTCGACCTTGGTTATATGACCATGATGCTATCCTGTATGGTCGATCCAGCTCCTGCTCCTTTAACCATCATGGAAAGAAGCTTGTGATAAGCCCAAATCCACCTAAAGATCATATTAAAAGGAAATCTAGTAACCTGAAAGAGAAGAAATTGGGATTAAATCTGATCAGCGCTAAAGAACTAGAGCATAAAATCATTGAGTTCACCAGTTTAGATCTTAACTACTAAGAAAATTCATGATTAAACCCAAAAAGAATACCATCAAAAGGTAGTAAAATTTTTGAAAGAGTCTCAAGATGTGTTTCCTGAAAAATATCCTAATCAATTATCACCTTTAAGGGACATACAACATATTATAGATCTAGTCCTAGGAGCCACTTTGCCTAATCTTTCACATTATAGGATGAATCCCACTGAGCACTTAAAATTACAAAAATAGGTTGGAGAACTCCTCAAGAAGGAATTTATTAGAAAAAGTCTAAGTCCATGTGCAGTACCTGTCCTTTTAACCCCCAAGAAAGATGGCACTTGGAGGATGTGCGTTGATAGTTGAGCCATTAACAAAATAACAGTTAAGTATAATTTTCTCATTCTCCATTTTGATGACATGTTAGATATGATGGCCGGAGAAACTATTTTCTATGAGATTGACCTTAAGAGTGGCTATCACCAGGTTACGATAAGACCCAGGGATGAGTGAAAAATAGCTTTTAAGACTAATATGGTCTTTATGAGTGGATAGTAATGCCTTTTGGATTGTTCAACGCTCCTAGTCTTTTATGAGGATCCCAAGTTCTAAGAACGTTCATTGAAAGATTTGTTGTGGTTTATTTTGATGATATTTTGATCTACAGTAGAACTAAAGAAGACCACCTAAGCCATGTCCGATAAGTCTGTCAAGCTCTTAGGAAAGATAGACTCTATGCCAATTTGAATAAATACGAGTTCTTGACCTATAGAGTCACCTTCCTAAGATTTGTAAAGACTCCCAAAGGAGTATCAGCTATCCGAAAAAGATTAAGTCCATAGTTGAGTGGCCAGTACCTATTAGTATACATAATGTGCATAACTTCCATGGCCTTGCTACCTTCTATAGATGATTTTTATTCATGGATTTAGCTCTATAGTTGCACCCATCACTGATTGCATTAGGAAGGAAAACTTTGAATGGACAAAAGCTATAGATAAAGCCTTCCTAGACATTAAGAAAAAGATAACCCAAGCACCCATTTTGAAGTTACCCAATTTTTTAAAGGTCTTTAAGGTTACTTGTGATGCTTCTGGAGTGGGTATAGGAGGAGTCCTAAGTCAAGAAAGTCATCCCATAGCCTTTTTCAGTGAGAAATTGAATGAGGCTAAGCTTAGGTACTCGACTTATGATAAAAAAATTTTATGTGGTAGTTCAAGCCCTAAGATATTGGAGATATTATTTACTACTGCAGGAATTTATTTTATACTCTGATCATGAGGCACTCTGATTCCTTAATTTTTAGAAGAAACTGAACCCTAAGCATGGTAAGTGGGTAGAATACATTCAAGCTTACACTTTTGTGTTAAACACCGTGCTGGTACTAAAATAAGGTCGCTAATGCCCTTAGCCGTCGATCCATGCTCTTGAATTTTATTAGGACTGAAGTCATAGGATTTGACAAATTGAAAGAGGAATATGAGACCTGTCCCAACTTTAGTGAAATCTATCAATCTATGAAACAAGGACCATCTACTTTGCATAGTGAGTATATCCTTCAGGACTTTCCTTTGAGAATTTCTAGTTGGGAAATCCTCTAGCACATGTTAGGGACTAAGCTCAAATTTTCTACCTCCTACCACTCTCAAACTGATGGACAAAATGAAGTAGTAAACCAAATCCTTAGAAACTTATTGAGATGTCTTGTAGGTGAAAACACTGAAAATTAGGATCTTTTGTTACTTAGAGCCGAATTTGCCTATAATAGTTTAGTTAATAAGACCATAGGCAAGAGTCCATTTGAGATTGTCCATGGTTAAGCCTAATGAACCCATAGACCTAATCCCTTTGCCCATACATGCATGAGTCTCTAAGTTAGCTGAATCATTTGCACAACATGTTAGAAATCTGCATAAGAAAATTATCAATAAGATTAATTTGAGCAATGATACTTATAAAAATATGGCTAATTCCCGAAAGAGAGTTAAAGAATTTGTTGAGGAAGATTTTGTGTTGATTAGGCTTAGACCTGAACGATTTTCTTTGGGGACCGTGAAAAAGTTACATGCCCATGGAGCTAGACCCTTCAAAGTGATAAAGAAAGTTGGACCCAATGCCTATGTGCTCAAGTTACCATCCGAATTTGGCATTAGCTCAACCTTCAATATCTCAAACCTAGTTGAGTATAGGGAGCCAGCGATGATACCTAGTGAGCCGTTTGGACCCGATCCTATTCTTGAGAGCAAACCCATACCTAAGTGTCCACCAATAAATTTATCTGGAAGCATAGAAAGGATTGAGCATATCCTGGATGACCAAGATATTACTATCTGGGATAAAGGCAACCATTGTTATTTGGTTTCTTGGCAAGGATGATCAGAATCTAAGGATTCATGGATCACTCGAGAGGATATGCAGTGCCTCGACCCATACCTATTGGAGCGGTACTAGAGCCAGATTGACCCTTACTCGACAGGATCGAGTTTCTCCCATCTTAGAAGAATTGATGCGGGCACCAGAATCAGACAGAGGTTACTAAGGTCATTATAGATTCTGATTGATGTAGTTAGACTTTTGATTTCTATCAATCCATTTGAGTCTAGAGTCATTCTGGATTTCTTACTTATATTTGTTTGACTTTAAGTCCTGTAATCAAATTTTATCAGTATGAGTCCAGTAATTTTTATTTGAGTCAAGTCAAGATTTATTGAGTCAAAGTGTAAGAAGTTGAAGATCCAAGACCATGAAGGACCACATTCAGTGCGCCACTTCAGCAGTCATATGGAATTTCAGTCAAAGTAGGCACCATCTACTCAATTAGGGTGTTTCAGGATTTTCATAAAGTCATCATAGCATAAAAGAAAGCAAATAAGCCTCATATGGAAGGTGAGTTGCCACCCACCCCTTATGGAAAGCAGAATATGACGCCATCCCCTGATCTTTTTTTCTTATTTCAAGATGCCGCCTATCTCTTATTTGAAAACAATATGGCATCATTATTTTTTCTTTTTTTCCATGTAATTCAAGGGTTAGGGTTTATTATAAAAATCTCTTCCTTCTTCTTATAAAGGAATAATTGATGATTAATGAAAAAGAGTCTTCTTCTTGTATTTTTCTATACTCCTGAGCATTGACACTCTGTGAGGGAGAGGGTGAGAGACCCATAAATCCCATTCCAACACCTATTACAAGCATCCCAGCCCCAAGATACCAAGGTGCTAAATTCTTAGATGAAGTCCTTCTTGCCTCCGAAACCATCTGAAGAAAAGCTGAAACATCCACGAAGTATAGCTATTCTTCTAGGCACCCACCCAAGAGCTGTGTAATCCAATCTTTTAGGACGAAGACCATCATTGCCTGGTATTCAGACCCATCCCTTCTCATAAGTTCTATTTTGTTGAAGAAAGAGTAAGTTCTAAGTAGTGATTTCTCAATCCTAAAATCCTATTTTCTTTATTACTTAGTAAATTGAGTTCTGCGGATAGTTACTTTTCTCTTCGCATATTCATCTTTAGTTTATTCTTACTCATTTTGGAAAGTAAAGCACCTTAAAATTTGAACCATATCTCTACGTTAATCTCTTGCATGGTACATCCCGCATCAGTATGTATCTTAGCCTAAAGAAATGGAGGGTCTTTGAATAGTTAAGCTACCTCCCAATCCACCCTTGGTGCCAACATTAAAGTAAGAGGATGTTGCTCCTCAATCTCTTAATGATCACTAACACCCTATAAGTAACCTTGCCCAACATTACATGCATAGCATTAAGTTTTGATTCTAGTAACTTACACTAAACTAACACCTTTAAACAAAGTGTTTCCCTCTTGCAAAGAATAAGCTTTCAAACAAGGCGAAGCATGCCATGATGTATTGAAGCTTTCAAAATCATTTGTCATGGTTGCAACTTCATGAAGATATGAGGTAGCTTTGTATCAGAACCTAAGGGTGGGCATAAATTGAGTCAGATTGGGCTAAGGGTAAGAAGGAGAGCCCAAGGCATTAGGCCAAGTCAAGCCGAGTCCAAACACTAATCAAATATGGACAATCTGAACCTGGATCACTGAAAATTTCTTGTACCATGGGCTCAACCTAAACCTAACCCACTTGAAACACATATATTATATATATAAATTAAAATGTCAACCAATTATTGCTAGGGTGATTAAATTGTTTTGTTTTGCTATCCAAAACCTGGTTTTGAATCCTAATTCAATGTTTTTAAAAACCATTTTATGTTAATATAAGTATAAAAAATATGTATAAATATATATAAATAATATAAATGTTTAGGCTAAACTAAGTTGCGTTTGGTTTTCCTAAGCTCAAGCTCAGCCTAAAAATTGAATGGGCCTTACGAATCAAGCCTAAGCCCTAAAATTTTTTTGTTGGCCTATGGGCCAAATAGCGATGCCCACCCCATCGGAACCTATTGGGGGCACATTCATCCCTAATTACCTAAGGGTTACCCAGCATTCATAATTCTTTGATAGAGAAAAACTACATTGAGAAGCTTTAAGTAGAGTTGATCTCAAAGGAAAAGTAACCTAGAAGGAATTCGGCCCATATTCCACCAGCTTCCAATGAAAGTGTACTTCCCTAGTAGCCAGAAGTTTGCAAACCAAGACCCTTAAAGGCATTGAGGCTCTTCCACTTAGTGTATGCTTTGATACAATGCCCACCTTGGTAAGTGATGCGGGATGTACCAAGCAAGAGATTAACGTAAAGCAATGGTTCAGATTTTAAGGTGCTTTACCTTTCAAAACGAGTAAGAATAAACTAAAGATGAATATGCGAAGAGTAAAGTAACTATCCATAGAACACAATTTCCTAAGTAATAAAGCAAACATAATCCTAGGGTTGAGAAACCACTACTTAGAACTTGCTCATTCTTCAACAAAATAGCACTTATAAGAAGGGATGAGTCTGATTACCAGGCAATGATGGTCTTCGTTCTAAAGGATTGAATCACACAGCTCCCAAGATGGGCGCCTGGAAGAAGAAGCTATGATCCCATGGATGTTTTGGCTTTTGTTCAAATGGTTCCGAAGGCAAGGAGGACTTCATCTAAGGATCGTAGCACCTTGGTATCTTGGGGCTGAGATGCTTGGAATAAGTGTTGGAATAGGTATTTATTGGGCCTCTCACCCTCTTCCTCACGGAGTGTCAATGCTTAGAAGTACAGAAAAATAAAAGAAGAAGACCCTTTTGTTCATTAATCATTAATTATTTTATACAAGAAGGAAGGAGTTTTTTTATAATAAACCCTAACCCTTGAATTATATGAAAAAAAAAAAAAAAATAAGGGCACCATATTATTTTTAAATAAGGAGATAGGTGGCATCTTGAAATAAGGAAAAGAGATTAGGGGATGGCACCATATTCTTCTTTCCATAAGGAGTGGGCGGTAAGTCACCTTCCATAGGGGGTTTATTTTCTTTCTTTTATACTAAAATGACTTCATGAAAATTCGGGACACCCTAATTAAGTAGATGGCACCTACTTTAACTAAGATTCCATGTAGCTGTTGAGGTGATGTACTGAATATGGTCTTTTATGGTCTTGGATCTTCAACTTCTTACACTTTAACTCAATAAATCTTGACTTGACTCAAATAAAAATCACTGGACTCATACTGACAAAAATTGATTATATGACTTAAAGTCAAACCAACATAAAGTAAAAAATTCATAATGACTCTAGACTCAAATGGATTGATAGAAATCAAAAGTCTAACTACATCAATCAGAAATCCATAATGAGCTCAGTAGTAACCTTTGTCTGATCCTAGTGCCCACACTAATTCTTTCGGGATGAAAGGAACTTGATCCTATCAAGTAAGTGTCAATCCAGCTCTAGTACCGCTCCAATAGGTCTGGGTCGAGGCACTGTAGATCCTCTTGAGTGATCCATGAATCCTTATATTCTAATCGACCTTGCCAACAAACTAAATAATGTTGGTAGCCTTTATTCCGTATAGTAATAGCTTGATCATCCAGGATATGCTCAATCCTTTCTATGCTCTCAGGTAAATTATTATTGGATACATAGGTATGGGTTCTTCTCCAGAATAGGATCAGGTTTAAACGGATTACTAGGTCTGAGATATTGAATGTTGAGCTAATGCCAAATTCGGATAGTAACTTGAGCACATAGGCATTGGGTCCAACTTTCTTTATCACTTTGAAAGGTCCAGCTCCACGGACATATAACTTTTTCATGGTTCCTAGAGAAAACCACTCAGGTCTATGCCTAATCATCACATAATCTCCCTTAGCAAATTCTTTAACTCTCTTTCAGGAATTAGCCATGTTTTTATAAGTATCATTGCTCAAATTAATCTTATTGATAATTTTCTTATGCAGATCTCTAATATATTGTGCAAATGATTCAGCTGACTCAGAGACTCATGCATGTATGGGCAAAGGGATTAGGTCTGTGGGTCTATTAGGCTTATAACCATGGATAATCTCAAATGGACTCTTACCTGTGGTCCTATTAACTGAACTATTGTAGGCGAATTCAGCTCTAGATAACAAAAGGTTCTAATTTTTAGTATTTTTATCTACAAGACATCTCAACAAGTTTTCAAAGATTCGGTTCACTACTTCAGTCTAGCCATCGGTTTGAGGGTGGTAGGAGATAGAAAATTTGAGCTTAGTTCCTAACATATGCCAGAGAATTTTTTAAAAGTAACTCATGAATCGAACATCCCTATCAGATACAATGGTTTTTGGTAGGCCATGTAACCTAACCACTTCATATAAGAAAAGTTTGGCCACCTTGGAGGCATCAAAGGCTTGAGAATAGGGTATGAAATAAGTCATCTTGGAGAATCTATCGACCACAATATAGATTGAATCATGTCTTCTCTGGGTCTTAGGCAATCCTAACACAAAATCCATACTAAGGTCTTACCAAGGAGAATTGGGCATAGGTAATGGGATATAAAGGCTAGTGTTTTGCTTTACTATTTGGGAACAGCACAAGTTCGACATCTAGCCACAATCTGGGCAATGTTCCTTTTAATACTTGGCCAATAAAACTGGTTCTCAATTGCTAGAATGGTCTTGTTCCGACCAAAATGACCAGCTAGACCTCCTGCATGGGTTTTTCAAACTAAAAATTCTCTAATGAAAGTCCTGGGAATACACAACTTGTTGTCCTTAAAGAGGTTGACATCTTGAAGGGTATACTCACTATATGAACTAGATGATCCTTGTTTCACAGATTGATAGATTTACTAAAGTCAGGATAGGTCTCATATTCCTTTTTCAGTTTGTCAAATCCTACGACTTCAGTCCCAACAAAATTCAAGAACATGGATCGATGGCTAAGGGCATTAGAGACCTTATTTTTAATACTAGCATGGTGTTTTAACACAAAAGTGTAAGATTGAATGTATGCTACCTACTTACCGTGCCTAGGGCTCAATTTCTTCTTAAAATTAAGAAATTGGAGTGTCTCATGATCAGAGTATAAAATAAATTCCTATGGTAGTAAATAATGTCTCCAATATCTTAGGGCTTGAACTATCGCATAAAATTCTTATCATAAATCGAGTACCTAAGCTTAGCCTCATTCAATTTGTCACTAAAGAAGGTGTGGGATGATTTTCTTGACTTAAGACTCCTCCTATACCCACTCCAGAAACATCACAAGCAACCTCAAAGACCTTTGAAAAATTGGGTAAACTCAAAATGGGTGCTTGGTCATCTTTTTCTTAATGTCTAGAAAGGCTTTATCTATAGCTTTAGTCCATTCAAAGGTTTCCTTCCTAATGCAATCAGTGATGGGTGAAACTATAGAGCTAAATCCATAAATAAATCATCTATAGAAGGTACCGAGGCCATGGAAGCTATGCAAATCGTGTATACTAGTAGGTACTAGCCACTCAACTATGGACTTAATCTTTTTCGAATCAGCTGATGTTCCTTTGGGGTCACTACAAATTCTAAGAAGGTGACTCTATGGGTCAAAAACTTGCATTTATTCAAATTGGCATAGAGGCTATCTTTCCTAAGGGCTTGACAGACTTGTCGGACATGACTTAGGTGGTCTTCTTTAGTCCTACTATAGATCAAAATATCATCAAAATAAATCACAACAATCTTTCAATGAACATTCTTAGAACTTGGATCATGATCCTCATTAAAGTACTAGGAGCATTGGACAATCCAAAAGGCATCACTACCCACACATAAAGACCATCCTTAGTCTTAAAAGCTATTTTCACTCATTCTCAGGTCTGATCCTAACTTTGTGATAGACACTCTTAAGGTCAATCTTAGAGAAAATAGTTGCTCCGGCCATCATATCTAGCATGTCAACAAAACGGGAAATGAAAAAATGATACTTAACTGTTATTTTGTTAATGGCTCAACTATCAACACACATCCTACAAGTGCCATCTTTCTTAGGGATCAAAAGGGCAAGTACTGCACATGGACTCAGACTTTTCCTAATAAATCCCTTCTTGAGGAGTTCTCCAACCTATTTTTTTAATTCTAAGTGCTTAGCAGGATTCATTCTATAATATGGAAGATTAGGCAAAGTGCATACTAGGACTAGATCTATAGTATGTTGTATGTCCCTTAAAGGTGGTAATTGATCAAGAAGTTCTTTATGAAACACATCTTAGAATACTTTAAAAAATTCTACTACCTCTTGAGGGTGTTTTTTTGGGTTTGATCATGAATTTTTATAGTAGTTAAGATCCAAACTGTTGAACCCTCAGTGATCTCATGCTCTAGTTCTTTAGCGTTGATCAGATTTAATCCCAGTTTCTTTTCTTCTAGGTTACTAGATTCCCTCTTAATGTGATCCTTAGGTGGACTTGGATTTATCACAAGCTTCTTCCCATGGTGGTTAAAGGAGCAAAAGTTGGATCGACCAAATAAGATAGCATCATGATCATATAACCAAGGTTGACCTAAGATAATAATGATAACTCTCATAGGAATGACATTATACCACACCTTTTCTTGATAGGATTGTAGTTGGATCATGACTTGGGTTGACCTAAGATGATACTGCTAACTCTCATAGGAAGGACATCATACCACACCTTTTCTTGATAGGATTGTAGTTGGATCATGACTTGGCATCTCAGTTTAATGGGGATGAAAGTTGAGTCTATCCAGGATACCTTATAGGGATTGGGATGGGGAACCATAAATAAACCTAGGGTTTTGATAACACTGGTTGAAATGATATTAACACAGCTCCCGCTATCTATGATATCTTATATACCTTTTCTCCTAACTTCATAAATGTCTGTAGGATATGGGTCCTACGCCAATCCTCTTGTTCTTTGATTTGGATCAAGATACATCTAATAACTCTCAATAAATTAGATGAATCAATGACTTTCTTATCTTCTTCATATTCATCCACTAAGTATATTCCAGCTTCATACACTTCTCCTTCATGCTCATCAGTGGGTTCAAGATCTTCTTCCTCTAGTTTTTCTATATGTAGGGATCGGGTTGGACATTGACTAGCATAGTATCCCAATTTATGACATCTAAAATAAGGAGCATTAGGATTAGGATTCCTTTGAACTTCAGGTGACCTACCCTTATCTTTCTTGCAGGTCAATGGGGTGCTAGGAGTAGGTCGGCTTGGGTGCACTTGACTAGACCCTAATTTTTTATTAGGGGTACCATTCCTAGGGGGTTCAGATCGATGGATTATGGGTCCCCTTTGGAATCTCTCATAGTCTCTAGCTACCTGATAAGCCTATTCAAGATCATGGACTTCTCTTAAAAATAATTATCTCTCAATGTCCTCACGTAGTCCAGTCCTAAATCTAGATAGGGTCACAACTTTAGATTCATCTATGCTACAACTCATGATATATTTATCAAATTTAGTTATATATTTAGATATGATCTTGCTTCCTTAACTCAGCCTCTGCCATTGATCTAAAAGTCTTTGGTGATAGGATATGGGTAGATACTTTTCTCTAAGCTTAAGTTTCATGGCTCTCCAGGTAGCTATGGGTATGTCTCCCCTTTGCCTAGTTATTCTTTCAACATTCCCTCAGTATAGTCTAGCCTGGCAAACTAACCTGAGTTTAGCAAACTTAAACTTTCTCTCTTCAGATATTTCATACCACTCAAAGTACTAATCCATATCTCCTTCCCAATCAGCGTATACCTTAAGGTCAAGACTGCCATCAAATGTAGGTGCTTCTAACCTGATGTTCCTAATGGCTCTCTCATCTTGATCCATAAAATCATGATTTGGTCTTCTCTGATTAAGCTCCAAGATTGGGTCATGGTGTGGGCTCTTCTAGGGTTGAGAGGTGTCTCAAACTCATGCTCAGTATGGGTCTCATGGGTTTCTTCTAGGGTCCCTACCCTTGTCTCCATTTGGGTGAACCTATGGTTTAGTTGGGCAAGCTGTTCAGTAACGCCCCTCAATTGGCTTTCGAGATTAGATTCCATGGTTAAACCAGATTGGGCTCAGGGCTGATGGTAATGAATTCGTAACTTGATGGTCATGCAACAAACAAATTCGTTCTCGGGTTTCTAGACCTAGAAGCTTGAGTAGAATGAATCAACTCAACTAGTATCCTTTCCATTGGCTAGGTAAGAGGTGGAGTTTTGGGAGACTTCCTCCGCTCTCACAGGAACCTAATTAGAGAACCACAAGTTTGCTTAAGGCATTTGCCATTGGACCCCTAGCCTTAGACACCACTTTCAAGAAATAACTGAAGGATTGAGTGCACTAGTTTCATCACAATACTTGAAACTCAAGCATATGGGTATCCCTAGCTTTGCTTTAGGTTTCTACTCAATTTTAATTAGGCTTGGGATCAAGATGAGGACAATTATTTTAGGCTCAAGAAAAGGTAATAAATCCTTCTCTGAGATAGAGAAATTATCCTTAAGTGAATTCAGTGATGCATGCACACACATATAAAAACCTAAAGTAGAATATACATATGTGTGTGTGTGTGTGTGTGTTATAGATCTGAAAATAAGAAGAAAATTATAGAATTAATAAAGATTAATTAGATAATTGATGGATGCAAAGATAAATGGGGTGTTCAATGTGCTAAAAAAAATCAAGCAGTTCAAGCAATCACAAATGCAATCACACATCAAAGCAAGCAATTAGCACATCAAAACTTTAACCTAAGGGTCTTATGTCCAGCCGTAGCTCATTACTCCCATGGGTCATGACAGTATACTTTCGTATACCTGCTCAAGAGGCATAAAATCCTAAACAATGCAATTTTTTTTAGCATATAAAAAATTTCAGCACTAAGCATGAACATATCCTATCCTGGCTCTAATACCAAACTAATGTGGGATGTATCATATAAGAGATTAACGTAGAGCAATAGTTCAGATTAAGGTACTTTATTTTTTAAAATAAATAAGAATAAACTAATGATGAATATGCGAAGAGTAAAGTAACTATCCATAGAGCACGATTCACTAAGTAATAAAAAAATAGGATCATAGGGTTAAGAAACTACTACTTAGAACATGCTCTTTCTTTAATAAAATAGAACTTATGAGAAGGGGTGGGTCTGATTACCAGACAATGATAATCTTCGTCCTGAAATATTGGATCACATAGCCCCCGGGATAGGCGCCTGGAAGAAGAAGCTATGATCCCGCAGATATTTTGGCTATTCTTTAGATGGTTCGAGAGGCAAGAAGGACTTCATCTGAGGATCGTAGCACCTTGGCATCTTAGGACTGGGATGCTTGAAACAGGTATTGGAATATGTATTTGTTGGGCCTCTCATCCTCTCCCTCAAGAAGTATCAATGCTCAGGAGCATAGAAAAATAAAAGAAGAAGACTCTTTTCTTCATTAATCATTAATTATTTTCTACAAAAAGAAGGGAGGGTTTTTTATAATAAACTGTAACCCTTGAATTACATGAAAAAAAAAAGAGAAGAAAATAAGGCCATCATATTGTTTCCAAATAAGGGATAGACGATATCTTGAAATAAGAAAAAGAAATCAGAGGATGGTGCCATATTCTACTTTTCATAAGGAGTGGGTAGCAAGTCACCTTCCATAGGGGGCTTATTTGCTTTCTTTTATGTTAAAATGAGTTCATAAAAATCCTAGGATGCCCTAATTGAGTAGATGGCACCTATTTTGACTGAGATTCCATGTAGCTGCTGGGTGGTGCACTGAATGTAGTCCTTCATGGTATTGAGTCTTCAACTTCTTACACTTTGACTCAATAAATCTTGACTTGACTCAAATAAAAATCACTGGACTCATACTAACAAAACTTGATTACAGGACTTAAAGTCAAACCAACATAAAGTAAGAAATCCATAATGATTCTGGACTCAAATGGATTGACAGAAATAAAAGTCTAACTACATCAATTAGAAATCCATAATGAGCTCAGTAACCTTTGTCTAATCCTAGTGCCCACACCAGTAAGGACTTTACACTTATTGGTCATCGGCTGCTTAACTAGCTTGAAGATAAGACAAGATCTTCGATCCACCTTTTACAAACACATCATTCACCTTCTAAGTCATCCTAAATCATCTAGTGCATCTCCTCATCAAATGGCCCACCCCTACACACCTTCGATATATCGGCCCATTTTTGTATTCACATTTAAAATAGCCAAATTCTCCACATTTGAAGAAAATTCTCTATTGAAAGAGAGGGAGAGACGATTTGATTTTGCAAACTATAAAGGCACCAAAAGGTTCTACACAATTAGCCAGGATAGGGTTAAGAGTTTTATCGGGTATATAGGGTGGTAGAGATGTAGAAGGAAAGGCAAGTTGGACTCTCCTTATTGAAATGGTCCCCTTCATAATGATCATTGATGGTGCTCCACCACCAAAGCCCTAATGAGTCACGTTCCTAATGGACCAGCAACCAGGATTACCTCCGTCACTTGACTCCATATCCCGTGGCTACAATTGAATATGGTTCTTGAGAGCCTTCTCTTACGAGCCAACTCATACCTTGGTTCTTTAGGGGGAAGATTATCTTTGATGAAGCTTTTACCGGCTCCTCCTTCACTCATCAATCTCAACCACTGGGAGCTACGTCCGACTTGGATTGCTCATTTCACCCACCTCTAGTTCATCTCCTTGGTGGCCGTCTACAATTAAGTATGGATGGCAATAGAGCAGAATGAGGTTAAGGACCCTAATCTCTATCTCCATCCCCATCTCTACCAAAAAAAAGTAATTTTGTCCCCACTCTATCCCAATAAGCAAAGATTTTTTTTAATCTCCATTTTCATTATATGGGAATGATAAATCCCCATCCCTATTTTATTCCCATCTCCATCTGTTGGCCCAGATGGCAACCCAAGAGGGGGGATGAATTAAGTTCTTTTTAAAATTTAACAATTAAAATTTAAAACCAATTTCACAAGGATTAAGTGCACTAGTGAAGTGATGCAATAATGTAAAGCACAATAAGAGAGAGAGAGAAATAAGCACGACAAACACAAGAATGTTTATAGTGGTTCGGTGTATCCCACACCTACGTCCACTCTGAAGCAATTCTTGGTCCACACTATAATCACCCTGATTACAGTTGAGTTATTTTGCAAGATCACAACTCAAACTTATTGTTTTACATGGGGTCACAACGAACCCAGCTACTTTTCATGAGTTCACCAGCACACAACCCAACGTAAGCTACACTTAGCTTATCCCAAGGCCAGCTGCCTCAACTAATTCAATCCACTGATTGAATTAGATAGCAAACTATTCAAATAATATTTACAGCAATTTAAAGCTCCTCAAATGAGCAAATATGCAATATAAATAAATAAGAATAGAAAAAGCATGTTTTGAAGTGATTTGAGGTTGAGCTTTTCTTCTTTTCTTCTTTTCCTCTTCTCTTCTGAATCGGCTAAACAGATTTGAACTTTGATGCTTGACTGAAGCTGTTGAAGAGAAATTGAAGATTTAGGGCTCTTTTCTTTTCTTTCAAAACTGTGGAAATCCTTCGGATTTGATCTTGAAACTCCTTTGGATTTCTCTTCTATCTCTTTTCTATTGATGGCCTTGAGCACAGAGATTTTCCTCTTTGATTTTCCTCTTTTTCTTTCTCTCTATTTTTCGTTTTCTTTCCTTTTTGTTCTGTGTTCTATTTTTCAAACGGACGAACTCCCTTTTATAATCTTCTTTAATCTAAGATTAGGTGAAAAATAGCCATTATAAAGTACTTGGAATCCTTCCTCATGCAAAGAAATATATCCGTTGGGGGTTAGGTGAAGAAATGTTACCGTTGGAATCCATTCTGACAGATTTAAATTTTGTTCCTGATAGGTTGGAGTCGGCTCCAACTTTTTATGTGTCTGCTCCAAGTCGGGTTTCCAAAAATAGTAACAAAACGTCTGTCGCGGAGTCGGCTCTAAGAAACTGTGGTGTCGGCTCGACGCGTTCTGAAGTCGCCTCTAATTTTTGAGGGTGTCGACTCTAACGAGTCCAAAATATACACTCTATGTTCTCATGTTAGAGGTTGGCTCTATCATTTCTAGTGTCGGCTCCGAAACTTTAGGTGTCGGCTTCGAAACTCCATGTGTCGGCTCCAAAAACTGATGCAGAAAGTACTTCTCTGTAACTCAGGTTAGAGTCGGCTCCGGAATACCATGTATCGACTCCGAACCATGCCAAAAATATAGAACTATTCTGATACACCCTGGGTCGGCTCCAGACACAGTGGGTGTCGGCTCCAAGTTTTAAACTTAAATATTTTTTATTAAAAAACTGATTCAAGCTCAATTTTGTATATCATTTGAATAACTTAACCTTTCTAAGTTCTTGAAACACTTGTTAATTTCATTAGTAATACAAGAAATATACTCATTGCTTTTGTTAATCATCAAAATCATAAGTGGATCAACAATCTCTTCCTTTTTGATGATGACAAAAACATGGAGTATATGCATGATTTTAACATTGAAATTGACAAATTAAATAACTTCTAAGTCTCATAGTTAAGCTTCCCCTGAATGAGGTAGCTCCCCCTATGATAACCAAATTAAGTTTATTTGAATTCAATGCATATATGTTCTAACCAATTAAATTCATTGCATATATGTCATAGACATCAATCATAAACATCAATCTTCATTGCATATATGTTATAAATAAATTCATTTAACACTTAACACATATACAAACATCTTTCTCATATATGTTATAACTAGATTAACATCAAATGCATAATGCATATACGTAAACAAACTTTTCTCCCCCTTTTTTGTTATCAACAAAAAGGTTAAGAAGAAGTTCATTTAGCTTAAATCAACATTCTTTCTCATCCTTTAATCATAAAAGTATAAACATAAGAATTGATTAACTCAAAAAGAGTAATGTTAACTTCAAATTTCATTCATTGAGAATAAAGTCATTCAGAACGTTCATTAATTCATTGCAAAATTCATCATTGCATTTCATCAAAGTAGACATTACAACAAAATACATCAAAACATTACATTGCATCAAATACATCAAACATCAAAGTACATAATTTGTCCTAAATACAAACTAAAGTTCAAAACAAAGCATGTAACATCAAAATCTCAGAATTCTCTTCAGCTCATCTAAAATTTGTCCCATGCCCTTTTCTTGAATTTTCATAAAATCATTTAACATCTTTTCAACTAAAGAAGATGCAACTGTGACTTTTTCCTGAAGCTCTGCGTTGCACTTAGAATATGTGTCAGAATCACCAGCAATGTCCTTGATTTATCAAATATCAACCTTATGTATTTCATCAAGGTAACAGAAGATGTGCTCAAGGATGACTCTATCACACTAATCTTATCCTCTAAAGAATAAACATGATGCTGATACTCATGAGATGATTCTCAAGTTCACTTTTCATCTTGGTCTCATGATCCAAAAATAAAGATTTGAGCTGTTCCATCTGAATCTCTAAAAAACCAGTAGAAGTTTGAACAAATGAAGTAGGAGTTGATGCAGGTGCTGAGGGTACAGGACTACTGAGGCCTGGTGAAGTATTCCTCACTAAAGGCTCTGCCTCTGATGTACCAGGGGCCGCAGTATCCATCTCAGCTGCTCTGTCTTTCAGATTTCCTTTTCTTTCCCAATATCCACTGATTTTCACAAAACCCATCCGGTGCAGAGTAGCCTTATTATAATAATTTGTATGCCTAAGGCTCTTTAAAGGCTCGTTGTCCAAAATATTAACACCTTGGCTCTGAAAAGCCATAGTCAAAATCATTCCATATGGTAGTGTTGACCTCTTCTTACTGCCTACCTTAGCCATATACCAAATCATCATTCCAGGTAAGTTTATTGGTTGGCCGGTAATACACTATCCATAACATACCAAATCATCATTCCAGGTAAGTTTATTGGTTGGCCGGTTAATACACTATCCATAACTACTACATCCCTTTCAGATACATACTCAAAACGATTGGTTTTGGGGAATAGGATCCTGCTACAGATATTATGCAAAAGTCTTAACTCAAGGGGCAACTGATTAGCCTAATTTCTTCAAATTCAGCAACTTCTCTGCCAAGCATCCTTGATAATGCCTCACCTCTATTACTATGGGAGTTGGCAATAAGTCCAATCACAGGAATTTCTAACAAACTTTCCAAATTTTTATAAGTAAGGTGAATTCTAGTACCTCTCACATAACTGACAAGGCCTCCATCTCCTCTAGACAAATTGAGATAGAAATCCTTAACAAGAGCGGGATAAATAGGAACATCTAATGAACATACCTTCTCCCATCCCTTTTCTTTAATTTGCCTACCAAGAGAGAAACCCTCATCTTCAAAGAATCCAAAGTCCACTTTTCTACCCATAGTTATAACCTTTCCAGCTAAGAGGTCTACCTGTGGAGAAGAAGGACCGGGGATGGTACTAGGAGTAGAGGACGAAGATGTTGAAGACGAGCTGGGTGAGGGTTGATGAGCCGGATGCCTCACAGTCCTCTTCCCGTCGTCACAGTCGCTCCAAATATCGATCCTCGGTGCTTATGTGCCATAGATTGCTAGGGATTGATGAATTAGAGAGATTCTAGGTTTTGAAGGGTTTGGAGAGAGTTTTGGAAGAGTTAGAAATCAAATGGGGTCGAATAGGTGTCGACTCGGCCCTAAAATAGTCAACCTAGGACCACAAGGTGTCGGCTCCCACAAAGCGATGTGTCGACTCCAAGTCGCTAACTCAGTCAGCGCTTGAAATAGAGTCGGTTCCGCAAAGGCAGGTGTCGGCTCCAGGGTCTCAGACAGAGAGCGACACAGAAAGGGTGTCGACTCCACTAATAAGGGTGTCGACTCCAAGACAGTTTCAAAAAATAAAAGAGAGTTTCAAATGATCTGAAACTTGTCAAATAATCAATAAAATTTGGATAAAATTCCTTGGAATGTGGTGAATCAAAGGGTTCAAATGTCTAGATAAGTTTTCCTTAGAATCATAAAAGATTTTCAAGAAAATAATTGAGTTCTAGATAGCCATTCCTAGGAGTTTTAAAATCATTCCGATGGGTCACAAATCCCTAATTCTCCTCTAAGATAACAAAATCTCTCTTCACTCAAAGGTTTTGTAAATATGTCCGCTAATTGTTCATTAGTACAAACATAATCAAGACAAACATCATTATTAGTGTTGCCCATATGTAGTAACCCAAGAGGGGGGTAATTGGATTATTTAAAAAATTTAATTGCTATGCAAATAAATGTGCTTTCAACCCTAATTTTAATTTGCAGCGGTGAAGTGGAGTGCACAGAATAATATCAACACAAAAACAAGCAATCACAAACACACAGAAATTTATAGTGGTTCGGTGCCAAACTCAGCACCTACATCCACTCCCCAAAACCTTTGGAAATTCCACTAATCGTATCACAACGATTACAACCTCTAGCCGAACCAGGCTAGCCCTCTTGTTTATACGGCACAAGGCAGCCAAAAAACCCCTAGCCAAACCTAGGCTAGTCCTCTTGTTTCATGGCACAAGGAAGCCAAGAACCCCTAGCCAAACCTAGGCTAGTCCTCTTGTTTAAATGGCACAAGGAAGCCAACAAACCAGGGTTCACTAACCCTTTTACAAGATAATCAGAGTATGTAAAGAAGAAACTCCTACAAAGAGCAAATATTCATAATATACTTTACAACTTTTTGAAGCAATAAACTCAGCAATAAATGAACTCGGTTGGAGCAGCTGAAGTCTTGAATGCTTGAAAAGCTTCAATGATTCAGACGACCTTTCGGAGCAAGGAATGAGCTTGAATGCACAGCAACCACTCAACAAATATTTAATGAAGGCTCTTTTCTTGGATTTTTCTCTCTTTGAAATTTCTTTTCAAAAATCGTCGTCGGGTGTGCTTCTAATCCCAGCTATTTATAACCATCTAACAAGAAAATATCCGTTAGATACATAAGAAATAAATGGAAATAATAACGGGAAGAAAATATAACCGTTAAACATGTTTCCCTTAAGCATTGAATGCAGATCTCCATTTGAGGAAGGATGAGCACTGTAAAAATTCAAAAATCAAAAGTTAACTATAGCTTGAAATAGCAATAGAGAGAGAAAGAGAGAAGAAAAACTCTTTAGGCGGCGGTGGACTTGAAAGAAGAGCTCCAGGTAGCTGAGAAATGAATGCCATCGTCCAAGAGTAAAGTAATAACCCCCAGCTAGCTAATCAGTTAGCTAACCAGAGAGAACATAGCAAAAGAACCTTTCTGAGACAATACGTTAGTTAGCTCGGCAGATAACTCGCCAGCTAACTCCATTTGAAATCCAAACGGCTGCAGGAGAGAGATAGGATAGCTAGTTAGCTGAATAGCTAACTAAAGAATGGCCAGTTAGCTCACGAGCTAACTAGAAGCAAAAGTACTATGCTATCCATCCAGCTTAGTTAGCTCTCCAGCTAACTGAGCAAAAAGGCAGCCAGTCAACTGAATAAAGTAGCTAACTCTCCAGCTAACTAGCCAACCGGTAGCTAGCTCTCCAGTTAACTAAAATTTAAATCCATTCGGCTGCAACATTCCCTGTGAAAATAGTTAGCTAACCAGTTAGCTCCAGGATAAAATAGTTAGCTAAGCAGTTAACTAAAAGAAACGTCAGCTAGCTAGAATGAGTTACAGTTAACTAACAAGACATCCAGCCAGCTAGCTAAAATGGAAGGGTGTTCGGCCAAACCACTGTAACAGGATTTTTAGTTAGCTGAAAGGAATTCCAGCTAGCTCACCAGTTAACTAAAATAAAGGGACGTTCGGCCAGGCACCTGAGATAAGTTCCTTAGTTAGCTGAAAGAGCTTCAGCTAGCTAACAAACTAACTCACCAGTTAGCTGAAATAAAGGACGTTCGGCCAGGCAACTGTGACAGGAATTTTAGTTAGCTGAAAGGGCTCCAGCTAGCTAACAAACTAACTCACCAGTTAGCTAAAATAAAGGACGTTCGGCCATCTTACTGAGACAAGTTTTAGTTAGCTGAAGAAACTTCAGCTAACAAGCTTAGACAGCTAGCTAAATTGCAAGACGGTTCGGCCCATACACTGTGAAACTTTCCCAGCTAGCTGAAAGTCGTGCCAGTTAGCTAAATAGCTAACAAGCTAGCTAACCAGTTAACTCCAAGGCTAATAATCATATTCAAAGCAAATTAAATGAAGTACTTTCTTACCAGTCGATTTTGCATGAAGATACTTACTTGCAAGGCGACCGAACTTCCCTGTATCAATCTTAGAATTGCTTAATTTATTTTGTAATCATCAAAATCAATCTGGGGTCAACAATCTCCCCTTTTTGATGATGACAAAACCTTTAAGCAAATAAAGAGCAAGTGTATATATGGAAGTTTAATAAGTAAACAGGAGTAATCAGAAAACATTAATTTCTCCCCCTGTCAAAATAAATAAGTGAAATCTTTTTCTTTTCTCCCCCTGAATATATGGAGTTACTATTTTACTCCATTCCTTAATGTATGCAAGCAACATTCTTCTCCCCCTTTTTGTCATTAATCAAAAAGAAGTTTGAAGAGTCTTGCAATAACTTTAAGCATAATAGATCAAGGAGATGTTAACATTCATTCATACATAATTAAAACAGTCATGCAGATCAGTACAAGACAATAGATATTACATGTCATTGTTTAAGTCATAGAGCATAAACATAAACAAGCACAACAAGTTTGTTCAAATACTACAAAACATATAAGTTAAGTACAATCACTTGTCGTCATCAGATGAAGAAATATGCACTGAAACATTTGGCTTGCTTGAGATTCAGGCTTGACGGAGGAAGGCCGTGCCGGTGGAGTGAAAAGGTGTGGATGAGAGAAAGAAGCATCAGGCGCAGACGCGCAGAACTAGTGATGAGAACTCCATGAGTTGACTCAGCCTAGAGAGGGTTCCAGTCCAATGGTCAACTGCATTTGCTGCATCCCGGGTCTGGGTCTGGTTCGATCTCATTTGATACTCTACCCACTCAGCCTTAGTCTCAAAGTTTTCAAGCTTGCTTTTAAGTAAATTTATCTCCTTCAGAATCCGTTCCATGACAGATTCATTGTGGTGAAAACTCTCCCATTAAGAATGTTCACATCATGAACAAGCCTTTCAAGAATGAGTTTAAATTCAGACATGTTTTCAAAAATAGAGAAATATGTGGTACAAGAGTCTGATCATTGACGGAAGAAGCACTGTCACCAGAGCTTCGACTAGAAGTGGCAAGGGTCAATTCATTGATAATATGACGGAGTTGATCATCACATAATCTAACAGTTGGAAAAGGAGCAGGAGCAGGGTTGTCATTGCGAAAAGATGATCCAGAAGCATTGATTTCAGGTGGATCAGGAAGAAAAGGGTTTTGGTCAGCTGTCATAGCAGCAAGATATGGATTAGGTTGGCTGAAGTCATAAGTGAAAAAGTTTTGAGGGGAACAGGCAGGTTGATTCACAGTAGGCGGTGGCATACTAGATTGTCCTGTTCTAGATCTAACTTTTAACCAAATACCATCCCTTTTAGCAAAATCCATACGGTGCAGTGAATGAGCATTAAAAACGTCAGAGTGACGTAATGCCACTGCAGTTTCTCCTTTAAGTTTGATATTGAAAAATTCAAAAACATAAGTGAGAAACATTCCGTAGGGCAAAGCAGCCTTAGCTCTGGACAAGATTCTCTCATAACGGTCATCATTAATTCAGGTAAATCAACAGGGTCTTCCATTAAGATATCATACATTAAGCAAATGTCCCTATCGTTTACCACATTAAATGATCCAGCACGAGGGGCGAGAATCTTAGCAATGATACTATGGAAAAGCCGATTTTCAACAGATAACATATTTGCATCTAAGTTTCAATCTTACTAGCTTCAGTATCATCTATATTAAGGATTAGGCCAATCTTATATCCGCGTTCACTAGGGAGAATTTCTAAGAAACCTTCAGATGGAATTTTCAAAGCAGATCCTAATGTTTTACCGTCTAGGTCTATTTTAGTCATTTTCACAATGGAAGAGATAGTTCCACTACCAAAAGAAATGTTTTCATAAAATTCTCTAATAAGTTCAGGATAAATAGGTCTTTTGGTAGATAAAAGCTTATCCCATCCTTGTTTAACTAACAGATTACCAATTTTAAAACCTTCTTGTTCTAAAAAGTTAAAGTCTACTAACCTCCCATGAGCAAAGATTTTGAAGCAAGTAGGAGTTGATTTGAGTAGAAGACGTGGAAGACTTCCGGCGAAGATCGGCACAATCGTCATCTCTAGCGACGGCCTTCTTCTTGGGAGCCATCAACTTCTTCTAGATAGATTAATAGGTTGAATGGAAGGAAGGATTTAATGGAAGGAATGAAGAAACGATTGAAAGTGAGAGAAGAGAGGAGAAGACGCTCGGTTGGAGGAGAGTTGAAGGAGACGGCTTGATTTGAAAGATTTGAGGAGAAAAAGTTATATAGGAATGGGCTTGATGGTTAACTGGCCAGGTGACTGTTTGGTTGCCTGGTCAGTTAGCTGCCATCAATAAAACTTTAAATGTCCGGTGGTTGGATGAATTTAAAAACATGCCTTTTATTAATTTGAAAAGACATAAAGCAATTAATTTGACATGAAATTCTTTGATTGATTGATTTAAAGATGTCATAACTTTTAGATATCATATCATTCATTAAATGATTCATTAAATGGTTGGATCAAACATCCCTAATTCTCTTCTGATTTCATAAAATTTGGTTTCATCAAGTGGCTTAGTAAAAATATCAGCAATTTTTTTTCAGTATTTAAAAATTCAATAACAACATTTCCATTGTTAACATGATCTCTAATGAAATGATGTCTAATTTCAATATGTTTAGTTCTGGAATGTTGAATAGGATTTTTAGTTAAACTAATTGCACTTGTATTATCACATTTTATAGGAATGGCTTTTTGTTTAATACCATAATCTTCTAGTTGTTGCTTAATCCATAAGATTTGAGCACAGCAACTCCCAGCTGCAACATACTCGGCCTCGGCCGTAGATAGTGCTACTGAAGTTTGCTTTTTGCTAAACCATGAAATTAAGTTAACACCTAGAAACTGGCAAGTTCCAGTGGTTGATTTCCTATCTAATTTACATCCAGCAAAGTCTGAGTCAGTGTATCCTATTAAGTCAATGCTAGATTGTTTATCATACCATATACCCAAATTTATTGTTCCATTTAAATATTTAAATATTCTTTTAACAGCAAGCAAGTGTGATTCTTTAGGATTTGCTTGATATCTAGCACACATGCAAACACTAAATAAAATATCTGGCCTACTAGCAGTTAAATATAACAAAGATCCAATCATACCTCTATATAATTTTAAATCAACAGATTTTTCAGAATTATAAGTTTCAAGTCTACATGATGAGCTCATAGGGGTACCGATACTCTTGGATGTCTCCATGCCAAACTTCTTGATCATTTCTTTGTATATTTGGATTGGCTTATGAAGATCCCATCTTTGCTTTGTTTAATTTGAAGTCCGAGGAAGTAGGTCAGCTCACCCATCATACTCATCTCGAACTCTCCCTGCATAAGCTTAGCAAAGTCTTTGCACAAAGATTCATTAGTGGCACCAAATATGATATCATCAACATAGATTTGAATAACTAATATATCTTTATTTTGCCTTTTAATAAATAAAGTTGTATCCACAGTTCCTCGAATAAAATTATTACTAATCAAGAATTTGCTTAATCTTTCATACCATGCCCGGGGGGCTTGTTTCAAACCATACAAAGCTTTGTTTAATTTGAAAACGTGTTTGGAAACAAATGATTTTCAAATCCGGGTGGTTGTTCCACAAAAACTTGTTCAGCAATATATCCATTCAAGAAAGCGCTTTTAACATCCATTTGATATAATTTAAAATTCATATAACAAGCATAAGCAAGAAGTAATCTAATGGCTTCTAATCTAGCAACAGGGGCATAAGTTTCATCAAAATCAATTCCCTCTTCTTGATTATAACCTTTAGCTACTAATCTTGCCTTATTTCTAATTATATTACCATGTTCATCTAATTTGTTTCTATAAACCCATTTAGTTCCAATAATTTGATGATCATGAGGTCTTTCAATAAGAGTCCAAACATTATTTCTTTCAAATTGGTTAAGTTCCTCATGCATGGCATTAATCCAATCAACATCATTTTTAGCATCATCATAACATTTAGGTTCAATTTTAGATACAAATGCTAAATTATTACAAGCATCTCTAAATGATGATCTAGTTCTCACTCCTTGAGAAGGATCACCAATAATTTGATCTTTAGGGTGACTAAGAACATACCTCCATCCTCTTTCTAATTCATCATTACCTTGTGAGGCTTCAGGTAGGTCAGCGTTCTCTTCTTCACTTACCTCTTGTGTATCGTTCTTGTCCTTTAATGTGATGTCCTTGAATTGATCTTCAATGTCATCTGCATCATTTATACCTTTTCCCTTCCTTGATGGAAGATCATTAGATTCATCAAAGATAACATGAATTGATTCTTCAACTACTAAAGTCTTTTTGTTGAATATTCTAAAAGCTCTACTATGTAAAGAATATCCGAGAAAAATTCCTTCATCAGACTTAGCGTCAAATTTATCAAGGTTTGATTTTCCATTATTTAATACAAAACATCGACATCCAAAAACATGAAAGTAACTTATATTAGGTTTTCTTCCTTTCCAAAGTTCATATGGAGTCTTTTTCAAAACAGGTCTGATTAATGCACGATTTAAAACATAACATGCAGTGTTAATAGCTTCTGCCCAAAAATATTTAGGAAGATTGCTTTCACACAACATGGTACGCGCCATTTCCTCTAATGTTCTATTCTTTCTTTCAACTACTCCATTTTGTTGTGGTGTTCTTGGTGCAGAAAAATTATGTTCAATTCCATTTTCATTACAAAATTCTTCAAAAGATTTATTTTCAAATTCTTTTCCATGATCACTTCGTATTGACAAAACAGAAGAATTCTTTT
>UESW01004097.1:1096548-1198104 GCA_900491605.1 Calamus simplicifolius
AAAATCATCAATAAGTTCATAAAATGCACATTGTAATTCATCAAAGGTAAAGTCATCTAAAAAGTTAGGGCTTACCTCATCATTATCAGCCATGAAACAAACATTGGCAACTTCATTTTCTCTTCATTTTCTGAACTTGTAGCTTCACTGTCGCTCCAAGTGGCCATCATTGCCTTTTTCTTTATTCTTCTAGATGCCTTCTTTAATAGTGGACAATCTGGTCTGATGTGTCCAGGCTTCTTACACTCATAGCATGTTGGAGGTTCACTCTTTTCCTTATCTTTGCTATGATCTCCTTTGACAAAATGCTTTCTTTTTCCAAATCTCTTTTTCTTCATGAACTTTTTAAATTTCCTTGAAATAAGTGCCATATCATCATCTTTCTCACTATCACTTGTGGTTTCTTCACTCTCATCTTCTTGAGTTGCACTCTTCAATGCCATGGTCCTTCTCTTCTTTGAATCATCTTCATCAATATGTTGTCGTTGCTGAAGTTCGTGAGTCATCAAAGAACCAACCAACTCTTCAAGTGATAAGTTGTTGAGATCTTTTGCTTCTTGTATAGCAGTCACTTTTGCTTCCCATGATCTAGGTAAAGATCTTAAAATTTTTCTAACTAGATCACTGTTAGCATAAGATTTTCCCAAACTTTTCAAACCATTAATGATATCAGTAAATCTAGTAAACATATCAGTGATATTTTCAGCAGGGTCCATCTTAAATAATTCATACTTATGAACAAGCATATTTATTTTGGATTCCTTGACTTGATTTGTACCCTCATGGGTGACTTCAAGTCTATCCCATATTTTTTAGCAGACATACATGTAGATATGCGATTAAACTCATTTGCATCAAGCGAGCAATAAAGAACATTCATAGCCTTAGCATTTAATTGAGCTAATTTCTTATCTTGCTCATCCCATTCAGATTCAGGTTTTGCAATATTGACATTTTCAATCATAATAGTGGGTGTGTGAGGTCCATTAATTATGATTCCCCATAAATCATAATCTAGTGCTTGAATGAAGATTTTCATTCGTGCTTTCCAATATGTGTAGTTTGTTCCATTGAACAAAGGTGGTCTATTAGTTGATTGTCCCTCAATCAACATGGAATCATTGGGATTACTATTGATCTTTGGCTCCAAGCTAATCAAAGCTATAGAAATCAAGAGCACGCTGCTCTGATACCACTTGTTGCCCAGATGTAGTAACCCAAGAGGGGGGTGAATTGGGTTATTTAAAAAATTTAATAGCTATGCAGATATATGTGCTTTCAACCCTAATTTTGATTTGCAGCGGTGAAGTGGGGTGCACAGAATAATATCAACACAAAAAACAAGCAATCACAAACACAGAAGTTTATAGTGGTTCGGTGCCAAACTCAGCACCTACATCCACTCCCCAAAACCTTTGGGAATTCCACTAATCGTATCACAACGATTACAACCTCTAGCCGAACCAGGCTAGCCCTCTTGTTTATACGGCACAAGGCAGCCAAAAACCCCTAGCCAAACCTAGGCTAGTCCTCTTGTTTCACGGCACAAGGAAGCCAAAACCCCTAGCCAAACCTAGGCTAGTCCTCTTGTTTAAATGGCACAAGGAAGCCAACAAACCAGGGTTCACTAACCCTTTTACAAGATAATCAGAGTATGTAAAGGAGAAGCTCCTACAAAGAGCAAATATTCAGAATATACTTTACAACTTTTTGAAGCAATAAACTCAGCAATAAATGAACTAGGTTGAAGCAGCTGAAGTCTTGAATGCTTGAAAAGCTTCAATGATTCGGACGACCTTTCGGAGCAAGGAATGAGCTTGAATGCACAGCAACCACTCAACAAATATTCAATGAAGGCTCTTTTCTTGGATTTTTCTCTCTTTGAAATTTCTTTTTCAAAAATCGTCTGGGTGTGCTTCTAATCCCAGCTATTTATAACCATCTAACAAGAAAATATCCGTTAGATACATAAGAAATAAATGGAAATAATAACGGGAAGAAAATATAACCGTTAAACATGTTTCCCTTAAGCATTGAATGCAGATCTCCATTTGAGGAAGGATGAGCACTGTAAAAATTCAAAAATCAAAAGTTAAATATAGCTTGAAATAGCAATAGAGAGAGAAAGAGAGAAAGAAAAACTCTTTAGGCGGCGGTGGACTTAAAAGAGAAGCTCCAGGTAGCTGAGAAATGAATGCCATCGTCCAAGAGTAAAGTAATAACCCCCAGCTAGCTAATCGTTAGCTAACCAGAGAGAACATAGCAAAAGAACCTTTCTGAAACAATACGTTAGTTAGCTCGGCAGATAACTCGCCAGCTAACTCCATTTGAAATCCAAACGGCTGCAGAGAGAGATAGGATAGCTAGTTAGCTGAATAGCTAACTAAAGAATGGCCAGTTAGCTCACGAGCTAACTAAAAGCAAAAGTACTATGCTATCCATTTAGCTTAGTTAGCTCTCCAGCTAACTGAGCAAAAAGGCAGCCAGACAACTAAATAAAGTAGCTAACTCTCCAGCTAACTAGCCAACCGACAGCTAGCTCTCCAGTTAACTAAAATTTAAATCCATTCGGCTGCAACATTCCCTGTGAAGAATAGTTAGCTAACCAGTTAGCTCCAGGATGAAATAGTTAGCTAAGCAGTTAACTAAAAGAAACGTCAGCTAGCTAGAAGGAGTTACAGTTAACTAACAAGACATCCAGCCAGCTAGCTAAAATGGAAGGTGTTCGGCCAACCACTGTAACAGGATTTTTAGTTAGCTGAAAGGAATTCCAACTAGCTCACCAGTTAACTAAAATAAAGGGACGTTCGGCCAGGCACCTGAGATAAGTTCCTTAGTTAGCTGAAAAGCTTCAGCTAGCTAACAAACTAACTCACCAGTTAGCTGAAATAAAGTGACATTCGGCCAGGCAACTGTGACAAATTTTAGTTAGCTGAAAGGGCTCCAGCTAGCTAATAAGCTAACTCACCAGTTAGCTAAAATAAAGTGACGTTCGGCCATCTTACTGAGACAAGTGATTTAGTTAGCTGAAGAAACTTCAGCTAGCTAACAAGCTAGCTAGACAGCTAGCTAAATTGCAAGACAGTTCGGCCCATACTGTGAAACTTTCCCAGCTAGCTGAAAGTCATGCCAGTTAGCTAAATAGACTAACAAGCTAACTAACCAGTTAACTCCAAGGCTAATAATCATATTCAAAGTAAATTAAATGAACTTTCTTACCAGTCGATTTTGCATGAAGATACTTACTTGCAAGGCGACCGAACTTCCCTGTATCAATCTTAGAATTGCTTAATTTATTTTGTAATCATCAAAATCAATCTGGGGTCAACAATTGGGTACATGTTCTCTAATGAAATGATATCTTATTTCAATGTGTTTTGTTCTTGAATGTTGGATTGAATTTTTAGTTAAATTGATTGCGCTAGTGTTATCACATCTTATGGGTGTTTTATCAAGTGTGATACCATAGTCTTCAAGTTGTCGCTTAATCCATAGGATTTGCGCACAGCAACTTCCAGCTGCTACATATTCAGCTTCAGTAGTTGATAATGCAACTGAATTTTGCTTTTTGCTAAACCATGTGATTAAGTTACTACCTAAGAAATTGGCATGCACCACTTGTGCTTTTTCTATCTAGTTTACATCCAGCATAATCAGAATCTGAATATGCAATTAGGTTTAATGTTGAGTCTCTAGAATACCATAAACCTACATTTTTAGTTCCATTTAGATATCTTAAAATTCTTTTAACAGCTATTAAATGTGATTCTTTAGGTTCAGATTGAAATCTAGCACATAAACATACTGAAAACATAATATCTGGTCTACTTGCTGTTAAATAAAGAAGGGATCCGATATACCTCGATAATACTTTTGATCAACCTTTCTTACCTTCTTCATCTTTGTCCAGCTTGCATGAAGGACTCATTGGAGTTCCGAGGGGTTTCATTGTTTCCATACCAAACTTTTTGAGTAGTTCTCTTGTGTATTTGGTTTGGTTGATAAAGATTCCCTCTTTGCTTGTTTGATTTGGAGTCCAAGGAAGAAGTTGAGTTCTCCCATCATGCTCATCTCGAATTCTCCCTGCATCAACTTTGCAAATTCTTGACAAAGAGAATCGTTAGTAGCACCAAAAATAATGTCATCTACGTATATTTGTACTACAAGTAAATCTTTATTTTTCTTTTCAAAAATAGGTTTTATCAACATTTCCTCTTGTAAAATCATTTTCTATTAAGAATTTACTTAACCTATCATACCAAGCTCTAGGTGCTTGTTTCAAACCATATAAAGCTTTGTGCAATTTAAAAACGTGATTTGAAAATTCATGATCTTCAAAACCTGGTGGTTGTTCTACATAAACTTCTTCATTTATAAATCCATTTAAAAATGCGCTTTTACATCCATTTGAAATAAGTTAATGTTCATATGACATGCAAATGCAAGTAATAATCTAATGGCTTCTAATCTAGCTACAGGTGCAAAGGTTTCATCAAAATCAATACCTTCTTCTTGATTATATCCTTTTGCAACTAATCTAGCTTTGTTTCTAATTACTATGCCATTTTCATCTAATTTATTTCTAAAAACCCATTTTGATCCTATTACTGAATGATTTTTAGGTCTTTCAACTAAGTGTCCAAACATTATTTCTAGTAAATTGATTTAGTTCTTCTTGCATAGCTAACATCCAATTATTATCTTTTTCGGCTTCTTCATAGTTTTAGGTTCTATTTGAGAGACAAATGCAAGATGATTACTAATATTTCTCATAATGATCTAGTTCTTATTCCTTGAGATGGATCACCTATAATCAATTCCTTAGGATGACTATAAGCATATCTCCAATCTCTTGGAAGATCTATATCATTATGATCATATTAATCATCGTCCTTATGTGAATCATCATCTTTAGCCTCTTGTTCATGATCAGAAGATACTTCAATATTAAGTTTTTCAAGATCTTTTTCAATTATGTTTGTATCTTCCTCATCATCAATCTTTTCAGATCCAGTTGCTAAAGATTCATCAAAAACTACATGTATGGATTCTTCTACTATTAAGGTTTTCTTGTTAAAGATTCTATATGCCTTACTAGTCGTTGAATAACCTAGAAAAATTCCTTCATCAGATTTAGCATCAAATTTTCCTAAGTTGTTTTTACCATTATTATGAATGAAACATTTACATCCAAATGCATGAAAGTATTTTATATTTGGTTTTCTTTCATTCCATAATTCATAAGGTGTTTTCTTTAATATTGGTCTTATTAATGCTCTATTTAAGATGTAACATGCTGTGTTAATTGCTTCCGCCCAAAAATACTTTGGTAAGTTGCTTTCACATAGCATGGTACGGGCCATGTCTTCTAGAGTCTATTTTTTCTTTCAACTACACCGTTTTGTTGTGGAGTCCTAGGGGCTGAAAAATTATGATTAATTCCATTTTCAGAACAAAATTTTCAAATAAGTGATTTTCAAATTCAGTTCCATGATCACTTCTTAGAGACACTATAGTAGTGTTTTTCTCATTTGTGACTTTCTTAAAGAATTTCAGAAATATCGAGAAAGTCTCATCTTTGTGAGCTAAAAACATACCCAAGTGTATCTAGAATAATCATCTACAATCACTAGACCATATTTCTTTCCTCCTAGACTTGTGGTTCTAGTTGGTCCGAAAAGATCCATGTGAAGTAGCTCTAGAGGCCTAGAAGTTGAAACAATGTTTTTAGATTTGAAAGAACTTCTAGTTTGTTTTCCAAATTGACATGCATCACAGATTTTTTTTTTCAAAATCTAATTTAGGTAAACCTTTAACTAAATCCATTTAATTAGTTTTGAAATAAGGTGTGTGCTTGCATGACCTAATCTACGATGCCATAACCATCCAATATCATTTATGTTAGCATTGTCAGCAATTAAGCAATGACTACTTAGATAATTTGTCTAAGTCAACTAAGTACACATTGCCATGTCTATAACCAAAATACAATGCTATCATCAATGGAATTAGATACAGTGCAAATAGAAGATTTAAATGAAACATTAAAGTTTTATCACATAGTTGGCTTATACTAATTAAATTATGCTTTAAACCATCAACATAAAGTACATTATCAATAAATATAGATGGAGTTATGCGAACTTTACCAAGGCCCATAATTTGACCTTTACCGTTATCGCCAAACGTCACAACTCCACCTTTCTTTTCTTCTAGGGTGATGAATTCCTCTTTGTCACCCGTCATATGTCTTGAGCAGCCACTATCAAGGTACCACTTTTTCTTTGATCTTTTGGCTACAAGACATTCCTGCAATATAATCAAACTTTATGTTTAGGTACCCAAGCTTTCTTGGGTCCTTCATGGTTAGTAGCAACAAAAATTGTTCCTTTCGGAACCCATATTTTCTTTGCTTTAACATTTAAGTTGTTATTATTTTTGTTTTGCATTCAAATGATTTATGACCTTTTTCATTGCATTTAAAACAAGTTATATTACTTTGATTGGCTTTTACAAAAATATTCTTTAAAGATTTTTGTTTCATACGTATTATAACCTAGGCCAGCTTTATCAAAACAGCTTTTTGATTATCTAAAATCATGTTTAGTTTAGTTGAACTTAAGGTGAATTTCTCAACAATGTTTTATGCTTTATAACTTCTTTCTTTAATGAATCATTGTCTTTAACTTGCTGTTCTTTTTCTAAAGCTTTTCTAATTGATCTTTTAAATCTTCTTTTTCAGATTTCAACAAATCTATTTCTTGATTAAAATTATCTCTTTCTTTGCTAAGTTCATTTTTCATTAGTTAAGTTCTTAACTTCTAAAGCTAATTCATTTTTACTTTTAGCTAAGCTAATATTGTCATTTTTTTCTCAAAGATTTAAAATCAATCATAAGTTCATTGAAAGCCTCAAACATTTCATCAAAAGTGAATTCATCATTTGAGTTTTCAGAACTTACCTCATTGTCGTTGTCGTCGTTGGCCATGAAGCAGATATTGGCAACTTCCTTTTTGTTCTTCTTCCGACGAGGAAGATTCATCAGACCATGTTGCCATGTATGCTTTCTTCTTTTTCTTGTAGGCCTTTTTCAAAAGGACATCATATCTAAAGTGCCCTGGCTTTTTACACTCATAACATACTAAGGGCTCTTTCTCTTTTTCTTTCTCCTTTCTTTTCCATTTTTTCCATCAATTCTTGCTCCAAATTTCTTTTTATGGAAGGGCCTTTTTGCATAAACTTTCTGAATTTTTTGGCCAAGAGAGCAGTTTCATCATCTCATCATTACTTTCACTGCTGCTCTCTTCCATTTCTGCAGTTTTGAGGGCAAGTGTTTTCTTTCTTTTTGTTTCCTCCTCAACATGCTGCTTCATTGTCAGCTCGTGGGTCATTAGGGATCCTAGAAGCTCCTCTAAAGGTAATGCATTGAGGTCCTTTGCTTCTTGGATAGCAGTGACTTTCGCTTCCCACGATCTTGGTAGTGACCTAAGAATTTTGCGCACAAGGTCAGCATTAGAATAAATTCTACCAAGACTCTTTAAACCATTCACAATATCAGTGAATCTAGTGAACATGCATGTGATGGTTTCAGTTTGTTCCATCTAAAGAACCAAAATGTATTTTTGATTCCTTAACTTGGTTTGTTCATTCATGGCCTTGGTATTAAGCTGAGTCATTTTCTATCATTTTCATTCCAGTCCCTTTCGGGCTTAGGAACAAGAATGCCAACTAAGTGTGTGGGTGTACTAGGTCCATTAATAATTAATAATTACACCCATAGTTCATAGTCAGAAGCTTGAATAAAATTTCTCATTCTAGCTTTCCAATAAGAATAGTTTTGCCATTAAACAAAGGAGGTCTATTCGTAGAATGACCTTCAGAAAAGAATGAACCACTTTGTGTTGCCATTTGGATCTTTAGCCCTTGATCGTGAGATCAAATTCTAAATGAGCACTTGCTCTGATACCAATTGTTGGCCCAGATGGCAACCCAAGAGGGGGGCTGAATTGGGTTCTTTTAAAATTTAACTTAAAACTTAAAACCAATTTCACAAGGATTAAGTGCACTAGTGAAGTGATGCAATAATGTAAAGCACAATAAGAGAGAGAGAAATAAGCACGGCAAACACAAGAAATTTTATAGTGGTTCGGTGTAACCACACCTACGTCCACTCCCAAGTTCACTTGGGTCCACACTATAATCACCTTGATTACAGCTGAGTTGTTTTACAAGTCACAACTCAAACTTGTTATTTTACACGGGGTCACAACGAACCCAGTTGGTTTTCACGGGCTCACCAGCACACAACCCAACGTAAGCTACACTTAGCTTACCCCGAGGCCAACTGCCTCAACTAATTCAATCCACTGATTGAATTAGACAGCAAACTATTCGAATAAATGTTTAAGCAATTTAAAGCTCCGAAATGAGCAAATATGTAATATAAATAAATAAAAATAGAAAAGCCTGTTTTGAACAATTGTGGTTGAGCTTTTCTTCTTTTCTTCTTTTCCTCTTCTCTTCTAAATCGACTCCTCGCTTTCCTGCGAGCCAACGCCGATGTCTTCGCATGGTCTGCCGCCAACATGCCAGGCATCCCTGAGGAGGTAATCACTCATCAGCTCAACCTTAAGCCAGAGTGTCGGCCGGTCCGACAGAAGAAAAGGAGCTTCGCTCCGAACAAATAGAGAGCTATCGACGAGGAGGTTCGCAAGCTGGTGGCTGCAGGGCATGTCCGGGAAGTTTATTATCCCGAGTGGTTGGCCAACGTGGTGATGGTTCGCAAGACTAATGGGAGCTGGAGGATGTGTGTAGACTTCACTGATCTCAACAAAGCATGCCCCAAAGACAGCTTTCCCTTGCCTCGAATCGATCAGCTGGTGGACACTATATCCGGCCATGAGGTCCTTAGTTTCATGGATGCTTTCTCCGGATACAATCAGATCAGGATGAACCAGGTGGATGAGGAAGCCACCTCCTTCATAACTGAGATGGGGTTGTATTGCTACAAGGTGATGCCATTTGGATTAAAGAACACAGGAGCCACCTACCAAAGGCTAATGAATAAAGTCTTCGAGAACCAGATAGGACGCAATATGAAGGTATACGTAGATGACATGTTGACCAAAAGTGTCCACACCACCGACCATATCACCGACCTAGCGGAGACTTTTGACAACCTTCATCGATGCCAAATAAGGTTGAATCCACGCAAGTGTGCATTTGGAGTGACAGCCGAAAAGTTCTTGGGTTTCATGATGACCCATCGAGGGATCAAGGCAAATCCAAACAAAGTTCAAGCCATTCTGGACATGAGATCACCTACCAACAAGAAAGAAGTACAGCGCCTGACGGGGAGGGTGGCGACCTTGAGCCGTTTCCTATCCAGGTCCGCCAAGAGATGCCTGCCTTTCTTCAGGGCACTCCGTAAGGTCAACGGATTCGAATGGACAAAAGAATGTCAGAAGGCGTTTGAGGGACTAAAGGAATTCCTCTCTACCCCGCCACTATTATCCAAGCCAACAAGTGGAGAAGAACTCCTTCTATACCTCACAGCTTCTCCCGAGGCCATTAGTTCTGTATTGGTCCGCGTGGACACCAATGGCATGCAAAAACCGGTGTATTATACAAGCAAGGTGCTCCACGATGCGGAGACCAGATACTCGAAGATTGAGAAGATCATCTTTGCCTTGATCATGTATGCCCAGCGCCTATGGTCATACTTCCAAGCCCACCCGATTGCAGTGATCACAGACCAACCTCTGAAGATAATTCTTGCTCGCCCAGATACTTCGGGTCGGTTGGCGAAGTGGGCGCTCAAGTTGGGGGAGTTTGATCTATCTTTTCGCCCTCGGTCGACCATGAAATCCCAGGTCCTAGCAGATTTTTTGGTCGAGTGCACTTGGGGCGAGGAGCAGCCCGAAGAGGCCTCAGCGGATCCCTCACCTTTCGACACTAGAGACGATGAATGGGTTCTGCATGTAGACAGGGCGTCAAATTCTCAAGGGAGCGGAGCAGGCCTCATCTTGGCCAACCCGGATGGAGTTGTAGCCGAGTGTGCGCTCCATTTCCTCTTTCCAGCCACCAATAACCAGGCAGAATATGAAGCTCTACTGTCTAGGATAAAGTTAGCCCGAGAGCTCGGGGTGAAGCGCCTTAGGGCATTCACTGACTCCCAGCTGATCACTGGCCAAATCGCGGGAGAGTATGAAGCAAAAGATCCCATTATGTCCCACTACCTAAGTATGGTACAGTCGCAGGCTTCTCCCTTGGCATATTTCAGCATTAGCTATATCCCCCAAGGGGAAAATGCTAGAGCCAACGCCTTATGCCATCTCGCCACCTCAGCTGACGGAACGTTGGGAAGAGCTTATGTGGAGCATCTAGAAGCCAATTGAGCAGGGGCCTTCCTGGATGGATCCCTACATCCGATACCTTACCAACGGTACCCTCCCAGAAGACCCTGCCGAAGCCAAGAAAATCAAGAGATGGACCCCGAAGTTTTTCATAATGGATGGAAAACTCTATCGCATGTCGTTCTCATACCCAGTTCTCAAGTGTGTTGGCCCCACTGAAGCAGATTATATCTTGCGGGAGATACATGAAGGTATATGCGGAAGCCATCTGGGGGGCAGGGCTCTCGCATACAAAGCCCTACGGCAAGGGTATTACTGGCTGACAATGAAGGAGGATGCATCTGAGCTTGTCAAAAGGTGTGACAGCTGCCAGCGCCATGCTAATATTCAACATCAGCCGGCGTCCCAGCTAACCCCCTGGCCGCACCCTGGCCCTTCGCCCAATGGGGTATGGACATCTTGGGACCATTCCCCCCGGCCTCCGGACAACGTAAGTTCCTGGTGGTAGCAGTTGATCATTTTACCAAATGGATTGAGGCTGAGGCCCTCGCCAAAATCATGGAAGCAAAGTAAGATCCTTCTTCTGGAAGTCGGTCGTGTGGCAATTTGGACTGCCGCACACCCTTGTCACTGATAATGGCCGATAGTTTGACAACACGGCCTTCCGGGAATTCTACAGCGGCCTAGGCATTCATCAGCGGTTCACCTCTGTGGGGCACCCCCAGACCAATGGCACAGCCGAGGTGACCAATCGCACTATCCTCCAAGGACTTAGAGCCCGCCTAGATGGCTGCAAGGGGTGCTGGGTAGAAGAGCTCCCTAGCATATTATGGGCATACCACACGACACCACGAGCCCCCACAGGGGAAACTTCTTTCAGCCTGGTCTTTGGGACCGAGGCAGTCATTCCAGTGGAATTAGGTGTCCCCAGTCCTCGGACAGAGCTATACAACGAAGAGAACAACCCAAATCAACTGCGGGCCGAACTAGATTTACTGGAAGAGTTATGGGACCAAGCACAACTTCGCATGGCGGCCTTCCGCCAACGAGTGGCCAGATACTACAACGCTCGAGTACGGCCCAAGACATTCCTCCCGGGAGACCTCGTTCTGAGACGAGCTGAAGTATTAAAGCCGACGGAAGGAGGCAAGCTGGCACCGAGATGGGAAGGACCATACCGCATCAAAGAAGTTCTTCACCACGGGGCATACAGAATTGAAGAACTAGATGGAAAATCGCTCCCACACACTTGGAACGCCGACAACTTACACCGGTATTATCAGTAATATGCTACTTTCGTTAATTTGAACCCGCTTGACAGATAGCTATTCAAAGTCTTTTCATTGCTTCCTCGAATGGTCGCTCTATTCAACAAAGACCGGCCTCCATGTCGGCACAGATGGCCGGCCTCTGCGTCGGCACCGAAGACCAACCTCCGCGTTGGCACCGAAGACCGACCTCCATGTCGGCACCAAAGACCGACCTCCATGTCGACACCGAAGACCGACCTCCACGTCGGCACAGAAGATCGGCCTCCACGTCGGCACTGAAGACCGACCTCTGCGTCGGCACAGAAGACCGACCTCCACTCGGCACCAAAGATCGGCCTCCGCGTCGGCACCAAGACCGACCTCCGCATCGGCACCAAAGACCGGCCTCCACATCGGTGCCAAAGACCGGCCTCCGCGTCGGCACCAAAAAGCCCTGGCCAGCCAGGCACCAAAGATCGACTTCCGTGTCGGCTCCAAAGACCGGCCTCCGCGTCGGCACAGATGACCAACCTCCGCGTCGGCACCAAAGACCGGCCTTCGCGTCGGCACAGAAAACCAACCTCCGCATCGGCACCAAAGACCAGCCTCTGCGTCGGCACTCTAAGCCCAAGGCCTCCTGCGGATTCCATTCCAGCTGCCCTCGGATTGCAACACTGGTTCCCCCCGCCTTCGATTATCATGGTTCCCTAGGGGCAGGTCATCAACTCTGTAGAAGGAGACCAATTTCTTTAAAGAAAAAGGCACCTGATGACTCTCAAATCACCCTCCAGGGTTGAAGGCTCCCGAGCATGGTCAGATCCCAGCGACTCTCGGGTCATCCTCCGAGATTCAAAAGGCTATCGATGGCCTCAACTTCGTCTCAACAGCTTCGTTTCAGCCTCAACAGCCTTGACCCTGTGTCAGCGGCCAACAGCCAATTAGCTATCAAGAAGCCTCAAGACAACTCATAACTGGGAGAAGCCAACTCTCCCCAGCTCATAATTGGTGGGCATCCGCTCCCCAGCCATTAAGCCTGCAGTCAGCGCCAACATCAAGCACAACGCAAAGGCAAACATCTATGAAAAAGGCTCAACGGCTCCCTCTACATAAGGAGTATCATTGCGGCCTCATTGGCCCTCTGCTTCCATGGCATATGGACGGGGATCCACTTCCTAACATCATGTCAAAAATTGAAGACCCAAAGTCAAATGGGGATCAGCCACTTGGGAGGTAACGCCCCTTTAGCCTTACTAGGGTGGGCCCGCTTCGTCCCAGGGGCGAGGGGGCATCTGATGTGGCTGATCCAACGCTGTTAGAGAACCATGAAGGAAGGAAACCGACGGAGCCCCCTTTGGCCTCCAAAGGTCCCTTCGGCCATGGTAGCGTTTATGGCCTCATAAAGCCACGCACACCCCATTGCTCTGAGCTCCATGGTCGAGAGCTCCAAGGCCGACAGCCCCATGGCCGACAACTCCAAGGCTGAGAGCTCCATGGTCGACAGCTCCAAGGCCGACAGCTCCAAGGTCGACAGCCCCATGACTGACAGCTCCAAGGCCGACAGCTCCAAGGCCGACACCTCCATGGCCGACACCTCCAAGCTGCCAAGCTCCCTCACCGTTAACAGTGCCATGCGAGTGAACAGAGCCTTGTACGTGAACAGTGCCATGCAAGCTCATCCAAGGGCATGAGCAGGGCCACGCAAGCACTCCACACTCGACACTCTACGAGGGACAGTTGGCTTCAACTCAACATCATCCTTCTCCCCCCAATGGCTGTACCTTGGGACCCACACGACCCACGAGATGAGAAATCATGAGCTCAATGTCACACGATCCGGCGCACTCCGCCCGTCTCGGTCTCAGCAATGGCGGCGACATCGACCTCCGCATGGCCTTGGGCCCATCTCCTCCGCGGCCCACCTCGATCTTGGTGTCGGCCGCGGCCCACTTCGACACGGTGTCGGTCTCGGCAATGGCTTCGGCATCGACCTCCACGCGGCCTTGGGCCCATCTCCTTCGCGGCCCACCTCAATCTTGGTGTCGACTGCGGCCCGCTTTGACACGGCGTCGGTCTCGGCAACGGCGTCGGCATTGACCTCCGCGCGGCCTTGGGCCCATCTCCTCTGTGGCCCACCTCGATCTTGGTGTCGGTCGTGGCCCGCTTCGACACGACGTCGGTTTCAGCAACGGCGTCGGCATCGACCTTCATGCGGCCTTAGGCCCATCTCCTCCGTGGCCCACCTCGATCTTGGTGTCGGTCGTGGCCCGCTTCGACGTGGTGCCGGTCTCGGTCTCGGCGTCGGCCTCGGCGGCAGAGGCCGACAAGCATCCGCTGGCTGCAAGGAATTCCACGTGGCTTAACCAAGATCATGGGCGGTCACCAAATATTATGAACTAACAATTACTAAGGTCACGAACGGTTTTCAAAAAATTAAGAGGCGTACTTATGACATACGTTTAGCAGTTAGTACGCTCACCTATGAAGAACGGAAGATATTACTCGGCTGTTACCAGTGAAGGGTAAGAGGGACCCCCGAACAGGTATATAAAGACCCCAATCCCCCAACGAGGGAGGGGGGAACAAACTCGATCTCTACTCTCTCATCAAAAAATTCTACTGTTCTACAAGTCACTAACTTGGGCGTTGGAGGGTCCCCACCGGAATCACCGGTCCGGGACTTTTCTTGCAGGCCCTAGAAAGGAGACGGTGACCTTTCCACATCCTCGAAGGTCTGCAGAGATCTCAGCTCACCCGGTGCTCATCAAAAGTGATTTGGCAGCAACAATACTCATGGCTTTTGTTAATCATCAAAATCACTAAGTGGGTCAACACCTTCCCATCCTATGCCGCCCTTAATGACATATATAAATTTTAAGTAAAATTTATAAAATTAATAATATGGCTAAAAAAATTAAAGATGATGAAAGAAGAATATTAAGGTTGAGACAAAAATATTAATATATAAAGATATTTTACTATATATAAAATATACAAAAGTATTACAGCACTTAAGGTAGTGTTTGATAGCCCAAAAGCTATCCCTAGATAAATGTATGGGATAGCATTTATCCAGGGGATAGCTGAGGGAATAAGCATTTTTTTAAAATTACAAGTCTGCCATCAAGGGATAACTTTAGTTGTTCCTAGGTTCCCTAGGAAATAAGTTCAGGGGATAACCCATGGTTAACCATGGTTAACCATGGGTTATCCCCTCTGGTTAATTTTTTTCAGATCTATCCCTGCTAGCTATAGCATTTGGGAATAAGAAGGGATATCCAGGGGATATCCTTCCTTATCCCCCATATCAAACACTGCCTAAGTGTGACCTAATGGGATAAGACAAGAAGGATAGGGATATACTTATTTGCGTCCCCATAAATGAAAACAAAAATAATCTTCATCCCCATCCTTACATAAAATGAGGAATCCCGAGTCCCCACTCTACAGGTTGAAATTGCCATCCTAAAATTAAGTGAAGGCATCCTGATCAAATCTAGATTTAAATGATGAGGATTGTATAGTGATAAACATCTTAATATCATGTAATTTGAAGATCTTTAGCCATACATTAAGAAGTTAAAAGAATATAATATTTTATATTATTTAAATTATTCAATTTACTTGATCCATGAGTTTGAAGTCTTCTAATCACAAAATCTCTTGCATATAAGCATTTTAAAGATAGTAAATAGCATCCAACAATTTAGAGCTATAGAATCTTCATTATTTAAATCTAGATATGATTAAAACTAAGTGTAGGCCTTTCATGTATGGTCAAAACAAGCATAGCTTGATATCAGTCATTAAAATCCAAGATATTTACTAATGCGATAGTTTATAGTAGTTGATAATTTTTAGTCTTTTAACTACCTTAAATAAGCTTCCTTAGTTATAGATCTTTAAACCAACTATCATACATATTCTCAAAAGCTGTTGGTATTTTCAAAATTCTCTACTGATCGATTTTGCCTACATATATCTCATTTCATCTTGGTAGTATTATCTGGATACCCATAAATGGGCCCCCTTATGTTTTACATGTTTGCTAGGAATGATCTTCGTAGAAAACTTTTTAAATGGGCCAAGAATATTTGCACCGATTGGCTTACTAGCAATGTCGTCTTGGGTCACGCAAGGCCCATTAAGAGATTTTAGGTTTCATATGATCTATCTATGAGTAAGCAAATACAATAGCTTTAGCATTTCATATTCTTAGGTTCCTAAAATGACCTCATTGTATTAGTAGTAATAACAAGTATTTCAAGTCCTATATTTTTGCTAGTCAAAAGTTAGAACCCTCTCTTGGGTTTCACGTAAGCTTCAATGGCCCTAATTGGATCACACTTGCAAAGGAAACTCTTTGCTTTATAGGCTTAGAAGCTAAGCAAATTTTGAGCGCTTTCCCTCTCTTTGGGCCTTGGCTACATTGAATATAGCCCCCTTGCACTTTTGGGCTTTTGGTGTCAATAAGAGAGGCTAGAGTACCCTAAACAGGGCTTCACAAACTACATAGGAAGGGCTTAGACAAAGTTACGGTCTAAATATAAACAAAATTCTCTGGTAAACTATTGGGCCCTGTGATAGTGGGCCATAAAATATACAAGTTTTGGGTACATGCATTATACTAACCTTGCTTGATAATTAATCCACATAACTGTATTTTAATTACTATTTTAGAGCAATCTAACTTTATGAATCAAAATATCTCATGGCCCCTTGGATATGTTTTACTACTCTTATTTGAGGGTCTTTCTAGAGAATTTTTTCAGTATTTAATCGTGTAGGACAATCTAAAACATGCTCATGTACAATAGTTAATCATCTAAAAGTCACTATCATCTTTTGTACCATCACCAACCTAAATTCATTGAGTCTAAAACCAAAGGCTATAAAATTTTGCATGTAACTAATACTAAGTTCAATTTTTAACCGACTAAACAACATGGCATATTGGCATTCATTATTAAATCATTAGATCAAGTAATTTCAATAACCTTACAAAAGTACTAGTTGAATTTATCAAGGAAAAAGAGGGGAAAAGTCCTTTATAACTAAAACCTCAATTCAATTTTTTTAAAAGGAATCTAATGAGAGCCAACATGTTTTGAACTTATGATATCTCTTTTGTTAAATATCTTAATCAGAACAAACACTCATTATCCCATTCATATATTAGGGATATTAGGGAACTAATAAGAAGCCTTTTTAATTCTATGTTTCTCACAGGTTGAGTATAAATTTTGTTTCTTCTATTACTTACTTGATGGGTAACTTTTCACACTGGATAATAATCTTCTCTCTTGGTATAGCTAGCTTGGATGATGATATTGCTTCTTGAGACAGAAAAACTAAAGTAGTTCAAAGTTTGAATATTTGACCTAACTCCTTATTAAATACAAAATTCCAACATACATACATACATACATACATACATATATAATCTACTAATATTAATCATTTTTACCTAGTAAATAATGTAAGTCCAAGTCATAATCTACCCTTGATTCCAAAATATATCCAACATGATTTAATAGGTTAATTTTTGATTCGTACTGATATTCCTTTGTTTTATTTTGAAGGGAAACTTGTACCAAAATTTAATATGTATCAAAAATTCATACAAGTATAAGCAAACGTAAGATTGGGTTTGGTTAGGTTTAGACCAAATGCAACGTAGTTGTGAGTGATGATAATTCTACCTACTTAAACTTAGAATATTGTTTATTGCATGAAGCTTGCTATTCTAATTACTTTATCCTTTCCTTTATTCAATAGAGATAAATACAATGAGTTTTCAAACTAAGTGAAGGTAAATTTATCATATTAGATTAAACATGTTTCTATTCTAATTTTTCTTTACATGGCCAACTTTAAATTGACATAATCTGTTTATGCCTTTGATATGCATAGAAATATATAAAGACTCGATTAGCTTTCTCTTTTTAATGGATTTATGTCCCAAATTTTGATAAGTGAAATACCTTGAAAAGATAATGCTAGTTTAATAAATCGGTAATATCTCAGACAGTTGTACCAAAAGATGCAAGACCAAATCTTTATTAAAAAATAATTCCTAAACTTGTTAATTTTATAATTTAAAATTTTAGTAATAAATAAGAGAGAAAAGAAAGAGGCAAGTCTGATTAAGGTATATGAAAACATTGCCCTAAGAATGAAAATTCTATCGCTGAAGTTATAATTTCAAAGCTTAAAAGTTATTTTAGAATTATCTTTCAAAGATACCCTATATAGGATATAAGTTGTTGGTAAGACTTTTCTACAAAATCGTAATTATCTATAAATTAATTAATATTGAGTTAATCAGATCCATTAAGGTTTAATTTTTCTATTCTACTATATCATTAGACTATAGAGGATAAGGAAGAGTAATCTCATAAATGATCCTATATTTTTAGGCAAATAAGGTCTTCTCATTTGAGGCAAACTTATCTTTTAGAGATTTTTTTAATTAGACTATTTCTACTTTAGTTTTAAAAATTCTAAATCTATCTAGGATTTTATTCATGGTTTTGATAAATATAGTAACAATACTAGAGAAGTCATCTATAAATATTATAAAGTAATGAGAATCTCCCCTAGTTAGTGATTTGATAGAGTCACACATATCACTATGAATAGGTTTAAGAAAATTTTTGAACTGGCATGATTTGATATAAATGATTTGTGGCTACTTTTGGCTTGTATATAGACTTTACACTTAAACTTTTTTAATCAAGATTTACTTTAGGGATTAGATTTAAATGTCATATGTTGAGTTTAATCAAAGTTCACATAACTAACCTATCATGCTAGATATTGGAAGGCTTAACATTCAAGATAATAGAAGATTTTTTTAATCTTCTTGAAAGTTATACTTATTTTGAAATGACCTTTAGATACAAAGCTTTTTCCTAAAAACTTGTTATTATAAGTGATTACAAACTATTGAGTTCTAAAGATTAGATGTTTTGAGATATCATATTTATGTCGAATTGACCTTTACCTAACACCTATACTCCTGAATCATTCCTAACGATTACATTTCCTCCACTAGATTCTTAAAAGATGAAAAACTGGGAAGGATTGAAATAAACTTGAATGTTAGCTCCAAAATCGAATAACCAATTACAAGATAAATGAATAACTTATACTAAGGTTTATTGAACATCCAACTTGAAAAGGCCTAGCACCATCCTTGATCATGTTTACTTTAGAAATAGATGCCCCTTTATCAATAGCTTAGTCTTTTTGTGGTAAGAATCCTTCACTGTACAGTTAGTTCACCTATATATGAAGTAGAATGTCTCTTTTTTATTCCTTTTTGGCTTCTAATTTGGCTAAATTTAATTAGGCCAAATTAAGTTTTTAAGAAGTTTGGAAGAACACTTGTTGCATTAGATGTGGAAGTTCTCTTTAAAGTTCTTCTTTTGAATTAGTTTTGATTAGATGAATTAGATTTGATTATATCGATTTGATGTTTAGTCTTCGATTAGCACTTGAGCTTTAAGTTGGTGCTCCTCTTTAATTCTAATGAAATTAATGACTTTTGTCAAGGTTAAATTACCTTGTTTATGATTTAACTTTCACAATATATTTGACCAAGATGGAAGGAGAGAGTCGATTAAGTCTTGAATCTTATAGCTCTTAGAAATTACATTCCATTAACTTAGTTTTCTTAAGGAGGAGTTGTAATTTTTGAATTCAGATACTGCTAGTTTTGAATTTATCATAGCATATTTTCAAAATTTTGATATAATGAATCAATTAAACCTAGCATCATTTGTCCCATGCTTGGCTTCTAGAGTATCCAACCATCCCTTAGACATTTTAATAGAAAGGTATATATCATAAAGAGAATTGGATTAGCACTAAGGTTTCTGTGGTGATAGTGAAAATCAATTTTCTCATTAGTTTTTAAAGAGGAACTAAAGGAGCTTTTTTTTTTTTTTTGAGGAGTTGAGTTAACCAGAGGAACTAGTTCTTTTGAGTAGATGAGTTGGGTTGGGAGGTTGATTTTGAAAAGGTTTTGAGTTCAAGTTGTTTCACTACTACTAAATTCTAATGGATGATCCATTGAATTTTTTTAGTCTAATGGTACCATGTTCTAGAAGCCTTTTATAAAGTCTTCATTGTTTAATGGGTTTTGCATGCACAAGTTATCAGTGATTTGGTCCTGACATATTTAAGTAACTAACTAATTGCTTTCAATAGTAGTGCATTGGGTTTTGAAATTTGATGTTCAAATGCACTAAGTTTAAAATTCAAATTTTAATGTATCACCAATTAAAGGGTAAGTAGTAAGGACATAATCAAATAATTATGTACTAAGTAATGAAAGTAATTAAGTGTCTAAAATGCACTTTAATGTGCAAGTTTCAAAATCTTTAGATATAGTAATTAAATTTAATTGAAATGTATCTAAATCTAAATTTGTAATGTGCTTTAATAAAGATCATTAGTAGTATTCATAAAATACAATATTAAATATGTTTTGATGCACTACAATTTTAATTTAAATTTTAAAACATAAAGAAGAGCAATTATGGATTTATGTCACTTTGTATAATTATAAGCGCAATAAAAATTACCTATTTTAAATTTGAAAATCCATTTGATAATTTTTCAGTAATTTTAAAGAAATATAAAAATAATTAACTTGATTTTGATTTAATATGATTTTTGCACAAATTTCACAGCAATAAATATTTGAATTTAAAAGTAAATTATTAATTTACATAGTTTTCAAAGTATTAAATAATTTGATTTATTTTCAAAGTTTTCTATACAAATTTGAAGTAATAGTTTTAAATTTAAATTTAATTTTGCAAGAAAATTAAATTAATTTAATTGTCCTTTTAAAAAATTACATAATGAAATTAAATCTACTATGCTACCATAAAAATAAATGCTAGCAATTACTAAGATAAATAATTTTAAGAACATAAAAGATTACAATAATAAATAATATCGAAAGAAAAATAGGTGTATCTAGATTGATGCTAAAGGGATGATTGCCAGACTCAAAAGTGGCTCAAAATAAACTAAGATAAATCAGTTTAAATAATCCTTTATAAACTTGAATTGGTTTTAAATTATGAATAGTTTTCCTACAAACTAGTTTGATTACATAATTTTAAACTAGTTTTACTAATTAAATATGCACATAAAATTATTAACATATTAAAATTAGGTTTGATCTAAAATGTTTAGGAACCAATTTTTGCTCCAAATCTATTAAAAATAAAATTAATTTTTAGGAATAAGATTGGTACCATTCAATTTTTGATCTGATAAGGAAGATAATAATAGCATGAGCTATAATAATCATCTATTGAGTCATTCAGAAAAGAAAAAAAAAAAGTTTAAACATTTAAACAAAAACATCATAAATTATTAAAACTTCTTACTACGAACTTACAAATCATCAATTTCAAAAATTATATTCAACTAAGCAAACAACAAGAGAGAATAAAAATTGGTTGTTATCTAATAATCCCTATTGAATAACAACATTTGTTTTACATGAATAATTCTACTAAATGAATGTAGATGTCGTTAACTACGATGTATAAATTATTTGTTTATCGGGGTTAAAAAAATTAATTCCAAAGATTTTGTGTTTAATTGGATTTTTAATGCCAAATTTCAGATATATAGTGGCATAAATTTTCTTTAAACTTTTTAATTATAGCTTAAAATTTTTATGCTTTCTAACTGATTTAAAAAAAAAAAAAAAAAGGGAGGAGGAGAAATAAACGTTTACTCCTTCCACCGTAAAAGCCAACAAAAATGAAAGAGTGCTGACTCGCCCACCATAAAACGGTAGGCAAATTGCAGCAACCGAAAGGGAAAAAGTCGCCGGGCGAGAAAATCCACGCTGCTCAACGGCATCGCTGCTGTCGCCGCAACGATCAGACGAAGGGGAAAAAATCGCCGCCGCCGGCGCCGGATGGCAAAGCCCGCCCCTCACGGTCGCCGCCACCATTAGAAGAAGAGGAGCATTAGGAGAGGAAGATAAGAGAAGAAGGTGATGGGGGATTCGACTTTGGAGCTCCAGGAATCGGGGTGGGAGGAGCTTCGCAAAGAGGCAGAAAGGTTGAGGGCGATCTCGACGTCAAGCTCTCCTCCTACGGCAAACTCGGTGCCCGATTCACTCACTCTTCTGGTACTCTTTTTTGTCTTGGATCTCTCCTCTCCTTTCCTCAATTCTTTCAGATCTGATCGAAAATTATCAAAATCCGCTGCCTCTGGGATGGATCTCGAATGAGATTAACGAAACAAAATCAAATCGATAGGGCATTAATGACTTGCTAGAATTTTGATGTTGTTCTTTGGTAATCTATTGATCGAAGTTTTCAGGACTGGTAGCGAGGTCCTTATCTTGAATTATGAGAAAAAACTGAGCTACTCTGAAATTTTACCCTATTTTAATTTTTATGGTCTGCGTGATTTTGGTCAAGTCTAATGTTGATGGTATGGTTAATGTTTTGGTAATGCGACTATACGTTTCAATAATTTCCCAATTATTTGGCTTGCACCATTTCGAGGAATATAAGTTTCCTACAGAGCAAACTGGCAAACAGATATGGAGAGATAGTTAGAGGTTAGTACAATGATGTAAGTTTTGGTTCTATTGATTCTAACAATAATTAAGTCTGGTTTTAATTGCTGTTGTTATTTAACACTTAATACTCGTAATGAAATATTTGTTATGCACAACAACAGTGTGCAATTTAATTGCATGTCTTTGCGGGGAAAGAACTGTTGGTGGTTATTGTCTTTCTGATCGTTACCGGAGGGAAAAAAAAATAATGTGAGCTATTGTCAGTTCAGGTCTCTTACCGTTAATTCTTCGTTGTCTCCGTTATTCAGTTATAGCTCGAATCATATGTAGGATCTTGTTTGCACGCTTGTGCTGAACAGGCACCCAAAGTCTGTCTCACTCATCTCAGCAGTGCTTTTCTCATAATTTTTTTGAGAGAAAGGGAGGGAGACCTATATTCTTGGGAATGCATCACCCAGAACTCAAACCCAGAGCCTCCAATTGCTGGGGGAGGTGTACGACCACTGAGGCCACCCTAGTTTGTAGCATTTTTTTTTTCATAATGGAGTTATATTTTAATGATGATTCTTTCTATTTTAAATTTCTGAAATTAATAGATGGGAAATGATTTTGTTTTAATCAGTGTTTTAGTTTTACCTTATTTTTTTTCTTGCTAATATTTTGTTATGAGCTAAAGAGAACTTTTTCCCCTTTCTTTTTGGTATGAAAAGACCATCTTATTAAGGTGTCTATTGCAAAAGCTCACAAATAGAAATAGCCTGAGACATTCAATTAAGATAATCTTCTGATTCAGAAACCACTTAATGTTTCAGGTTATGTGGACAATAGTTCACCTGTTGCATCCAGCAGATCATGGAAGTCTATGGAAATGGAAATCCAGTCATTACTAGAGAAGCTACTGGATATTAATGATGCAATGAGTCGATGTGCTGCATCAGCAGCACCTACCACCTCTGTAACCCAAAAGCTTGCAAGACACAGAGACATACTTCATGAATTCACACAGGTGGGAACATTTCACTACTAACTGTCATTGATTCCTTGCATGCCAGCTTTGTTAGATCAATTTAAGAAAATAACACTAAGTTAACTATAGTCAACAAGCCTTATCCTGTCTTTTTGGTGTCATCCAAGAGGATCAAGTCATGTCCTAGTTTTGAGAATGTACTGTCACCAGACCTCAACCTAACAAAACCTCCTATAAAATTTTGGCAAGTGTTTACTCCATGTAAATATATATCTGCATGTGTGTGTAAGCATATGTGCAGATGTACACACACGTACATGCATAAACACAACTAAGCCTTAAACCCATTCATAGACATAATCCAATTATTGAAAAGTTCTTGGTGAAGAGAAATAAAATATAAGAAAATATAGAGCCCAAGAATATGTTGGTTACAAGGATAAGTTGGATATTTTGCTTGACATTTGTTAGTGCACATATCTCTTTATTTTGTTGTTAAAATTATGTGCTCAATCAGTTATCCATCGATTTGTTTATGATGTGTCGAGCTGTCAAAAGTTTAGGTCTATTAGAATGTTCCTTTTCCACCATTATTCAAGGTTGCATCCTACTGTATATAATTCTTTGCTGAAGAAGGACCCTAAAATGTCAACTTTCATTTCATTTAATAGATTTCACTGCATTGCCTAGTATTTATGTCTTTTTATGACTGTCAGATACTCATGTAAGTGTCAGCCTTAGAAATTGGATATTTCAATTATCTATTGTTGGATGTGAAATCTATATCTTGTATGCTCTTATGAACAAACATATTGCTGATATTCAATAAGATGCACCATTTCCTTGTTTTTGTTGATGGATATCGATGATAAGAAAGGAACAATATCAAATGCTATATGGATATTCCACATGAGCCCTAGAGGATAAGGGCTTAAAATCATTAAAATAGAATATGCAAAATACAAGCTTAGCAGAAATAGAAATGAAGATGAGGCTCTAATAAGATGATGGGCAAGAGATAACATGGACTGTTTGATTGTTTTATCCATGGTTAAAACATGGATTGTTTGATTTTTGTTATCTATGATCTGTTATTCAAAATAATGGTTGCTGTCATGTGCCATAAAGTTAGAGATGGTTGGATGAAATGGAAAGGTGCTTCTATGCAATATTGCATGGCTCAAAATGTTGAGTAACAATTCAGACAATGTAATGGAGAGTCAATGACATAATATTGGAATGTATAAAAGCTGGAGGAGGCTCTAGTAAGGAGTGGTAACATTAATTTGTTGAGGGATGTGGAAAGAGGAGGAGGAGGGGGAAGGGGGGGGGGGGGGGGGGGAAGACCTAAGGTGACATTGCCAGAAGTTGCAAGATTATCTCTAAATAAGAATCTTGTTGAATGTGAAAGCATAAACCAACCCCATTATGGTTTGGATAAGGCTGATTGGTATTGGTTACCATTATATGACACAAATCACCATTAAATCCAACAATGCCTCTTACCATATTCCTGTATTTCTTTGGTATGTTTTGGAAACATGTTCTGCTAATTTAGAGCATTTGTTTTGGTATATGTTTTGGAAACATGTTCTGCTAATTTAGAGCATTTGTTTCAGTATTAGTTGTTGTTATAATCGATAATTGTTGTTTGTATGAACTCAGAAGAATGCTGCAAGAACCAAACACAATACCCAACATAGTGTCGACACATTTTCAGCACTGTTACATGCCTTATTAACTAGGTAGTGGAATCAAGGAAACATATCACTTGATCTGTGGTGCTTTTTAAATGGTGCTATACACATCGAGCATAACTTTGTTATCATGTTCATATAAAGTTCTGTAACTAGAATTTAGATATTATACTGAACAACGTGTTCTGTTATTCGTGTGAACAATGATTTTATGTTAGTTAGAGGGCCAAAAGGTAATTCTATTTCCGTTCAAAAATTCTTAAATCATTCTCCTCGGATGTCATTTTATCTATCTGAAACATCTTGATCAAAATGTGGCCTAATTCTTTACCATGATCCCTCAGTTCTAATTCAATTTGTTTCACTTTTGGCTTTTCTGTACCCTTAATTTTATTGACCATCTTTAAAATATTTGAACTCTTTTTTTTATCCCTTATCAGATGATCTGCTGTCCAAGAAACCTTTGCTTTGTCCTTCCAATAATTTCATCTGCAGCCCAGATTTCAAGTGCTCTAGTTTCTACTTCCACCTCTGTTTTCCAAATTACCTTCTAAACTATAGATAGCAGTCCTTCCCACATTTTTAATGATTAAACCAAATCTTGCATTATTTTTGGGTATATTTTGAAGCATATGAATTAAGCCTATATCATCCTGTTTGAAAAAGTACTCTGCTTCCTTTACCTTCTTTTCATCTGCTGAACCCCATTTCTTCAGCATATCCTCCACGCTCTCTGCTCTTTTATCCCTCAACATTATCAAATGAATACTCCCTGTTGATTTAGCTTGGTTGGCAGTCCTCAAAGTCCCAGCCCTGAAATACTCGTGGCTCAATGTTTCTAAATTGGCCTGTCAACATATATATGTCATGCTTGAAAAAGAGGGCAGGTTGGGTTTTTCTGGGGTTTTATCAAATTTGCCTTTTGGCCAAAAATAATTAATTTTCATGGAAAATTTTTATTCTGCAATATGTGGTAAAAGTAATTAAGCATAGATTTGGATGAAAGATTTGGACTTTCTAATTCTCACTTAAAATCCATGTCCTGTCCATGTTGTTAGTAGCACACTTTGATTTATTTATTTATTTATTTATTTATCTGGAGTGGCATTTAAACATTTAGATATGTGTGTACATGCATTTAGATTGCGTGGAGAAACTCTATGTGGAGGTAACCGCATAAATGATTTAGTTATTGGGCCGAGTATGCTGGTGTTCTGAATGGGCTGAACTTCCACCAAAGATTGGAATTTGGTTTGAGAACAAAGACTGAGGACCAAAAGTTTCAAATATATGAAACCAACCCTTCTTATGCCATGGGAGATTTGGATTTTAACTATTGGGTGTTTGAGAAAAGAAATTAAGTGAGTTTCTTGGAAAGCTATGATCAATGCTTTTGCTTAATTAAGTTGGTGTGATGAGGCACTGGATGTGTTTCAATTGATGACAGTGAGAATAACACGCTTAGTAATTTGTCTGAAGTAGGCACAGCCATCCTCCTTAAGGGGAAAGGGTAGACCTAGAGTTTGGACAAAGAATCACCTATATTGAAAAATTATTGTCTATTAATCAGAGATAATCTGTTGATTGATATTATAAAAATTTCTTCATCATGTCCTAGCATGGTGACGAGGGACAATTATGTGACAAATTATACGGTTCAATGCTCACTATGTGATTTTCCACTTGTAACCATACCCTCCCATCAATCCCATTTTCTTACTTCTCTCTCCTCTCGCCCAGTTATCCACCTAACAATGCCTTTTTTTCCTTCTGTTGGTAATGTTTATCTTACTTTCTATAAAAACCAGTTACATTTCACACTTTAATTTCTTATTTCTTTGTTTCTTTTAATTCTTTGACAATATATATTTTATTTTTCTTTTTACTTTTAATTTGCATTCTGCATGCGTGCAAACTAGTATTTTAGTCAAATAGGAGGAAGAATAGCAGGAGAGGGCAACTGAAAAACAGTGTTTGGGATGGGGGACCACAGATGATCTGATCCTGAGAGGAGTATTAATTGGAACTGGGAAGCCTTTTTTTTTCATTGAGCACCCATCCATCATGGTGTCGAGTTTGGAGGGGGGGGGAGAGAGAGAGAGAGAGAGAGAGAGAGAGAGAGAATAAAAGAGGAAACAACAGTTTGAGAGAGAGAATGATGATAACATCTGCTCCTTATCTTCCCCCTTCAAAGTCAGTTCAGGCCAAAATGGATGAAGCTGCTTAAGGGCTCTCATACAGCTTGTCAGTTCAAGAATCTGAGTGAGATCCTTGTCCTGCTTTATATAATCTAATAGTATCTTTCCAGCATCTTATCAGGCTTACCATTCGATATATTATTCTAAATTTCTAATTGAGCATCAGGGTGGCCAATTCCACTAACGTTTTCATCTATTGGTTCGACATCATAGCCACCTATCAAATTAGATGAGCTCTTCTTCTTGCCACCAATTATATAGTTGAACATCTGCATATGTAAAAACCTGTGTTCTGCATGACACTTGGGTACAGTGAATGGCAGATGCTTGGTTGCAAACAGGAGTTTCCATGCATCCTACACACTACACTTTTCCAGCCGCATTCCCTAATCATTATTTTAACCTGGTGTTAACATATCCATCTCCCCAACATCTGGGAATTTATTTTCAGAAAAGTCTTATTCTTTTGCTACATGATTTAGGAAATGCCAGATATTTCTATATTTTCCAATCCCAGATAATTGGGACTGAATTTAATGGTTATTATTGTCTATTTTGCATGTGTCATAGATTTATTTCAACTAACCATTGTGACAATACATGGTTATCAGTAAATTTACTTGGCACATCTCTGCTGATCTTCAGATCAAATTTATATATTACATTTTGTGTGGTTGGCAATAAACAATGAAATGTCTCCACTTATGGTTGTCACTTTATCTAATGGAAATTTTTATTAGGAGACATTTGTATACTCCCTCCCACTTCTCATTGAATAGGTAATGTCTTTTCAAAGTTTCCATTAGTATTACATGTTGGGTATTTCCATGTTGCACTGTTTTACTTTAACCTTATCATATGGTCTACGCAATAGTTTTCATTTGCAGGTTTTCTTCTGATTTTAGTATCAAGTCACAAACTTAGATTTCTACTATCTAATTGGCACCTTTACAGGGACTAATTATTCTTAATAAATGCAGGAAACGCATATACTTTTTGAAAAAAGAAAACGGAGTATTAATACCTATGTTTGTTTCAATGTGTCATTTTTGTCATGCAATCAACTTGCTGCTGCATTTTAAAAATAAAACAATATTGCAATTTAATTGCTATATCTCTACATCAACAACAAAATTTAGTTACAAGTAAACTAAATAAATGACAGACAGAAATGTTTATTTTAGGTTTTATGTATCTGTTTAATCATTGTCCAAAGGTATAATATAGTGCTTTAATTGCAACTTAATATAATTCTGCTATTGAAATCATCTGCTTAGGAATTTAGAAGAACAAAGGCAAACCTGAACTCCATGATGGAGCATGCTGAGCTTCTGAACTCTGTCAAAAATGATATCAGTGAATCAAAGGTGAGCAGAACTTGTAGTTTAGGTCATTTTTTATATAGTTCTTATGTGTTACTTTATTTAAACTTAGTGACTTCAAGCAGGCATCTGGGAGCATGTCACCCAGGGTACATTTGTTGAGGGAAAGAGCTTCAATTCATGGAAGCATAAATCAAGTAAGAGCCTTTTTATGTAATTTTTTATGGATCCCTAACTAAATCTTTAAGATGAAATAGATATTACTTGTACACTCTGCTCAAAGAACAGCCTTTTATTTTGTTAATATAGCATATAAGCTGCACTTTTCTCATAAAAATAGATTTTCAATGCTATTAATTCAATGTTTTTACCTTTTTGGCATTGGTTTTTTGAAGTTTGAATGCATGTGGTTTTGATATGTTATCGTCACTTTTGTTGCATCATCTGTTTTCTTGCTATAATTAAAATCAGCAGTGTCATATAAAGCAGATGATCAATTTTTTGGATCAACCTGACTTGCATCCAACCCATCTATAGGCCTGGATAAACTTATCCGTCCCTATTTAGTGTGAATAGAGAGTTGGTGCTACTTTCGGATATCAAGTAACTAGCAGGAAGAAAGTTTTAGCACCTCATAACCTTTCTCTAAATCTGGTTGCATTGTGTGGGACCTACGAACTGGGGCAACTGAAAAATTGATTTGGAGGGGCTGTAAAAAAGTTGCATTTAATTAATAATTAACTTTAACTTTGCTTTTTTTAAAACTTATTTAAAGTTTGTATTTTAATTTAATTAGCCAGTGTTATTTTATTAAATATTCAGCGTCATTATGTTAATAAAAAATGGCTTGCTCGTTTATTAACAAATTGGTCTACAATGGAAACAAGACTTAAGGAGTTCAGCTAAGCTGGGGAGCCAAAAGAGGAATCCACCTAAGGAGCTCACATATGATTAGCTAGTTGGTGAAACAATAGCCTACCCACGTGGTAGGTGGTTGGAGAGGATGACCAGTCGCATTGGATGTATTTGCTAGGCTATCCACTTAAACCAGAAGCAATTATAGATGATATGTTGTAACTTCATAAGAAGATATCTCAAGAAATCTTTCAAAAATAAAACAGTATGTGGTAAAAAAATAGTACAAGCAATGACAACCAGTTATAAGGATTTCTCCAACTTAGGACAAGCTTTGATTTGGTTTCCAGTAGTTTTGTGTGGGATAATAGCTTTTTTATTATCAGTTTAGCCTTTTTGGTGGGGTCCACCTATGTGTACAAATGTGTTCTTCCTTCGGGATTACAGATGGCTGTGCTATGGATAAGCTTAGAGTTTCATGGCCAAGTGAAACAGGTTCTGAGCTCCAGGTGTGAAGCCAATGGGAGTCCTAATTCAATGCTCTCTGATAGAAGAGATTGCAAATATCTCCTCTTCAAGATGCTGACATGTGTAGGAGCAGAAGTCAATATTTGTGTTCCTGATCAGCATTCTCTGCAGTAGTGTGGCTTGTCTAAACATGTAATTACCCCGATTATCTGTGTCACTGGGCTTATGGGGATGGAATTCCTGACTACTTGGCTCACTGGGCCAATGTGTTGGATGGGAGTCACCTTTTCAGACATAATTTCCATTTTGCATTTCATAAAATCTAGCTAGCTTGAGGGCAAACTTTTTCATAGAAATACATTTTCTGGTATGAAATGTGCACTTGTCGCTTGGTGTGTATTCCATTTAATTATTTCATGGCACCTTTCAACAACGACAACTTTGTAATGTATTGAAAACGTCTCATTAGTTTTCTTTGTATGGATGAGCATTGAGCAATGCTAATCGTCTCAGATGGACTTTCTCCATAGACCAATCTCTCCTGTGGTGGTCAGACTACCGCATATATTCTAACTAATTACTTCTATTCAGATCGATGAGGTTATTGGTCAAGCACAAACCACAAGATCAGTTCTGGGCACACAGAGGGCCTTGTTTGGAGATGTTCAGGGAAAAGTCAAGCAGCTGGGTGACAAATTTCCTATAATTCGAGGCCTTCTTGGTATTCAGGCATCCCGCTCTAATATCCCCTTTTCGTTTTATGCTTATTGTAATGGTCCTTGCTGCTACCTTTTTATTTGCAGGTGCCATTAGAAGGAAGCGCTCAAAGGACACCCTTATTCTCTCTGCAGTCATAGCAGCTTGCACTCTGTTTCTAATCATCTATTGGCTTTCAAAGTGATGAATGTTCTGAAAGGCAACAGGGCAATGGAGATGCTGCACCAAGTCTCATGGTATTCTAATGCCCATGAAATAAAAGAGTCAGCAGTCGAATACTGTTCTATGTCAATCAGCCAGCAGATATTGGATCGCATGACATGGAGAGTATTTGTTCCATGGAATTTTGTCAGAAAAAGTGGTGACAATTTTGGTTTTGCTTTTTTTTTTTTTTTTTTTTTTTTTAAGGTATTCGTTTCAGTTCACTTCTCTGTACAGTTTTTGATGGATATTTGGATCATGAAGATCTCAATTGACTTTGCATTGTTGCAAAGTTCAGTGCTTTAATCATGAGACCACCATGTTCTGTGACATTGGAGGTGGAATGCTTGGGAAGAGGGTAGGACCTTCACAATATAGACAGGTTCTTGAGCTCCCTCCCTTCTGTAATGTCTTCAGGATAAATGGAGAATATGAATAGCATGGAGATCAAGGAAGCTTATAAGCTTATAAATCATGTCATTCTTTTACTCTTGCGCTTCGCATGGAAACCAAAGAAGCTTTTTTTTTTTTTTTTTGGTACAAGCGGGTGATCACACCAATCTAGGGTGAGTCAAACCCGAGATATCCGAATACAAATATGAGACAGTATGAGAGGACAAGGGTCGCCAAGCATCCAACTCCAGAACCCTGAATGATAGGCCACTCTGGAGGCAATCCAATCAGCCGCCGAGTTGGCCTCCCTGTATATATGACGAATCTGGACGCTGGTAGCTCCCTGAAGGAGATAATGGATGTCGCTGATCACAGGAATGGTCGGCAGGTGGACGTTGGGCTCCTGACGGATCCAGCTAATAACTGTAGCTGAGTCTCCCTCTATAATAAGATTCGTAGTACCGAGGCTCCGAAGGGTGTGAGAAATACCGGCCCAAGACCAAAGAAGCTTTTAAGTTAACGCCATTCTTTAAAACAGACTTGGGTTGGCAGTGTTTCTTGATTTGTTTCCGTAATCTAATAATCTTTATGGATAATCGGAACTCTTAATTCTTGATGAGCGATGGAATGTACAACTCACTACTGTTGGGATTGCAACTTGAATTCGGAAGTCCAAAGCCCAGTCTTACCCAAGGAAAAAGTACAAAGGAAAAGTCTTTGTACGCCACCCTCGGTTCAGGATGGCCTGTACCGGTGCGATGATTCGTCCGCGATGACACCGTCCGTCTAAGTGGGTTTTGCATTGCTGATGCATGATTCTGGCGAATCACCGCTCCTGCACTGGATGGTGTACGAAGACTTTTTCCTTGTCCAGATGGTCCAGTCTGGGGTATATGATTGGGTTTTTCACAGCAAATGTCATGTTAAGTTGGCAGCATACTTCGAGTTTGAACCCGGACCTAAATTTCCAACTCGATCCAACTCCCATATCTACCGTCATCCACCGTTATTCTTGCACGGTTTAATTGAACATGTACACAATAAAGCTTCCAACGAAAAATGTTACCGAGCCTCTTAGCCCAACCCAATCAACCCAAGTGGAACATAATCACTGCGGTTGAGACTTGAGTTAGGTTTGTAATGCAACCCCTAGGGCTCAGGCTCCTTAAAATACAATAATGTGCACTCCAGCTCAAGCAAGGTTTACAAATTCTAGTTAAATACGATGTTGTTACTGGTACAATCCATGTGTTACATCCAACACTGTAGGAGAGTATATAAACAGCAAGATCACTGTTGCGTTTAATATTGCATCTTTGTAACCAAACCCCATTGCCAAGAACCATGGTCCATCAATATCTCATTCACTACTAAATTACTAGCCTCCAACAAAAACCATTTTAACAGCAAAGATTCTTGCAAGACGTGACAAGGATGAAAGATCGAGCAGATAAAAACCCTTCTGGCCTTGTAATGCCTGGAAATAAGCAAAAGGCCTTGTGCCCCTGTGACGGCTGGAAATGATAGTCCACATCCCTGAAACAAAACTTCTGTACGATTTTAGAGAAGTCGCATTTCATAAATTTTCCGTACACAATTGTTGATTGAATGAATGGTCAAATCTGAAGAGTATGACGATGACAAAATGAGAGCATCCATCCCAAAAGCATGTCAAGAACACTAGAAAATTCATATCGACAGGAAAAGATTTGCACACCTAAAATCCTACAGTCAAAGCTATTTAAATCATGTCCTGACCCTCAAAGGAGAGAAAGAAACACCCAAACAATCATAACGTCCTCTACTCAAACAATCATGCAATATATGACGGCCGAAGCCAAGAGCAGTGTCAAAGTGAGCAGCTTGCTTCCAACTTCCAGAATTGAAGAAGATGAAGTTTCATTGGAACCATGAGGTGTTTGTTTCCTGAAATTTGTTAACATTGAAAAAATATTAAATTGTGAAGAAGAGAGAAAAAAAAGGACTTTGTTTGACCAAAAGAAAAGGTAGCAGGCTGTATCAGTGACATACTTCTGCAAATATTCGAGGACACCACAATAGAGAACATTGTCAGGTTTAGGCAACTCAGTGTCGCTACTTTCAGGGTTCTCGACCCTTACGTACACTTCCTGTCCAAGGTACCATGTATCAAGATTTTCGGCACGCACATTCCAAAAGCCCACATTATCTAGTGAGACCAAGACAGCGGTCCATGCTCCTGGGAAAACCTGAAATCAAAGAACATAGAATTGTTGCTAGTAGGTAAACATTGTGGCAGGGCTAGAATTTGACTCTATTTGCCGACTCAGAATAGTTTCCTCTCCAAGCATAGATAGTAAGAAGCTGACAAAAGCTAACATGGACATGCAACATAGAACATTTTAGATAATCTTTTTTTTGACAGAAAGAACATTTTAGACAATCAAATTTGACTAATCATAAAAAGAGACAAATGACAAATACAGCGGTTTATATTCTTTTTGGTAAGGTTTTAAATCTCGCGAAACAAAGGTATCCTAATTTTTTCATGAAACGAGTCATCCTAGGTCCTATCCCATCTCAATCTTAATTCGATTAGGCATTTTGATATTTGCTTGAGATAATTTTTTTTTCTTTAAAAAAATTTATTTATGAAGCTTTAATATTTTATTTAATTTTTAAATATTTTTAAATTTCTAAAATTATATCTTTATGATATATATATTCAGCAAAAAACACTGCAATGTACATTTTGCTCAAGGCCATTCCAATCCAGATCATAGATCTTAAGAACCTGACAGAAAAACTTGACATGCCCCATACTGCTCGAAGAAAGTTATCCTCCTTGGTGATTTCATTTTGACCTCTCTCTCTCTCTCTCTCTCTCTCTCTCTCACACATGCATGATACCTAACTCTAGTGTTACATGTATGTGAAATACTATGAATATAAGCATATGCATATATGACTTAGTGATTTCAAATCCAAGTCTGGCAACATTTCAAAATTTCCCAAACTAGAACCATAATTTCTTACACTCTGTTAGGTGAACTCCATTGCTTTCTACAGTTAACTTTGAGAGAGCACTCTGGGGAAAGAACATATGGATAGATGATATGCGCAGTTACAGAATTCAAGAAACTAATAGACAAAAGATAAGTATGGTTTTAATGATCAAGACTACAAGTGCTGCACATGATTTTAATAATCAAGAATACAACTAGTGGATATGGTTTTAATAATCAAAAATACAACTGGAAAAGTTTAAAGGTTCATGGAGCAAAAGAGAGAATGACTTCATAATAGCACTAGAATAACTCGTAGAATGGAAAAGAAAACAGTAGCTAGAAAGTGAACGAAGTCACATGCTTTAGATGAAAAATGATGGAAGTGGAATATTCACTGAGATATTAGTTGTAAAACAATCAAATAGGAGGTGCTACATGAAAGAAAATATCTTTAAGAAAGATGTTTGTTGAACTATAGAAAAGAATTCAAAGGAAGCTTATCCAAAATGCTTTACATCGAAAATAGAAAAACTTTTGGCCGTCAGATATAGATATCACTATGCTAATTCAATTGCTATTTAAAAAAGAATGTAGAATTCTCATACTTATGTTACATTAGAGAATTAGAGAGTGTGAGAGAGAAAAGAAAAGGACATCACAAGTCAAATTGCAACAGGAATTTCATAAGTATCCGTGCCTGTGATGTGGATGAAAAAGAGGTGAGGGAACTGTTAAAATATATCCAACGATTAAAAACTAAACAGAAGAGACATTCAAATACAGCAGTGCAAAATGATTATCAAGAATACCAAACTCAAATCATTTATCTATAAAAGAAATGAAAGACTAGTGGAACAGGCAGACACCTGTGTGGTACAGCGAGAGACACCATCCCACTTATTATACTGGCTTCTGCTATTCTCAGTCCACTCCCCATAAGCCATTCTGTAATTAACAAGAGGAAAAACATCTAGTTAAGATCCAAAAGAACCAAAGAAACACCCATCTAAGTTTATTTGCAAAGCTGAGATGCAGTCCATACCCAGCTACAAAAAATGCATATCCATCCATGTGATAGGTCTGAACTTTAGTATCATTGTTCTGAAATATGATTTCCATGAAGCCCCTGTACGAGCCATTGATTACAGATGCTCCAATTCGAGGTGATCCTTCAAGTGGCCTAGCAGGGAAATCAAGTGTATAAATTCCATCCTTATCATATGCATCGGCAAGCCTCAATGGTGTTGCAGGGGGCGAATAAGAGATTCCACTGAGCGTAGTTCGGCGCTTTCCATCAATGACCACAGGCGGCTCGTTTCTTAACACATATACCTGGGTCACATTGATCGAACCATATCTAAACGATCCTTGAGGGTTGGGACGTGCAGCACCAGAAGTCACATTTGTCCTGATAAATTAGAAAAGAACACTTTAGATTAAATACATAAGGGGCCATATATACCAATGAAAAGGAGGTAGTAGACCATGCAAACCTTCAGATAGTGTACAATCTTATTGTTTGTTGCAGAAATATAATATCAAAATCTTTTGTTTACATTAGAAAACATGTTGTAGCTAGTGAGCAAGAAGCTCAGCCAAGAAAAGATCTTTTTGTATATTTGGAGAAAAAACCAGCAAATACGTGTTATTTAACAAATTTCTCATTTAAGCTTGGCCAAAACATAATAATTCTTAGAAATAAACAAGCTTGAACATAAATTCAGAAAAACCAATTTCAGAACATATAAGAAAGAAGGAAAGCACATGTATTTCACCAAGGAGAGGAACATCTTTTCTCCATATGTATAGCATACTCATAAATTATGCACAAACCTGATAGATTGTGCCTGATTCATTGACCAGGTTTTGTCATAGATATCATTAGGACCATCAGGAAGAGGGCCAGATGCTTTGCCTTTGGAATTTGAATAGTGCAAAATGGCAACACCTGTAACTCTGGTCCAAAGTGACTCGTTTACAAATCTAGGACTTGCCACAATGTAGTAGTCACTGCTTGCATTCTGATCCATTGTAATCAGGAATGAGTATGACTGTCCCACATGGATATCTAAGTTAGTATAATTCTGTTGCATCGTGTAAGTTCCTTCTGTCTCTGCAAGAACCAAGTTGTGATTTGAATTCTAAAGTTCAAGCTTGTAGAGACGCCAACATTGTGGACACGGAGTCTATATGTTTTCCTGTTCCATGGAAACAAGTTCATTAAGTATCATAACGCTAATGCCATGCACAGAAGTCTACCAATATCAACAATACAGCACATTTTTATCAAATATCTAATGCTGATTGCTTGGAGAAGGAATTAGCATATAAAACACCAACTATGGTGAATATGTTAATCCCATTCCAGAAGGTGCACTTACAAGGCAAACCAATCTGGGCAAGAAAAAATAAACAACAGCGATAAAATCAGCAAAATATTAAAAACTGCTTGTGCTCGTTGTTCCAGGAAAAATATAAGAGAGAAAAGGTTTAACCAAACGGTTATCCCATCCTGTCAAACAACTCTCTACTTTGCTTATAACATTGGTGCTTATTTTACTAACATATAAAGATACTAGATGCTTATAACAGCTAGAATAAACAAATTAGAGTGGCTAATATAAAGCTCTATATTAGCCTTCTTCCACATATTTTTCACTTCATATGCAGTGATTATATCTAAATTTCGCTCCACGATGACAATCATCAAATAAGATGCTATAGGAAACAAACTTCCATAATTACATTTTTGCATCTAATCAAACCTCAAGATTCAGATCTTTGACTTCTAAAACAAAAAACATGTTGGCTTACAGGCCATCTGTTAAACAGCAGCAAGGGTGCAAACATATAACCATGGAATCGGCATGCAATATGAAGATTTTCAAAATTACTTTGCAACATGGTAGAACCGAATAAAGGAGATATTCAAAATTGTCCTAACTATCATGGTATCAAGCTCATAATCATACTATGAAACTTTGAAAGAGAGTAATTGAATATAGATTAAGATGTACTATAAAGATATTAGAGAATCAATTTAGTTTTATGCTAAGAAGGTCACTTATAGAAACTATTTTCCTTTTTAGGAAGTTAAAAGAGAAAATAGAGAAAAGAAACGAGAACTTGATATAGTTTTATTGATTTAGAGAAAGCATATGATAGAATCTATAGAAAAATCTTATGGTGGATGCTAGAGAGAAAGAAGTACTCATTAGATGTATTAACATAATGAAAGATGTGTATTATTAAGCAATTACTAATGTAAGAATTACTAGTAATAATATTAGCGAATTTTTATTACAATAGGTTTATATCAAGAATATGCTCTTAATCTGCATCATTTTGCTTTAATTATAGATAAGCTTACTAGACTTATTCAGGATAATATTTCATGGTGTATGTTATTTATAGACAATATATTACTAGTAAATAAAAATAAGGTTAGGTTTAATCATAAGTTAGAACTATAGAAAAATGCATTAGAATATAAAAATTTCATATTAAATAGGAAAAAAAATAGTATATATGGACTGCAATTTTAGTACAATTAGAAATAAAGATGAATGCAAAGTAAAAATTAAAGATAATAAAGTTTTTAAAAATGATCATTTTTATATTTAGGATTAACTATTCATAAAAATGAGAAATTAAGGATGATATTGTCCATAAGATTAAAATAGGTTGGATGGAATAAAAAAGTATAATTAAAATATTATACGAGAATAGAGTATCTATCATGTTAAAAGAAAAAATTTATATGATAGCCATAAAACCAGTTATGCTCTATGGTATGAAACGTTAGGCAGTTAGAAAAATACATGTACATAGAATGAATAAAGAAAAAATAAAATATTGAGATGGATGTATAATAATACAAGAAGAAATAAAATAAAAATAAACTATTCATAAAAAGATAGAAATTACTCCAATCGAGGATAAATTAAGAAAAAGGATGATTTAGATGGTTTGAATATATACAATATAAACCTACATATACACCTATATGGAGTAGTAACTTGATACATGTAAAAGAAAAAATAGAGATAGATCAAAAATTACAACGAGGGAAAGTGATAAAAAAAGATTTAGAATTTTTATATTTAAAATATATATATATATTCAAATCAAGCTAATGAAGAAAAAAGATTCATGTAGCCGATATCAACTAGTTTGAGATCAAGGCATTGTCTTTATTGTTGTTGTAGCAGTAGCATGGTAGAATTGATTCCACAATAACAAAATAATCAATGTAAGGTGCAACGAATAGCACAATGATATATCCAAATGAACTAACTTTAAGTTGTAATGGAATATAAGCATTAAATTAGCCCAAACCTAAAAGCTTGCTTACCATCATGGATTGTAAGCATCCGCTCAATATCGGCATAGAAAACAGAGTCGCTACTGTCTCTGATAAATAATTAAAAAAAGCAAACAACCAAAAAAAAAAAAAAAGACTGGAAAATGAGTCAATGCATGAAAACTTACCTGGTTCAACATTGATGGTCTCATAGTCTATGCCTGCTGGAACAAGTGTGGTATTGTACCGATACGGCCCTTTCCCATTCATCACAACGCCGTCAGGCATGCCAAGGTCCTTGCCATCATCAAGTGCCTTCCTCAAGGCCTACAAGATCCCGCCAACCTCAGGTCAGTCACTGATCAAACCTTTCCCCACCCATGCATGCATCGAATAAAACTTTTCAAATATTATCCACTGACCGTGTGGTTCTGGTTGTACCAGTCCCCGATGAAGAGGGTGAAGTCTCCATCAGGCTTCCCGAAGGGCACAGCAATGACATCCCGGTTATTCACAGTGATCCCACCATAGCCTCCGGCTGCCCGCTGTAGGCTGAGGGAGGGGAAATAGAAGAAGCTCCCAATCTGGTCTTTGACCTGGAACTGGTAGGTCCAGTTCCAGCCCGGCGGGATGGGGCAATTCGTGCCCAAAACCCCATCTTGCCAACAATTCTTTCTATGTTGAATCCCATCCCTGTCACACCCCGTCAACAAAAAAAAAAACATTTTTTTTTCTCGCTAGAAATCTAACTCGAGAGCGCTTACGGTCAATCAAAACCAACAGCAAATTTATTTTTTTTTAAGGACAATAAATGCTCCAGCATTGAATCGAAACAAAATATACCAGGTAATGAGCAATGGCTCGTCCAAGCTGTTAAGCACATTAACGACGACGTTCCAGTTGGTGGTCACATTCATGATTGGGCCGGGGAATTGCTTGTTGATCGCTATCACCTAACACAGGCATCAGCTGCCGGTAGTTAGCGGGAAAATAGTACAAATCTAAAATATATATATATAACCAAGTCTCGCAGCATTGGTGATCACTAATCAGTGAAGTAGTGCGGGGAAACAGGAAAAAAAGAACTGGGATGGGATGGATTCATGCATTCACTCACTACTATCACCAGCCTTTTTTTTTTTCTTTTCTTTTGCCGGAAAAGAGGGGAGACACAGCTCCAATGAACACGAATATAGTCTTTGAAAAGAGTAGATTTTACAGATCTAAAAAGGATCTTAGTACTAACAACCAGAAATCTAATCCAAGTGTAGCTCAGGAGAGACCCAAGAGCCATAGATCCGAGAAGGAAGGAAGCACTTGGAGGCGGCTTTTACCTGCTGCTCGACGCCGAGCGGGGAAGCAGTGATATAGGAGACGTCAAAGTCATAATAAGCGAAGGGATCTGCGGCGGAGCACCGCGCCACCAGCAACGCCGCCCACACTAGCGCCGCCGCGACCGCCGCCGTGCCTGACCGCCGCGCCACCATTTATCCTCGGATATACTATTCCAAGACGGGGAAACGGGAATAGCGGCACTTGTTCCAAGCCGGGGAAACGCTGCTCTTCTTATCCCTTCTCCTTCGACTTCACATTATACTGAGAGACTGCGAGTGAAGGAAGAGAGAGTAACGAGAGGAGCGATGGGAAACGAGGAGGGAAACGGAGAAGGACGAGGAGAGGATGCGAAGGGGACAAAGGCGTAGCACTCTCTCAGTGGTACCTCTGGTCGCCCTAGTCCGGACTCGGAGAGCCCTGGAAGCTGATAAAAGAAATAAATGAATTTTAAAATTGGGCTCGCAGGCCCCACGCCATCTCTCTCTCTCTCTCAGGCCCCACGCCAACTCTCTCTCTCTCTCTCTCTCTCTCTCTCTTCTTTCTAAATCTATAAAAAAATTTAGAGGGTTATAAGAATTTATTGATAGCAATTGTAAAAGCGAAACAGTTTTTTTTTTTTTTTTTTCTGGATTTGGAGGTAAGGTGAACATGTTCTCTTATTCTTCAGCAAATTTTATATTTGATCTATCTAAATTAATTCGTACTATATTAGTATGATCATTTAATCGTACAAAAAATTTAAATTAATAAAATAATTTTAAACTTTCTTTCGTCATTGATTCTTGATTATTCTTTTAGATAGTTTTTGAACATCTTTTTTTTTTTAATTAAAATAAAATCTTATTCTATACTTTTTTTAAAAAAAATATAAAAATAATATATACCCAGTAGATATTAGTATTTAGATCAAAATTAACAAATTATAACTCCTGTTTAAAAGCTTGAATAAGAAAGAAAGGTTGATATAACACTATAATTGCATCATAAAAAATACTTTTATAATAAATCATGTTTGACCAACAATATTAATTACAAGTTTTCTGAGAAGAATTTTAAAATTGGAATTTCTTATATTTTTAGTGATTCATTATTATTATCATTGATCATTGATTTCATGTCTCTTCTTAAATCTAGTCTCTTATCTTGTCCTACCAAATACATGTAGTCCCTCTTACCAAAAAAAACAAAATACATGCGGTCCCCTCTCAACCATTTTTTCTTCCCCATTAATTAAAATATATGTTAGTTTTCATCTTTCCCTCTGCTTCGTGGAATGAAATAAATAAATATGAATCTTCAAATTGAAAAAAAAAAAAAAATTGAGAGATTCTTTGAATCTAGTCTCTTATAAAATTTCTCTAACGTTCTCCGACAAAATTCAAGCCTCCTGGACACCTTTAAAGGGCCAAAAGCGCTTTTCTAGTGCAGGTGACACTGCTGAAAGAGAAAAAGGCCGCTTAATAAAGCTTTTGTAACCAAAGCTCGAATTTGAAATTTTTTTTGCCTAGCAGTGATTTCTTAAATATATCATAAATTTATTTTATTGAACTCGAAGATAGTAGAATAGACATATTTAGTATTATAACATGATAACATAATATAATTATAGTAATCTAATATAATATAATATTTTTATTAAATTTCATGATATAATATAATAATTGCATTATATTGTGATATAATTAATATTGCATGAAAATATTATTATAATTATAACATAATTATGTAGCATAAAATAAAATAAATAAAATTATTATAATATTACAAGGTTATAATAGTATATTAATATGGTATTATTATACTATATCATGTTATCCTTTTGTAAGATTACTATAATAATATATCATAATTATAAAGTTATGTTGTTAGAATAATTATTATTATACTTTCTAATAATATATTTTAATATAGTTATCAAATAATAGTAAAATATTTATATTATAATATATATCGTAATTGATGTGGCTGATCAAGCAGCGTTAGAGTTATCGGAGGAAGCAACTGACAGAACCCCCGCCTCGGCCTCCGAGGCCTCCTCGGCCTTGGACCTCATGTCCTTCGACCTCGGACGTGGGGTCCCTTCGGCTCAGACCTAGAATCCCCTCGGCCTCGGACCTGGAGTCCCCTCGGCCTCGGACCTCATGTCCCCTCGGCTCCGGACCTGGAGTCCCCTCGGCCTCGGACCTTATGTCCCCTTAGCCTCGGACTTCGTCCCTTCGACCTCCAGGTGCAGGTCCCCTTGGACCTCGGGTCCCCTTGGCTCAAACCTTAAGTGTCCCCTACCTCGAGCCGCTTGACACTACTACGTGGTCCACCAACTGTCCGCAGTGCCACGTGACCCACTAACCATCTACAACTGCGTGTGGCCACTGCTCGTAAGGGCGCACGCCTAACACGACTAGGCCCACCTATTACCTATGGCGCCGTGCCTGACAGGTGGATCGCGGGGCAAGACACCTCTGACATGCCCAGTGTCGGTTGCGACCTGTCCATGTTAGCCTGGCCACCTGTCCGCTACCGAACAATAACACATCGGAATTAGCCACCTTTTAAAAGCGAGAAAGGGGATCTTCGAACATGTATAGAACCCACACTCACAACGAGAAAGGGATTTGAACTCAAGCTCTCTAACTTTTTTTACGAGCTCTTTTCTTCACTGTTCCCGAGTTGCTTACTTGAGCATCGGAGGGTCCCCACCGGTGCAACCGGTCTCTAAAGACTTTCTTGCAAGAGTTTCTTCGAGGAGGAGCATCTTCATTTCCCGGCGTTGGAGGAACGTGACTTGGCGGCAACAAATTGGCGTGCCAGGAAGGGGGGAGAGAAAAAAGCTTCGAACCAATCAGCTGTAGATCTCTCTTTTCCGAGCAGTCAAGAAGATGGCGGTGACACGTGCGTAAGAGTTCACCACCAGCCTCGCCGGGGGGCATCACCAGGGAGCTAAGCCATCAGAGGTCATCCCCTTGCTCCCCAAGCTGGGACTTTCGCTCTACCTTCACCACCGCTGCCATAGCAAGATAATTGGATCATCACCCTTGCCATGCAAGTTCAGTCCCTGGTGGCGGCGGTCCAGGTTCTGCAGCAGCAGTCGACAGTCACGCAACGACAGTCGAAGCCACCCTCATCGATCTCGGGGGTGGTCCAATACAGCTAGCATTCGTCCTGAGGGAGGTCTCCCCTTCGGGAGGTCCGCCACCGCCGCGCTTCATCCAGACATCATCGCTAGGAAGCCTCTAAGAGGCCCCGGTCCCCTTCTCGCCACGCTAGCACTTTCTGTTGAACCAATTGTTAATTTTGATGATAAACAAAACTATTTGAGTATAACTCATGAAATTACTAATGATTTTGATTAAATGTTTCAGTTTATAACTTGTTTAAATGATCAAAATCTCGAGAGAAATCAAGTTCGGAGCTCAATTCTAATGTCGAGGTAAGATTGCAGACATTAGAGTCGACACCTAGAATCACAGAGTCGACTCCGAAAAACGGTATGGACTAGAGTCGACACCTGGAACCTGTAGAGTCGACTCCAACAGGAAAAACAAAAAGATAGTTTTTCGGGTCTCAAATTAGAGTCGACTCCAGAAAAGTTAGAGTCGACTCCAAAAGCAAAATGTGTCGACTCTAGAAAGTTAGAGCAGACTCCAATCGGACTGTTTGGGGATTTTAAGTTAGAGTCGATCCTAGGAAAGTTAGAGCCGACTCCAGATTGTCAGAATCGAATTTCAGATGTATCAGAACGTCTCTAAACCTACTTTTTACTTTAAATCTCAACGGCTATTACCTTATTTGTTCCTAACTTTTCTTCCACTTTGATTCTAATGGATAGTTTTCCTCTATTCTTAGTATTGGAAGGATCTATAAAAGGATGATGAATATGACCGTTTAAAAAGAGAAGAAAAACAAGAAAAATAGAGAAGAAAAAGAAGAGAAAAATCCGAGAGAAAATCAGAGGGAAAATCAAAGGAAAGATCGTATTAATTCCTGAAAGAAAAGAGAGAAATTTCAAATCTTCACACTTTCATTTTGAGGAGATTTCCAAGTTTGAAGAAGCAAATGAGCAAGCCCTAGTTCTTGTTCTTCAACTATTCTTCCGAGCTTCAAGAGAATACTCAAGGAAGATCCATTCAAAAGCAAGAAAGAGGAGAAGAATCAAGCCATAGAAATCTGCAAATCGGGCTTTTATTTCTATCTCTTTGTTTGATTAGTTAACTTTTTATTTGCTCATTTAAGGAGCAGATATTGTATCAAACATTCTTATTCTTCTTGTGAACTAAGTCAATCAGGTGATTGAATCAGTTGAGGCAGTTTGCCTTGTGCAAGCAGTTGCTTGTGTGTAAGGTTTTGTGTTGGTGAACCTTGGAAACCAGCTGGGTTCGTTGTGCATCCGGGAAAACAACAAGTTTGAGTTGTGATCCCAATCAGTTAAGAAGAGATATTGATGCAGCAGTTAATCAAATACAAGTAACCATGAATGACTTTAACAAATCACAAAAGGATGATATCATGGAAATGATTGGACACTTAAAGAGTATAGTTTTCAAGCGTGTCAAATGATTTTGATACTTATCATAGTTTGTATTTCTAGATTTCCTTACTAGATTGTATCTAGGAAGTTTTGCTTTAATATGACTGTATTTGAACTTTGATGAATTTAAGTTAGTTTAATTTCATTACAATGAGATTGTTACATTTTGATGTAATTTGACATACTTTTGAAGTAATGAGAAAAGTTATGTTCATTTCAATTATGAGTACCTTTGAATATCCTTGAATGCTTATGTTTAATTTGATATAATTTTGAATATCTCAATACTCAATTGATAACTTAGATGCTGAATGAATTCGAATGAATTTAATCAAGTTGATGCTCTGATGCATCTCAACCTTTTTGTTGATTACAAAAAAGGGGGAGAGATTTATATGATTTAATCGTATATGCATCATCATATTTAAGAGGAAGAGATTTGTTTAAACCTTATATGCTTTTAATTGCCCTAATTAAATAAGGGGGAGAGAATTAAATAAGAAAAAGAAAATATATGTTTCATATAAGGGAAGAGATAATTTGAATTTCATAAAGAAAAAGGTTTATTTGCTTAAGTTTTTGAATTTGAAAAATTTTGAATGAATTATAAAATTGAGGTTCATAGGGGGAGCTACCTCATTGAGGGGGAGCCTTTCCATGAACACAAAAGTTGATTTTGGTATCATAAATTTTTTCAATTTTATAATGCATATACTCAATGTTTTTGTCATCATCAAAAAGGGGGAGATTGTTGAGAAATTATTGAAACATAATTGCCCCAACTCTATTGATTTTGATGATTTCCAAAAGCCATGAGTATTTTAAAGAAACAATGAGTTTATTTATCAAAAACCTTGAGCTTATTCAAATGAAAAATGAACTATCAATGGTTAAATTCAATGAGTTTTTGAATCAATTGAAAAAGAAGTTTCAAGTTCTATACTTTAAGATTTCAAAAAGAAATTTTTACATTATTTCAATCGAATGAATTCTTGAAACATGTCTTGAATCCATGAATGTCATATTTAATGTATTCAAGTCACATTTATATTTAAATTTATTTGGGACAAGTTTTAAAGTCTATCAGAACATTTTTCTGATTTTTGTATCGCTCCCGAGCCGACTCAAGGGTTTCCGAGTCGACTCCCCAAATGTCTGTTTTTCAATGTTGTCCTGAGTCGACACTTGAGTTTTCAAGAGTCGACCCCTGAACCTTCGCGAGCCGACTCATGACTGTGCGAGCCGACTCGACTCAGACGGCAGAAAGGCTCATTTTTGAGCACTTCTCGAGTCGACTCCCCGCATATCTCGAGTCGACCCTGAAAGTTAGGTGTTTCTGGATTGGACTGTTCGAGCCGACTCCCACAAAGCTCGAGCCGACTCCACGAAATCTGGACGCGATTTTTACGATGACACATCAGCTCCAACGGTAAGATTTTCAATAACGGCTATTTTTCTATGTTTCTAACGGCTATATTTTGCAGAATCTATAAATAGAGGAGCTCTTTTCAAATCAAAAGAATGAAAGAAAATCAAAAAGAGAGAAAAGAATATCTTTCAAAAGAGGGAAAAACAGAGCTTATTGGAAAAATCTTCTAGTTCAAAATAGAGTGATTCAAAAGGAGTGAAATCAAAGAGGAAGTTTCGTCTGCTCCAGATCATCAATCCACAAGAGTCAAAAGAAAATCCAAAGCTTTTCAAAGATCAAATCGAAGGATTTTCAACATTCAACAAAAGGAGAAAAAGCTTCATCTCAACTCCAAAGTTTTCAAACGGTCAAGAATCTTGCTGAGGCCTGATTCAATACTTCAAGAGGAGTTAAAGAGGAGAAGGAAGAAAGCCAAAGCCACAACCATCTGCAATTTTATCAGGCTTTTCTAACCCTTTTATACTTTATTTGTATATTTGCTCAAGGGGAGCGTTTCAATATTTAAAACTCTGATTTATTTTTTGTTACTGATTCAATCAGTGGATTGAATCAGTGGAGGTTGTTATACCTCGTTGCAAGCCGGAGTGCTTGTGTTGGGTTAGTTGTGAGCCCGTGAAAAACAACGTGTAGGGTTTTGTGCTGGTGAGCCCGTGTAAAACGGCTGGGTTCGTTGTGATCCCGGAAAAATAACAAGTTTGAGTTGTGAGCTTGGAAAACAACTCGGCTGTAATCAAAGAGATTATAGTGTGGACCCAAGTGAATCTTGGGAGTGGACGTAGGTGTTGGTTGCACCGAACCACTATAAAATTATCTTGTGTTTGCCGTGCTATATTTTCTCTCTCTATCTCTCTTTATTATTTGCTTGTGTATTGATTTACGTTAGCCTCTCACTTGCACATTTTGCTAACTAATCAACTAAAGTTAAAAAGACTTAAATTTTTAAGAACCCAATTCACCCCCCCCCTCTTGGGTTGCCATCTGGGCCAACACCAATTATTAAGGATAATTTATCTAGATTTTGATGATGAATTTAATTCGTTTCAGATCCTTGAAATTCAATTTTTTTTACTGAAACTATTATGGAGTCGACACCTTCAATTTTGGAGTCGACACCTTTTTCTTTAGAGTTTTCGTCTACTCATTAGAGCCGACTCCGGCTTCTGCAGAGCCGACTCTAATTCGAGCACTGACTGATTTTTGTTCGGAGCCGACACCTCACTTTGCGGGAGTCGACTCTAAATGAAAAATTATCACTTTATTAGGGCAGAGTCGACACCTCAAACGACCCTATGCTTTTTCAATCCCCTTCAAATCCCTCTCCAAAACTTTCCAAACTTTTCCAAACTCTTCAAAATCCTTGATTCCAACTTCCATTGATCTCCGATGGCTCCCAAAAGGTGAGGATCCGTGTTTGGCACGGCCGTTCCCACCGAGAGACGTTCCGTTCGAAGAACTGAGAGGGAATCTTCTTCCAGTTCTTCATCTTCCTCTTCTTCCACTCTGGAAGCTTCTCCATCATCCTCCTGTGTCGACTTGTTGGCTGGAAAGGTTATCACTACAGAAGGAAGGTAGATTTTAACCTATTTGAATCGGAAGGTTTTTCAATAGAGAGACAAATAAAAGAGATGGGTTGGGAAAAGATTTGCTCACTAGATGTTCCGACCTACCCTGCCCTCATGAAGGAATTCTATAGTGATTTATGTAGAGGGGAAGGAGGTCTTATGAGTTTTGTGCATGGAACCAAAGTGGTAATCACTACAGAGTCGCTAGAAATCTTTTGGGGATGCCCACTGTTGGTTTGACTGCATGTCAGCATGATGACCGAGGTGGAGCCCTGTCAAGGATGCTTGGAAGAGAAGTTTCTAAATTTGAGGAGGTAATGGCAAATCAACTCAACCTAGAACTTTGATTACTTCATAATATTTGTGGGAGAATCCTATTTCCTAAGATTAGAAGATTTGAGTATTTCTCGGAGCGAGACATTCTTATGATGGATTGTATCATCACTGGTCAACCAGTAAATTTGGCTGGAATGATGATTGGTTATATGGCAGAGGCAGCTACAAAGAAAATATCTACACTGCCATATGGTATGGTTCTTACACTAGTATTCAGAAGCCATGGAGTGAAGACAATGGAGAATGAACTGCAAAGGAATCTTAGATATACTAACTACTACAGCATCTCCACTATTCATAGAATGGGATTCAGGAAAGTAAATGGCCAGTGGCAAAGGAAAGGACAAGAAGCCAGAACTGAGGAGGCCAGAGATGAGGATGTCCCTGGACCGTCTACTGCTGGACCATCAGTTGCGGGACCATCTGGTGCTGGACCGAGCACTTCTTCACCCCCTCAGGTGGCATCAGATTTGTTGGCTGAGTCATCAGGTTTTTCAGAGAGGCAGCTTGATCAGCTTAGGGCCTTATTGACTAAGCATAATTCATAGATGAGAAATGAGATGAGACTGCTCTCTACTAAACTTGACATGATTGCATCTACATTGGATAGATCTGTGGATATCCTATCATCTGAGCTTCACAAGATTTTTGAAAGGCTGGAAGGGATCGCAGATGGATCTAGAGCTTATATTGATGCTACTGGACAATTAAGAAGAGATATAGATTTTGCTATTACACAGATTGAGGATTGTCTTGAAGGCTTCAAGAAATCACAGAAAGATGAAATTATGGAGTTAATAGGTCATCTGAAGAGAATTGTCTATAAACATACTTGATTGACCTTCTACTTTCTATTTTGATATCTATCCAAGCCAACTCAAGTCAAATCCCAATCAGCTTTTATGTTCATGTCCAATCAAACTTAGCTTTTATATTATGTTGATAGCTTGTACTTAGGATGTTTACTCTTTTATATCTTGGTAATTGATGTAACGAAATGTTTTAATGTAATGAAAAAATGTTTGGATGTTTGATACAATGATGGTTGCAATGAATGAAAGTCTTAGAATATGTACTCTTCTCTTCAATTATTCTGAATATGAATATCACCTTAAAATTCTTTATACAATTGTTTTTCACCTTTTTGTTGATAACAAAAAAGGGGGAGAAAAAGAATTGTATATGCATAAAGAAAGGGGGAGTTAGAAGTTATTTTATGCAGGGGGAGCATAATCGTTATTTGATACAGTTTATGTTTCAATTCTGCTTACTTTGAAACTGTGATTTATATCTTAAATTGAACAAATTTAAAATCTTGATAAGGTTTACAATGTTTATGAATTCCAATGCATATACTCAAAGTTTTTGTCATCATCAAAAAGGGGGAGATTGTTGACCCAATTATTAATTTTGATGATAAACAAAACTATTTGAGTATAACTCATGAAATTACTAATGATTTTGATTAAATGTTTCAGTTTATAACTTGTTTAAATGATCAAAATCTCGAGAGAAATCAAGTTCGGAGCTCAATTCTAATGTCGAGGTAAGATTACAGACATTAGAGTCGACACCTAGAATCACAGAGTCGACTCCGAAAAATGGCACGGACTAGAGTCGACACCTAGAACCTGTAGAGTCAACTCCAACAGGAAAACAGAAAGATAGTTTTTCGGGTCTCAAATTAGAGTCGACTCCAGAAAAGTTAGAGCAGACTCCAAATCGGGCTGTTTGGGGATTTCAAGTTAGAGTCGACCCCAGGAAAGTCAGAGCCGACTCCAGATTGTCAAAATCGACTTTCAGATGTGTCAGAATGTCTCTAAACCTACTTTTTACTTTAAATCTCAACGGCTATTACCTTATTTGTTCCTAACTTTTCTTCCACTTTGATTCTAATGGATAGTTTTCCTCTATTCTTAGTATTGGAAGGATCTATAAAAGGATGATGAATATGACCATTTAAAAAGAGAAGAAAAACAAGAAAAATAGAGAAGAAAAAGAAGACAAAAATCCGAGAGAAAATCAGAGGAAAAAATCAAAGGAAAGATCGTATTAATTCCCTGAAAGAAAAGAGAGAAATTTCAAATCTTCACACTTTCATTTTGAGGAGATTTCCAAGTTTGAAGAAGCAAACGAGCAAGCCCTAGTTCCTGTTCTTCAACTGTTCTTCCGAGCTTCAAGAGAATACTCAAGGAAGATCCATTCAAAAGCAAGAAAGAGGAGAAGAATCAAGCCATAGAATCTGCAAATCATGCTTTTATTTCTATCTCTTTGTTTGATTAGTTAACTTGTCTTATTTGTTCATTTAAGGAGCAGTTATTGTATCAAACATTCTTATTCTTCTTATGAACTGAGTCAATCAGGTGATTGAATCAGTTGAGGCAGTTTGCCTTGTGCAAGCAGTTGCTTGTGTGTAAGGTTTTGTGCTGATGAACCTTGGAAACCAGTTGGGTTCGTTGTGCATCCGGAAAAACAACAAGTTTGAGTTGTGATCTTGTAAAACAACTCTGCTGTAATCAAGGTTAATTATAGTGTGGACCCAAGAGGTACTTGTGAGTGGACGTAGGTGTAGGTACACCGAACTACTATAAAATTTAGTGTTTGCCGTGCTTGTCTCTTTGTCTCTTCCTCTTCATCTTCTCCTTGCATATTCTATCTTAACTATTGCATATATGTGATTTATTTTAAGTTGGGGGGTTTTACTTCAAAAGTGTTTAAAATTTTTAAAAGACCCAATTCACCCCCCCCCCCTCTTGGGTTGTTATCTGGGACAACACTTTCCCTAAGCGGTGGCATGGGAGGGAGGCAGAGCACACCCGTCTGCATCACCGCAACCCCTCTCCGTCCTCGGAATCTTTAAGGGAGGGGTCCTTTGATGGCTGGATAGCTTGTTGGGCCGAGCGCTGGCTAGATGAATACAATCAGTGGTTGGAGGAGCTCAGCCGCAGGATCACCAATCCGCCGGAGGCAGATTACGACGATCGTCCACCGCTATCCCGCCATATCATGGAGAAACTAATTTCGACCCGGTTCCGCCTCCCTCAGCTAGATCCGTACGATGGCACCACCGATCCCTTGGACCACCTGGAGAGCTACAAGGTCCTGATGTAGGTCCAGGGGCAACTGACTCCCTTCCTTGCATCGCCTTCCCTACCACCTTGAGGAAGGCATCTCGAGCTTGGTACTCCCGCTTGCCTCCTCACAGTATTAACTCCTTTCAGCAGCTGGAGAGGGCCTTCCTGGCTCACTTTGACGATTGCTGGAAGATTTCCGAGTGGCGGATAGTTTGTTCTCCGTCCAACAGAAGAGCAGCGAGTTGCTGAGGGACTTCATCGCCCGATTCAAGGAAGCTGCCCTCGAGGTCTACAACCTTGAGGACTATGTGGCCACTTTGGCCTTGAAGCGGGGGCTCCACCCCTCCTGCTAAGCCTACTCCTTCGATAAGAAGTCACCCGATTCTTACACTAAGCTATTGAGCCGGGGGCAGAAGTACATCCGCACTGATGAGGCTGACTCCTCTCAGCGCGAGGCAAATGGGAGTTCCAGCAAGAAGCAGGCCCGGCCAGAGCCTACTGAGGCTCGCCCTAGGAGGCCTAAGCCTCCCCGCCGATCGAACAACCGACCGCGAGCGCTCGCTCCCTGGGAGGGACCTTACATTCCACTTCTTGCCCCGATATCCCACATTCTGATGAAGATCGAAGACGAGTCATATCTCCAGCGCCCTCCTCCCATGAAGCCAGGGACCCCCCGCAACAAAAACCTCTACTACCGCTTCCATCGGGACCACGACCATGACACCGAAGACTGTTGCCAGCTGAAGAAGGCAATTAAGGACCTTATCCAACTTGGCCACTTAGAGAAGTTCATCTAGAGGGGGAACCCGAGTGCACCCGGCCCATCGGCACCTCCACCACCTAAAGTCAGCATCGACATTGCCCCGACCGAGAAGACTATGACCATGATTTTCTGGTGAGCAGGCAGCGCCTCCAAGAGGCCACGGGGGGATGAGGGGCTAGATTATGTAATTTCCTTTTCTAAAAGGGACCTAGAGGGGGTGTTTAACAAGAATGATGATAGCATCATCGTGTCCATGATCATCACAAAACACCCTGTAAAAAGAATCTTAGTCGACAGTGGGAGCTCAGTTGATGTTTTGAGTTATGATGCCTTTGTTTGAATGGATTTGTCCCCTAGCTCCCTTCGACCTGTCACCACGCCCCTAATGGGCTTCATCGGAGACTCTATAAGGGTCGAGGGTGAGGTCACCCTTCCTGTCACTGCCGGGATGCCACCGTGTCAAAGCACGGTTCTCATGAATTTTTTGGTCATCCGGGTTCCCCTAGCCTACAATGCCATCATCGGGAGACCTGGTCTGAACCTTATGGACGCTGTCATCTCCACCAAGAGGCTGCTCGTGAGATTTTCCACCAGCGAAGGAGTCCGAGAGATGCGGGGAGAGCAAAACCCGTTACCACTTTGTTATCATATGGCTCCCAGCCCGCAGGGGGTGGTGGCTGCACCAGCACCAGAATTGCTCAACCTTCGAGACTTGGAGAGGAGAGGGGAGCCAGCCAAGCACCTATTGACCTTTCCGCTGGGGGAGGACCCGATGAGAACAGTCCAGATCGGAGCCCTACTCCCGGAGGAGGCACGCGATCAACTTCTCGCTTTCCTGTGGGCCAACTCCGACGTCTTCACATGGTCAGCGTTTGATATGCCGGGTATACCCAGGGAGGTAATTACCAATCAGCTCAACATCAAACTGGGGTGCCAGCCCATCCGACAGAAGAAGAGGAGCTTCGCCCCTAACCAACAGAAGGCCATCGACGAGGAAGTTTGCAAGCTGGTGGCCGCTAGCCACATCCGAGAGGTCCACTACCCTGACTGGCTTGCCAATGTCATGATGGTTCGCAAGGCTAGAGGGAGCTGGAGGATGTGCGTCGACTTCACTGATCTCAATAAGGCATGCCCCAAGGACAGCTTTCCTTTGCCCCGGATTGATCAGCTGGTGGATGCCACATCCGGCCACAAGACTCAATTTCATGGATGCCTTCTTCGGGTATAACCAAATCAAGATGGACCCGGCGGACAAGGAGGCTCTTCATTTGTAACCGAAGTGGGCATATACTGCTACAAGGTGATGCCCTTCGGATTAAAGAATACTGGAGCCACCTATCAGAGGCTGATGAACAAGGTTTTTGAGGACCAGATTGGGCACAATATGGAAGTGTACGTGGATGACATGCTAACCAAGAGTATCTGTACCGCTGACCATGTTGCTGACCTTGCAGAGACTTTCAGCAATTTTCACCAGTACCAGATGAGGTTGAACCCTCGCAAATGCGCTTTCAAAGTTATGACAGGCAAGTTCCTGGGCTTCATGGTGACGCAGCGAGGGATCGAGGTGAATCCCGATAAAATCCGGGCCATCCTTGACATAAGGCCCCCGGCTAGCAAGAAGGAGGTGCAGCGCCTGACCGGGAGGGTGGCAGCCTTGAGCCTCCCATGGCGGCAGAGGTAGGAGAGGAGGACTGGATCCTTCATGTAGATGACACATCTAACTCCCAGGGAAGTGGAGCCAGGCTCATCCTTGCGAGCCCCGAGGGGGAGGCAATGGAGTACACCCTTCGTTTCCTTTTTTCTGCCACCAACAATCAACCAGAGTATGAAGCCTTGTTAGCAGGGATGAAGTTGGCCGAAGAGCTCAGGGCAAGACGTCTTAAGGCTTTCACTGACTCTCAGCTTGTCTCTGGGCAAGTTGCAGGAGAGTATGAGGCCCGAGATCCCACCATGTCCCATTATCTAAGTAAGGTCTAATCCATGCCTCCCTTTTTGCTTACTTCCGTGTCATTTACATTTCCAAGGAAGAGAACACCAGAGCTGATGCACTGTCCCGTTTGGCTACTTTGGCCGATGGGGCCCTGCGAAGAACGTACGTGGAGCATCTGGAGGTCCCGAGCATCGAAGCCGTGGAGGAGGCCCTACCAATCGCACAGGAGCCCTCTTGGATGGACGCTTACATCCGGTACCTTACCGATGTCACCCTCCACAAGGACTCTGCTGAAGCCAGACTGCTCAAGCGACAAGCTCCAAAGTTTTTGATGATGGATGGACGGCTCTACCAAAGGTCCTTCTCATACTCGGTCCTCAAGTGCGTTGGCCCCATGGAAGCTGATTACATCCTGCGATAAATCCATAAGGGAATTTGTCGAAGACATCTAGGGGGCAGAGCGCTGGCATACAAAGCCCTGAGCCAAGGATGTTACTGGCTGACGATGAGGGAGGACGTCGCTGAGCTAGTTCACCACCAGATGGAATGAGGCCGGCGAGCCAAAGATTCTCCTCAGCCAAAAGATGGTTGCATCGAGGGATGTCGGTAGTCAGCAGCTGCCTGAATGCCACTTGGTCCCTCGAAAGTATGGAAGAATCTTTGTTTGGGTCGGTGTTTGGCATTCCCCAGACCCCTCTCACCCCCTCGACATCGGTAAAGAAGAACCTATCTTTCCAGGATGTAGGAAGGTATAGTTTAAGGGCCCTGGTGGGTCTGGGGGCAAAGGACCACCACCCTGCTTGCTTACGGAGGGTGTAGAAGCTACAGAAGAGGGAAATCCTAGCTTCTATACCATGGAAGTGATAGAGCACCAAGAAGCCAACAATAGTCCGAATAGAATTTGGGACTAATTGCGCTAGTGCTATGGAGTATCTATCCAAGAGGTTAAGGATGAAGGGATGAAGGGGTAGCCGAAGCCCAGCCTTGAAGAAGGCTCCGTATAAGGCGACTTTCCCAGGACGAGAGAAAGTCACCCTATCTTCAGAAGCAGGGCGGAATAGGCGCATGCCAGACGAATCCCGATCGGGGATCATCCGACAACTCGCCGTTGTTCCAATGTAATTCTGTCAGGGAGGAAGACGACCAGCTGGGTGCTGGAAAAGAGGAGGGTTGTGAAGGATTGGAAGAATAACCCTAGAATCGGAGATGGAGCAGGAAAGAGAAGAAGAAATCATAGGAACAAAGATGAACTAACCTGAAGGAAGGATCTGGGAACTGAGAATCGGGGACGAAGAGCTCGGGAAGCAGAAGAAGATGAACGGGCGCTCGAACGAGGGTCAGATTGAGAGGCAGGGGCAAACGCAATAGAAGTGAAAGACCAAGGTCAGGAATGACGCCCCTTTTTATAGCTTCATTGTTTCAAATCATCCCGCCTGTTTCAATTTGGCCACGTGCTCACCCGTCACTGGAGATTGTTTCGGCAACCACCCGATGCGCAGAATGCGAGGAGCACCACCAATGATGGGATAGCAGTGACCTCACCGCAATGATGATACCTACCTTTTTGCAGCTCCGTACCCGCAGAGAATCCTCCTTGATCTCGATCTCAACGGTCAGAACGGACAAAGCGGTAGTGCTACAGCACCCGATGCTTCATCAAAGGAGCACGGCCTTCAGGGACACGTGCCCTCTCAACAATCGTTAGCGCGCGAGGATCAACCACCAGGTGATATATCACCCCTTTCACTGGTGATTGTATGGCCACCAATCTCAGGGGCAGGGGGCATCTGATGTGGTTGATCAAGCCCTCATGCGATAGATTAACAATCTGCATGGTTCCCGGAGAGAGTAATGATTTGGTGGCTGGCCTCGGCCTAGGATTTCACCCTGGCCTCGAGCCTCGCCTCGGTCTCGACCTCGGCCTCGAGCTTCATCTCGGCCTCAGCCTCGGTCTTGAGAATTGCCTTAGCCTCGGCATGCTCTTGGCCTCTAATTTTGGTTGAAAAACCAACCTTAAACATTATTCCCATCGACTTAACAAGTGCCTAGAACTGTCACATGGCCCACTAACCCACTCTTCACTAAGACTACGGGCGGTTACCATTATTTATGTCACACGTCTAGTGGTTATGCGCCCACCTACCACTTACAGCGCCGATCCTAGCGGACGACGTGATTCAACGGTCATCCCTGAAGGATAAGAGGGATCTCCGAACAGGTATAAGAACCTTCACTCACAATGAGGAAGGGGATTCATTCTGAACTACTTATCTTTAGTGCTGTTTTCAGATCACTAACTAGAACATCGGAGAGTTCCCGTCGGAACCATCGGTCCGAAACTTTTATTGCAGGTTTTCGGTTGAGGGAACGGTCCGATTATCTTCTTGATGGAGTTTTTTTTTCCTGTACAACCCTCTTTGAAAGTAATTTAGCAGCAACAATATGTGTTAAAGTATAAAATATTAGTACAGTCGTTATAATTTTCAACAATGATTGCATGTTATTGCAACCGTTTGATGTAGGTAGTGATGGTTGGCAGTTGATGGTACTGTAGTGATGCACAAAAAATATAGTATTTATTTTATTAATATAATATATAAATAGAACGGTTTATTGTTGTCATAAAATATTAGTATGAGAAATTGAATATTCCGTTATAATAATTAAAAAGGTTGTAATAATAACAATATTCTGAAAAAAGATGATAAATAATTTACGGAGGTTGAATGAATGGTATCTAATCATAAATGATTTTATAGCTGGATTCAATTATGAGACAGATAATAATCTAAACAAATGCATAATAGATATTCAAATATATTATTGAATAGGGTTGAACATTCGATATATATGTGTTACTTATTTCATAATAGTGTTCGGAGCAAAATTATTTAAAAACTTCTAAATATTAACAACCAATTAGACAATAAAAATGAATCAAATATTTTTTAAGAAAAATAATTAAATAGATTAAATTTTACAACATTTAGGTAGATTAAATTTTATCATGTTTAGGCCTACAAATAGATCACATTAATTGCCACTCCAAATTAGGTATATCGAGTTGCTGGTCCAAATCCAACATATTAATTTATGAATTAATGTTAGTTATAGGTTTTAAAAGCTTGACCTAAACATATAATTTTTTGTTATGAATTCAATTTTTCAAGAGAATATAAAAATAGATTAAATGAATAAATTATACTTTTTCTATCAATGTCTACTTTATTTTTGCGCATATATTTATCATATTATATAACACTAATTTCTCAAGAGTATACTCTCTCTTTATTTCATATTTTTTCTATATTTTTTTATAATTATCAATCATGAAGATCAAATATTTAAATTATTTTTAATAATAATTATTTATTTATATTTAAAGATAAAATAATATGTGAGTTGATTGCTCAAATAACAACAAATAACAATCTTATATCCATTGTGGTTGATTTCACAAAACAATGCTAGCATGGCATCGATTAGGTATAATTACACACTATGTTTAAAAAAAATTTATTAAATGACGAGCATCTTTAAATACTTAAACTAGCCAATTCTAATAGAAATAGCACCAAATAAATTTTCTCATCTCTTTTGCTTGAAAAGAAAAAAAAAATCTATTATTCTTCTCCAATAAGCTACTTCAAGGCTCTAAGTAATAGCTCTGATAGTGGTAATCGGATAAAATCTCTTAGCATGTGTTTGGATGAAAAAAAGGAGAGAGAAAAAAAAATAGAGAAAAAATAAATAATAAATAAAATTTATCTTGTTTGGATAGAGAAAAAAATAGAAAGGAAAGAAAACTAGAAGAAAAAATTAAAAAAAGTGATAGGTCCTACCTAAAAGTTTTCTTTACGAAATTAAAGAGATTTCGAAGAGAAAACTCAAGGGTACTCTTTTATTTTTTTTTCATTCCGATATTGATTATTGCAAAAAAAACTGATATATTTTTTAATTATTTATAATAAGAGCATTATTATCATTATAAATTTTTTTTTCTTTTTATTTTTCTTTCACTTATTCAAACAGAAGGTTTCTCTTCACTTTTTTTCTCTATATTTTTTCTTTCTCTATTTTTTTCTTTTTTTTTCCATCCAAAGAAAGCATTAATGTTGATGGAAGAGACAAAGTTTGAGTCCTGCTTACATTTATAGTTTCACTAGAATTTGAATCAATTTTTTTTCTGTTAATTAAAAAAATAGGTGCTTTATTTTTATAATAATTGTTGCTGCCAAGTCACCGGTGATGAGCATCGAGCGTGTTGAGATCTTTGTGGGCCTCCGAGGATGGGGAAAGACCACCTTCTTTCTTCGGAAACCTGCAAGAAGTCCCGGACAGGTGGTTCCAGTGGGAACCCTCTGACGACGCTCAAATTAGTGAACTCGTAGAACAGTAGTCTATGTTGGAGAAAGAGATGGAAAAAGAGGTTTTCTCGCGTCGAGCTCGGGTCCTCTTTTTATACCTATTCCAGGGGTCGCCCTCACCCCATTCGAATCTGCTTTGTTAGGTAGGATGGACTTCGAGAACGGCGGGCAGGTGAGCTGTTGCTGAATAAGTGCCGCGTATATCGGTAACTGCGTAGCGCTTGTAACTGCCCGTGATTTTGGCGAATGGTAGGTAGAGTAGATTGCGTCGTAGTATTAAAAGTTTGTTCAGCATTGAAGTTTGGCTTCATGATTTGAACTGCATCGATGGCTGAAATCGGAGTCGGAATTGGAGCCGGGGCCGAGGCCAAAAGCCGATGTTGTAGCCGAAAGCCGATGCCGGAGCGAGAAGCCGATGCCGGAACCGAAAGCCGATGCCGAAGCGAGAAGCCGATGCCGGAACCGAAAGCCGAGAGGAAGTGTTGTGGCCAACGTGGCAGCCATAAGTGCTTTAATACGGGAGAGAATAAGGCGATAAATGCCTTAAAGTGGATGCGCGTGGCCTTTGGGGCCATAAATATTTTGGTGCTAGAAATGTCGTGGCCGCGTCGGCCGAGGCCGAAGCTAGAGGCCGAGCCGAATCCGAGGCCGAAGCTGGAGGCCGAGCCGAATCCGAGGCCGAAGCTAGAGGCCAAGCCGGATCCACGGCCGAGACTGGAGGCCGAGTCAAATCCGAGGGCCAAGCCAAGCCGAATCTGGGGCTGAAGCTGGAGGCCGAGCCGAATCCACGGCCGAAGCTGAAGGCCGAGCCGAATGCGAGGACGAAGCTGGAAGCCAAACCGAGCCTTAGGCCAGCGATAATTGCTCAAAAATCGTGTGGTGTTATTGTTCCGCCTGACAGTTGATTAGCCATATCAGATGCCCCCCGCCCCCGAGATGGGTGAGCATGCACTTACCATTGAACAGGGGTGCTTTATCACCCAGTGGCTAATTCTCAGGCGCCACGTGCCAAGGGCCCTGCCCTTAGACACGCATCGGATGCTGCGACGCCATCATCTCGCCCTCCTCGACTGTTGGGATCGAGGGGGATCTCCCTCGAGTGCTGGGCGAATATATCATTACGGTGAGGTCACCGCTATCTTTTCGTTGACAGGGGCTCCCAAGTTCAATGCTTTGGGTGGTTGCCGTAGCCGCCCCCAATGGGAAGCCAGCACGTAGCCGAAGCGAAATTAGCGGGATGGTTTTGAAAAGACAAGTCTATAAAGGGTGGCATTTCAGGCTGCAAGTGTTCTTATTGCTTCCATTTTCGTTCCTGCCCTGATTTTACCTAGGCATGTTCGTCTCCCGTCTTCTCGAGTCCCTCACCCTCGATTCTTCATGCTCGAGTTTTCTAGGTTAGTTCTGCTGCCATGGCTGATTCGTCCCTTTCATGTTCTATTTCCGGTTCTAGGGGCTATTCCCTCGATCTTCCTCAGCAGTCTGCCTCCTATCCAGCGTCTAAATGGTCAACCTCTACAAAGGATGTCCCAGTGGAGCAACCGCAGGTGGTCGAGCGATCTCTCGCTAAGAATCGCCCGGCCGCCGGACGAACCCTTGCCCGGCACCATCCGGCCTCGCCGGCTCCTCTCACGCGGGGGAATCCCCCGACGGGATTGCCTCCGTGATGACGGCCCAGGAGATAATTAATCTTTGGGCTTGTTATCAAATCCCTACCAATCTCCATCTTTACAGGCCTCTTCCCGAGGATAGGATAACTTCTTCCTATCCCAGGAGGGTTGCCCTCTATGAATACTACTTTAAGGCTGGCCTCCGCATTCCCCTTCATCCTTTCATATTGAACGTCTTAGATAGGTATTCCTTAACCTTAGCCCAGTTGGTCCCAAATTCCATTCTGACCCTCATAGGTTTCTTAGTACTATGCCACATACATGGGATAGAAGCCAAGATTTCTCTCTTTCGCAACTTCTATACTCTTAGGAAACAATCAAGCTAGTGGTCCTTTACCCCCAGGCCCACTAGAATTCTTAGGCTGCATCTTCCCACTTCGGTTAAGGGATGAAAAAATAGGTTCTTCTTTGCCCAAATCGATGGAGTGAAGACTGAGTGGGGAATGCCCGATACTGAAGCCAACAAAGACCCCAGAATTCTTCCAAGGGATCAAGAGGCATTCGGGCAGTTGATTACTGCCGACGTCCCTCGCTGCAACCAGCTGCTAGCCGAGGAGAATCTTCAGCTAGCGGGTATTATTTCCGGTGATGGTGAGCAGTGCAGCCTTTTCTCTTGATTTTTCCTTTTCTTCCCCGTTTAACCAAAATTCATTGGTTTGTAGGTATGGCACCATCGCTGCGTGATATAAGGAGGGCCGCTACGAGGAAAAGAAAGGCTCAAGAAGAGGAGGCTCCCGCTAGAAGGGAGGTCGCCACCAAAGCCACTGCAGAAGCCAAAACTAGAGAGGTTTCAGCAAAGGACGAGGCCGAGAGAGGACGGGCTCGTTCCCCACCTTCTGCTCCGTCCCCTATCGACCTGACGGATACCCCTCCAGAGCAAAGGAAGGAGGCGCCGCCATCACCACCAGCGGCTCCCGAGGCAGAGCCAACCGCCACAATTTCGGAGCCTGATCTGGAGGCCGCCCCTTTTAGCGAGGGGGCAGGAGCTGAACCTGCCCAAGCCGAAGCGTTGGGCGTGCAACCAGAAACCGAACCTGCACCGGCCGCCATGGAGTCTGCCAAAGAGGAGATCGACGTTTCGTTCCAGTCAATCTTATCTCATCACACTCGCTGGGCCGAGTAGACAATGATTGACGCCTCCATGCCTGAGTTGCAGAGGTACCTCCAGCATCAGAAGACCTCTGTGTTTTTCCGAGAGGCGTCCGTGGCCCAACTTTGGGTAAATATTGTCCCCTTGTCAATCTCTATTGTTCCTGTTTCGTCATCTAACTGTGAGTTGTGCGTAGGCATTGAATTCCTTGACCGCCATGAGGGGCCTTTGGTCCCAGTGCCAGGCCGCCCTTGATCAGTCGCTGGAGGAAGTCCAAGAAGTAAAGGCGAGGGCCGAGGCGGCTCTAGAAGAGGTCCGGGTAGAGTTTGCCCGGATGCAGAAGGCCAAAGCCGAAGCCGAGGCTGCCCGGCTTAGGGCTGAGAAGGCAGAAGATGCGCTGGAGGTAGCCCAGCGCCAAGCGGCCAATGAGTTGGACAATGCTCAAGCGGCCGAGGAAAAGCAAAAAGAGGCAAAAGAAAAGTTGAAGATAGTGGAGTTGGAAGTGTATCTGCTGACGGGTTGGCTACATTCTGCCACCATCGAGATCGGTGTGGCCAAGGAAAGAGCCAAAAACGATGAGGAGATCACCCGTCGGTCTGACACAGAGATCACCAATCTAAAAGCGGCGTTGGCCGAAGCCGAAAAGAGAGCCACCGAGGCTGAGAGGAAGGCCGTTGAGGCTGTGGAAGATTTCAGGAAGTCTGCTGCCTTCAACAAAGAGTTGGATGAGACAACGGCCTTTGCATATGATGGCGGCTTTCAGGACTGCAAAAAAAAAAATCCGAAAGCTTTACGGCCTTGAAGGGATTGAGGATCTCCAGCCAGACGAGGAGGACGATGGCCCAGATCCTGCCAAATCTTAGTTTTTCTTTTTGGTTGTGTCAAGTCCGGCTTTGACCGGCGATTTTGTAAAACTGTTTTGTTATTAATGAATTTCAATTCAATCTTCCTTTGATTCGCCCGTAGCTGGCCAATCCAGTGAGTATAGTAATGTGAATGGGCAAGGGTCATTTTTAGGGGGTAGCCTAGACTAGAGTCGAGGCCGAAGGACCGAGACCAGAAGTGAAATCAAGGCCGTCGATCAAGGCTGAAACTGAGAAGTGGAATCAAGATGAAGTTGAAACCGGTAGCCATGGTGAGGCCGAAGCTGGCAGCCACGGCGAAGCCGGAGCCGGTAGCCGTGACGAGGCTGAAACCAGTAGCTGTGGTGAGGCTGAAGATGGAGCCAACAGCCAAGAGCAAAGTGAGGCCAAGGTCGGTAGCCGCGGCGGGGATAGAGCCGGTGGCTATGGCCAGGCGATGCCGGAAGCCATGACGAAGCTGAAGCCGGAAGTCGTGGTGACACTGAAGCCGACGGCCATGGCGAGGCTGAAGCCGAAGCCAACAGCCAAGAGCAAAGTGAGGCCAAGGCCGGTAGCCGCGGCGGGGCTGGAGCCGGTGGCTATGGCCAGGCCAACGCCGGAAGCCATGACGAAGCTGAAGCCGGAAGTCGTGGTGACGCTGAAGCCGACGGCCGTGGCAAGGCTGAAGCCAAAGCCAACAGCCAAGAGCAAGTGAGGCCAAGGCCGGTAGCCGCGGCGGGGCTGGAGCCGGTGGCTATGGCTAGGCTAACACCGAAAGCCGTGATGAAGCTGGAGCCAGAAGTCGTGGTGACGCTGAAGCCGATAGCCATGGCGAGGCTGAAGCTGGAGCCAACAGTCAAGAGCAAAGTGAGGCCAAGGCCGGCAGAGTTGTCCATGCAGCTCCAGGCTTGGAGCACTGATGCAGATTCGGGCTCAATTGCCGAGGGGAGACTCTGACTTATTACTTACGCGAAGCCAAGCTTGGAGTGTCGGCGTGGAGCTGGGCTTAATTGCCGAGGGGAGACTCGGGCTTGTTGCTGACACGGAGCCAGGCTTGGAGTGCCGACGTGGAGCCGGGCTTAATTGCCGAGGGAAGACTCGGGCTTAATTGCCGAGGGGAGACTCGGGCTTGTTGCTGACGCGGAGCCAGGCTTGGAGTGCCGATGTGGAGCCGGGCTTAATTGCCGAGGGGAGACTCGGGCTTGTTCCTGATGCGGAGCCAGACTTGAAGCACCGACGCGGAGCCGGGCTCAGGTGAGAAGCCAGAATGCTTAAACACTTCCGTTAATGCAAAAGGATGAACGACAATATAGGTTAATGTTTAAAACAAATATGACAATGGGCTACTGATAATACCGCCTGAGGTTATCCGCATTCCATGTATGAGGGAGGGGTTTCCCGTCTAGTTCTTTGATCTAGTAAGCTCCGTGATGAAGTGCCTGGGTGACTCGGTAGAGCCCTTCCCAATTGGGAAATAGCTTGCCTCCCTCCGTAGGTTTGGAGACTGCAGCTCGCCTGAGGACCAAATCTCCCGGGAGGAATGTTCTGGGACGGACTTGGGCGTTGTAGTACTTTGCAACCCTTTGTCGGTAAGAGGCCATTCTGATTCATGCCTGATCGCGAAGCTCTTCAACGAGGTTGAGGTTAGCCCTTAGTTGACTGGGATTGTCATCTTCATTGTATGACTGTGTCCGGGGATTAGGGACACCGATCTCCACTGGGACGATGACTTATGTTCCGAAGACAAGGCTGAATGGGATCTCTTCAGTGGGAGAACGGGGCGTTGTGTGATAAGCCCACAGCACGTTCGGGAGCTCTTCTACCCATCTCCCCTTGAAGTTGTCCAGGCGCGTCCTGAGTCCCTATAAGATTGTACGATTCATCACCTCGGTAGCCCTATTAGTTTGCGGGTGACCGACAGAAGTGAACCTTTGGTGTATTCCCAGTTCAGCATAGAAGTCTTTGAATGGGCCATTGTCGAACTGGCGCCCGTTGTCGGTAACAAGCGTGTGGGGTAGTCCAAATCGACAGATAATGAACTTCCAAAAGAAGTTCCTCACCTTAGCCTCAATAATCTTGGCTAGCGCCTCAGCTTCCACCCACTTAGTGAAATGATCGATGGCGACAAGCAAGAACCTCCGTTGGCCAGAAGCGGGAGGGAAAGGTCCCAAGATGTCCATCTCCCATTGGGCAAATGGCCATGGAGCCGATAGAGGGCTCAGTCGAGAAGTTGGTTGTTGTTGGATGTTGGCATGCCGCTGGCAACTATCACATTTCTGGACCAGCTCGGCCGCGTCTTCCCGCATGGTGGGCCAGTAATAGCCTTGGCGTTGGGCTTTGTAGGCCAGTGCTCTGCCCCCCAAGTGGCTTTCGCAGATACCTTCATGGATTTCTCAGAGAATGTAATCGGCATCTGTGGGGCCAACACACCTTAAGAGGGGATGAGAGAAGGACCTCCGATACAGCTGCCCATTGAACATCAGGAACTTGTGTATTCGCCGTTTGAAGATCTTGACTTCAGTGGGGTCGGTTGGTAGGGCTCCAGTAGCAAAGTACTTAGTGTAAGCGTCCATCCAAGAAGGCTCATGGCGGACTGGCATGGATTCTTTTATTGTGTCAATGCTCGGGGCCTCCAGGCACTCCATATAGGTTCTTCCCAAGGTTCCGTCGGCCGATGTAGCTAGACGAGACAACGCGTCGGCTCTGGCGTTCTCCTTCCGGGAATGTAACTGATGTTGAAACGGGTTAAGGGAGAAGAGACCTGCAACTGTACCATACTCAAGTAACGTGACATGACGGGATCTCGCGCCTCGTATTCCCCCTTTATCTGGCCACAAACTAGCTGAGAGTCGGTGAAGACTCTGAGATGCTTTACTCCAAGCTCGCAAGCTAGCCGTATCCCAGATAGTAGGGCTTCGTACTCGACTTGGTTGTTGGTAGCTGGGAAAAGAAAACGAAGGGCGTACTCCATCACCACTCCGTCTGGACTGGCTAGAATGAGGCCAGCCTTACTTCCCTGAGAGTTTGACGCCCCATCCACATGAAGGAGCCAGTCCCTCCCCTCTTCCTTGATTTCATCATCCGAAGGGCTCGTACGGGATTCTTCTCTTTACTCTTCTGTCCAGGTGCCTTCGATCAAGAAGTTCGCTAAGACTTGGGACTTCATAGCTGTCCTGGGTCAGAACGACAGATCGAATTCTCCCAACTTGATCATCCACTTTGCCAGCCGGCCAGAAGTATCAGGACGGGACATGACCGCCTTGAGCGGCTGGTCGGTGACCACCACGATCGGGTGAGCTTAAACTAGGACCTGAGGCGTTGGGTGGAGACGATTAGTGCAAAGATAACCTTCTCAACTTTTGAGTACCTTGTCTCTGCATTATGCAGCACCTTGCTGGTGTAGTACACCGACTTTTGCATCCCATCGGCATCCATGCGCACCAGCACGGAACTAACAGCTTCGGGGGAAGCCGCAAGGACAAGAAGAGTTCTTCTCCACTCCTTGGCTTGGACAGCAGTGGTGGGGCGGATAGGAATTCTTTTAATCCTTCGAAGGCCTCCTGACACTCCCTGGTCCACTCGAAACCATTGACTCGGCGCAGTGCCTTGAAGAAAGGTAAACACCTCTCCGTAGACTTGGACAGAAAACGGCTCAGGGCCGCTACCCTTCCAGCCAAACGTTGCACTTCCTTCTTATTGGAGGGAGATTTTATGTCCAAGATGGCTTGGACTTTATCGGGATTCGCCTCGATTCCTCGTTGGGTCACCATGAAACCTAAGAATTTGCCGACCGTCACCCCAAAGGCACACTTACGGGGGTTCAACCTCATCCTATACCGGCGGAGGTTATCGAAAGTCTCCGTCAGATCGGCAATATGGCTGATGGCGTGGATGCTCTTTGTCAGCATGTCGTCCACGTATACCTCCATGTTGCGTCCGATCTGGCTCTCGAAGACTTTGTTCATCAGCCTCTGGTAGGTGGCTCCGGCGTTCTTTAATCCGAATGGCATCACTTTGTAGCAATAGATTCCCTTCTCAGTTATGAAGGAGGTAGCCTCCTCGTCTGTGGGTTCCATCCTGATTTGGTTGTACCCAGAGAAGGCGTCCATGAAACTAAGTGTTTCATGACCAGATGTAGCGTCTACCAGTTGATCGATTCAGGGCAGAGGGAAGCTGTCCTTCGGGCATGCTTTGTTGAGATCGGTGAAGTCTACACACATCCTCCAACTCCCGTTGGCCTTGCGGACCATCACGACGTTGGCCAACCAATCGGGGTAGCAAACTTCTCGAATGTGGCCTACAGCTTTTAGTTTACGGATTTCCTCATCGACAGCCTTCTATCTATCCAGAGCAAAACTCCTCTTCTTCTGTCTGACAGGCCGACATTTTGGCTTGAGGTTGAGTTGGTGAGTGATTATCTCCTCAGGGATGCCTGGCATATCAGATGACGACCATGCGAAGACATTGGAGTTGGCACGCAAGAAAGCAAGGAGCTGATCGTGGGCCTCCTCTGGAAGCACTACCCCAACTTGGATGGTCTTCGCGGGCTCGTCTCCCAAGGGGAAGGTCAGGAGGTGCTCGGCCGACTCCCCTCTCTTCTCCACATCTCAGGGGTCAGTCAGTTTAGGTGCAGTTGCCGATGCTGCCTCTTGCGGACTGGGGGCTAGGTGGTAGCAGAGTGGCAACAGGTTTTGCTCTCCCCTCATTTCTCCTATTCCTTCACTGGTGGGGAACTTCACAAGTAGCCTTTTGGTGGAGATGACAGCATCCAACAGGTTTAAGCCAGGTCTCCCCAAAATAGCATTGTACGCCAAGGGGACCCGCACCACCAGGAAGTTCATGAGAACCGTGCTCTGGCGTGGTGGGGTTCTGGCTGTGACTGGAAGAGTGATTTTCCCTTCGACCCGGACTGAATCCCTGGTGAAGCCCATTAACGGAGTGGTGACGGATAGAAGAGAACTTGCAGGTAAATTCATTCTAACACAAGCGTCGTAACTTAAAACATTCACGGAGCTTCCACTATCAACCAAAATCCGCTTTACAGGATGTTTGGCGATCATCATAGAAACGACGACGCCATCATCGTTTTTATTCACTACCCCCTCTAGGTCTTTTTTGAAAAAAGAAATTACAGGATTGTCATCTTCCTCTCACTGTCTTTTAGAACCGCTGCTTGCCCCCCAGGAGATCATGGCCACCGTCTTTTCTGTTGGAGTGTTGTCTAAGACAATCTGCTACGTGGGAAGTGCTGACGGACCCGCGGTTGTAGGGTTCCCCTGGCGGACGAACTTGCTCAGATGGCCTTGCTGGACAAGCTCCTCGATAGCTTTTTTCAGTTGGCGGCAATCTTCAGTGTCGTGGCCATAGTCTCTGTGATATCGGCAATAGACTTCTTTGCTACGGGGGACCCCTGACTTCATTGGAGCTGGACGCCGAAAGTAAGGCTCTTCCTCGATCTCTAATAAGATGTGAGATATCGGAGCGAGGAGGGGTGTGAAATGCTCCTTGGGAACTAGTGTTTGGGGCCAGCTATCCGAGCGACGAGACGGATCAGGCTTTCTGGACTGTCCTCCAGCAGGTTCTACGGGTGCTGACTTCTTGCTGGAACTCTTGTCGGCCTCCCTTCTGGAAGAATCTGCTTCATCGGCACGAATGTACTTCTACGCCCGGCTTAGCAGCTTGGCGTACGAGCCGGGGGGCTTTTTATCTAGAGAATACGCAAATCTGGATGGGCGAAGTCCTCGCTTCAGCGCGAGAGTGGCTACAAAATCCTCCAAGTTATAGACCTCGAGCGCGGCCTCCTTGAACCGAGCCACGAAGTCCTTCAGAGTCTCCCCACTCCTTTGTTGGACAGCGAACAAGCTATCGGCGACTCGAGGGATCTTTCGGTATGCGTTGAAGTGGGCCAAGAAAGATCGCTCGAGTTGCTTGAACGAGTTGATGCTGCGTGGTGACAGACGAGAGTACCATGTACGTGCCGCCTTCTAGAGTGTGGCTGGAAAGGCAACACACAGAAGAGGGTCCGTCGCCCCCTGGACCTGCATGAGGACCTTGTAACTCTCCAAGTGATCTAGGGGGTCCGTCGTGCCGTCATATGGATCTAGCTGAGGAAGACGAAACCGAGGTGGGACCGGCTCCTCCATGATGTGACGAGAAAGAGGTGGACGGCGGTTGTAGTCCACTCCGTTTGGGTTGGTGATCCGACGGCTGAGTTCCTCCAATCGTTGATGATACTCGTCGAGCCGTTGCTCGGGCCGACGAGCGGCCTTCTTACTCGAGTCTCCTTTAGAAGAGTCATAGGAAGAGGATGAAGAGGTCCGCCGGTGTATAGAGTGCAATCGCCATGGCTCCTTCTCACTGCGTCACCTGTAAGAACGATCGGAATGGCAGGAGAGGGACCATCATCATTTCGAGGTTTCCCGGTGGCGAGACCTCGGGGACGAGTGGTGGGAGGCTTCAGGAGGGGTCCTTCCCTGATGAGGTTGAATGGTTTCATGACCTTCCTCGCGGAGCGGAGGGCTGAGGCGGCGGCCCAGGCATGGCAGCGAAGCAATGCTCCTGTAGTCCCCGCACCACCATCATCAGATCCTGCACTTGATGGGCCAGGGCATCTAGCCGATCGAATTGGCTAACCTGCGGTAGCGCAAGAGGCAGAACATGGAGGTTGTCCTCCGATTGTTCAGCCTGCAGGATACGCTTCGCAGCCTGACTAGTAGAAGCTTCCTGAGCTCGCGTGGTCACCATCGTCTCCCTTGCAGAGGTCAAAGGTTGAGCCGTCCCCCCCTTCGTGGCGCGCCAATCTATTGCTACCAAGTCACCGGTGATGAGCGTCGGGCGTGTCGATATCTTCGTGGACCTCCGAGGATGGGGAAAGACCGCCTTCTTCCTTCAGGAACCTGCAAGAAGTCCTGGGCCGGTGGTTCCGACGGGGACCCTCCGACGCTCAAATTAGTGAACTCGTAGAACAGTAGTCTAAGTTGGAGAAAGAGATGGAAAAAGAGATCCCTCGCGTCGAGCTCGGGTCCTCTTTTTATACCTGTCCCAGGGGTCGCCCTCACCCCGTTTGAATCTGCTTTGTTAGGTAGGATTGACTCCGAGAACGATAGGCAGGTGAGCTGTTGCTGAATAAGTGCCACGTATATCGGTAACTGCGTAGCGCTTGTAACTGCGTCGTAGTATTAAGTTTGTTCAGCATTGAAGTTCGGCTTCATGATTTAAACTGCGTCGATGGCTGAAAACGGAGCCGAAATTGGAGCCGGGGCCGATGCTGGGGCATAAAGGAAGCCGATGCCGGAACCGAAAGCCGATGCCGGAGCGAGAAGCCGATGCCGGAACCGAAAGCCGATGCCGGAGCGAGAAGCCATGTCGGAACCAAAAGCCGAGAGGAAGTGATGTGGCCAACATGGCAGCCATAAGTGCTTTAATACGAGAGAAAATAAGGCGATAAATGCCTTAAAGTGGATGCGCGTGGCCTTTGGGGCCATAAATATTTTGGTGCTAGAAATATCGTGGCCGCGTCGGCCGAGGCTGAAGCTGGAGGCCGAGTCGAATCCGAGGCTGAAGTTGGAGGCCGAGCCGAATCCGAGGCCGAAGTTAGAGGCCAAGCTGGATCAACGGCCGAAGCTGGAGGCCGAGTCAAATCCGGGGGCCAAGCCAAGCCAAATCCGGGCCGGAGCGGGAGGCCGAGCCGAATCCATGACTGAAGCTGAAGGCCGAGCCGAATCCGGGGATGAAGTTGAAAGCTAAACCGAGCCTTAAGTAATAATTGCTTAAAAATCGTATGGTGTTATTATTCCACCTCACATTTGATTAGCCATACCAATAATAAATTACGGTTTAGAACGTATCAGTCAACAAAATTGATATGAAATCATTGCTAATAAATATAAAAACCATAAATTTAAGGGGCATGGCGTAAATTACGGTAGCAACTGCTACCATTTAGTCATTGACACGGCAGGGAGAGAGGGATGGTTGGAAACCACGATGGCGACAGCAGGGAACGCTATTCAACAGCGTATTTATGCGGTCAACACGCACTGGGATTGACGTCGCTTTCCACACGGTGGCTTTCAGAAGCTAATAAATAGTTGGAAAGCGCCACGCCAACATCTAGCTGGGTCTAGCTCATGTCATGGTTGCGTTTTGGAAATAAAAGGGCATGAAGTTTCCTTTAAAAAAATAATAATAATTAACAAAAGCAAGAATCCAAGTGCACAAAAATAAAAATGAGAGCTCAAAATTCATTGCAGTATACCACAGAATATAATATACGTTCGATCACTCATCTATAAGTTTGATAGCTTGATCATTCATAAATATGAGTCTAATTAAGTATTCATAAATAAAAGCCTAAGATATGCACCACATTATGCGATGATTTGGCATAAAAAATTTGCCTTCTAATATTCAATACTTTAATTAGAAAGAAAAAAATAAAATTAAATATTTTTATTTTATTACTAAAGATTCCTCACAAAATAAATTGTGCTTTTTTTTTAACTTATTATGTTGTTTTGCATTTTTTATTAATAACTAAATGACAATTAGGAAAGACACCTCTATTATGCTGATGACGGTGGTTTGCCATGTTATTGTCAAAAAAAAAAAAAAAAAAAAAAAAATAATTATCTAAGCGAAACAGATTACAAAAGGTTTGAAGAAGAATTAGTGAAATAGAAAAATAAAACTTATCAATGTCTTTTGTTGATATTATTTTATGACTTTTGTTATCTATATGTAAATCGGTTCTTTCAAAGGTTAAAATATTAAAAAGCATTGCAATTGAAATCCTATATATTATTATATTTATGCTGATCCTCAAAAAATGGTATAAGAATTTTTTTTTTTTTGCCTTTGAATACCAAGGGTGTAAAAGATTAACGGTATCATTTTTTGATGCAGCAAACATGCATCAATTATCGATCATTATGTATTATATATGATGATTCAATAAATTTGTTTGTATGATATGCATATTGATATATATGAATAATTAATTGGTATCATTGATATTTTTTTTATAATAAAAAATATGCAATAAGGCTTTTTCTTTGAGGGCAGTGTTGTCGCGTAAAAGTTTCAACGGTCCTCTTCCTTCTTTAAATTTGAAGTGTCCGTTTCAACAGCTATAAAATGGGACAAATTAGCGGCGGAAGTTTAGCGAAAACCGGGGTCCACTTTTTGCTCGAGATGAGGCTGGTTGGCGGTGAGAGATGTGGAGAAAAAAAAAAAAAAAAAAAAGCTTGGGTTGAAAGGAGTACCGGAAAGCCGACAATTTAACACGACAGTGCATGCATTTGATTGGGAACCAACTCAAGCTTTCATTTCCGGCCTCTTGTTCCCCCATGTTCTTTTGTTTCCTTCTTCTCTTGGAAGCATCTTCGTGCATCATCTTTCATGCACAAATACATGCATCAAGTATGATCATTATAATGCATACATACGAGTGCATATATAATCTATTGATTGTTATGCATTTTGCATGTGCATTCGCACATATATGATGTGGCTGATATAGTCATAAGAGCAAGTTCAACAAAACATTAGTGGAGCCCAGCGTTTCTAAGCCCATCGAATCGGCTTCGACCATTCCTAGTCGGCCCCACTCGGCCCCGGCGTCTTCAAGCCTACCGAGTCGGCCTCGACTATTCCTAGTCGGCCCTGATGTCTCCAAGCCCGCCGAGTCGGCCCCGACCACTTCTGGTCGGCCCCGTTCGGTCCCGGTATTTTCAAGCCCGCCAAGTTGGCTCCGACCATTCCTGGTCGGTCCCGCTCAGCCCCGGCATCTCCATGCCCACGGAGTTGGCCCCGACCACTCCTGATCGGCCCCGCTCGGCCCCGGCGTCTCCAGGCCCGCCGAGTCGGCCCCGACCATTCCTGGCCGGCCCCGCTCGGCCCCGGCGTCTCCGAGCCCACCGAGTCGGCCTCGACCATTCCTAGTCAGCCCCACCCCGGCACCTCTTGGTCGGTAGAGTTGGCCCCGACCATCCCTGGTTGGCCCAGCTCAGCCTCGGCGCTCTTGGAAGAGTCAGGGCGCCCCCGATTTCTCCAAGCCGGCCCCAGTACAGCCCTGACGGTTTAGGCCGCCACCTTTCTGACTTGCGCCACCTGACAACGCCAGATCCAACTACCCACTGGCCACACCCTGATGGGACTGGACCAAACTACCTGATAGCCCCACTGGCTGATGGGACGTAGCCCATCAACCGCCATTTTTCTTCTTCGATGAGACAGGACCCACCAACTGGCCCAGATTCACGTAACCCCCAAGAACTCCACGACATTCCTTTTTTACGGAATCCCACATGGTCATGCAAGTGTCAACCCCCTATAAAGAGGTGAATTCACTCAATAATCAGGTACGAAAACTGAGAGACTTGCTATCCGAGACCCAGAGGGGAATTCCTCCTCTCGGTAGACTCTTCTCATCCAAAAAAGAGCTCATTCGAGCTTTTCCTCAGCTGTGACCTTGGTTGCTAACTTGAGCGTCGGAGGGTCCCAATCGGAGTCTTCCTCCGGTCCTGGACTTTTTGCAGGCAGCCCGGTGAAGCAAGGATCCGCCAATCAATCTACTTCCTTCTCCCGCGTTCAGGACCAGTGATCGGGCGTCATCAAGATGCATGATCAATAAGCGCGCTTGATGTATGCATCTTCGTGCACTAAAAATGGTGCACCAAGACTTTTTCTTTCCTCTTAATTGGAATTGATTAAAACAACCCTTTCTCAACTATCATTTAAAAATAATTTTATATTTAATTAAAAAAATATATAATTGAAGTTTATTTATTATTAATTAATTTGCTTTTAATTTTTAAAATCATATAATTTTTTTTAATTTACAATGTATAGTTATGGTCGGCTTTGGATTCCCTATTATACTAATCAAACAATCTGGTTTTACCTTTCAATTCTAGGTAGTATTTGACTCTCCAAAAGCTAAGTGTACATGATAACATTTATCAAGGGAATAGCTTAGGTAGTGTTTGATAGCTCAAAAGCTATCCCTGGATAAATATATGGGATAACATTTATCCAAAGGATAGCTGAGGGAATAAGTACCTTTTTAAAATTACAAGTCTGCCATCAAGGGATAACTTTAGTTGTTCCTGGGTTCCCTAGGGATAAGTTCAAGGGATAACCCATGGTTAAACATGGGTTATCCCCTATGGTTAAATTTTTTCAGACCTATCCCCTCTAACTATATAGCATTTGGGGATAAGGAAGGATATCTAAGGAATATCCCCCATTATCTCCCATATCAAATACTACCTTAGGAAATAAGCATCTTTTTAAAATTACAATTTTATCATCAAGGGATAACTCTAGTTATTCCTAGTTCATAGGGAATAAGTTCAAGGATAACCTTGGTTTTCTCCTTTGATTAAAATTTTTCAAAAATATTCCTCTTAGTTATAGCTTTTAGGTAGTGTTTGACTCCTCAAAAGCTATACTTGGATAAATGTATAGGATAGCATTTATCCAGGGGATAGCTGAGGGAATAAGCACCTTTTTAAAATTACAACTCTGCGGGATAACTTTAGTTGTTCTTGAGTTCCCTAGAGAATAAGTTAAGGGGATAACATATAGTTTATCCCCTCTGGTTAAACTTTTTTAAACATATTCCTTCTATTAATAACTTTTGAAAATAAAAGAGATATTCCTTTCAAGAAATATTCTTCCTTATCTTCCATTTCAAATACTTTCTTAAAAATAAAAAAAAAATATTATTCTATTTCAAACACGACCTTAAAAGTAAAGTACTTTTATCCCTCTTTTGATTGGAAGGAGACCAAATAATTTTTTTTCTTTATTTTTTATATTTATTTAAAAAAATTATATGTGAGACTTATATATATATATTTTTCTCTGAAAACTAGATACGATAGAAAAAATAATATTTATTTGAAAGAAAGGAGAGAGAGAGAGAGAGAGCGATGGATGGCTGCACATTGGGATGGAAACCGTGGACAGACCGGTGCTTCGAGACACCCACCGTTCTGTCCTTTTTTTATATATAAAATAATGACACTCACCAACACCGGTTGGGCCTCGTCTTAGGCACCAATCCGGAGGCATAGAGCGCACTAACCACATGGGGACATGGGTCAAGTCAACATCCTGTCAGGAGTTGGCGTGGGTCGGAGCATTCAAAAACACTGGTTTGAACTACGTGCCACATCGGAGCAGAGGGATGGTCCCATGGGCGGTCTTCAGACCATCCTTGCTGATATTATGATAGCTTTTTATTGTACCATGGATCCCCCTAATTATAATTCTTAAAACTCCGAGAGATCCAGCTTCGCAAGAGGCCAGCAACTGCCGCATTTCCATGGAACGTGATTCGTTAAAACTGCAAGCTTTAGATAATAGGTTTGCATTCAGAACCAACTCAGAGATGGAAGACAGAGAGCAAAGGTCTCTTTGGCCAATGGTCAACACCCTAGAAGGCATGTGATGGGCCGGTCTTTTCTTGGTTACTGAACGACATAATTTTATTTTTTGTTTGAGTTATATTCCACTTTGAACCACTCAGTTTGGACTTTTTGTTAATCTTTTTGGGCGCAGAGCCAAAGCTGCAGCCTGGTGATAAGAATGACAACAGAGGTTTCCACACTGAATTTAATGTGGATTCCTCCGTTCAATGTTAGGAGCATCATTCCATGTTCTGAATCGAGGTCCATTGTTCATTGAAAATGGAATGGGGTTTTTGTCTGGAACGAGGTTGGAGTTAGAAGAGAGGTTAACAGACAGGTTCTTATGGACCAGTATAATTCTCAACAATAAATAATAATGATAATAATTATTATTATAATCATCATCATCATCATCATCACTGTCTTCACTGCATTTGTAACTTAGATTGATAAAAATGCATGTATAGTATTGGTAGGAACATTCAGTGCTTTGACATGGAACTCATTGGGAAATTTATGTTTAATCGACACTACACATGTTCAGTGTGTCAAAATGGCATGTAGGAGGCCTAAACACAAGTTCCATTTCACATAGTTCATGGTGCCTAAGATCCCATTTTAAGGTATGAACTTAAAAAATAAACCTTCAAGCCTAACTAATATTCCGAGGCAAACCAAGTCAGGTAACTTAGTTCTATTGATAGACAGTAAGCTTGCTTGTTTCCGGCCCCATGCTCAAACTTAAGTTCACAATGCTCTAATCTGATCTTAACCCTTGCACCAGATTCAGACAAAGGTGTTATATGTACCGGATTCAAACATGAGTATTTTCATATTTTAAGTATTTTTCATATTATAGCGTAGATCTGCATATTTATATTTCCTAAGAGATGTTGATTTTAAATATACTTTATTTACAAATATAAAAACTCTAACTGACGTATATTTAGTCCCACATCTGCTATGTATAAGATAGATCTTATATATCTTGAATACTTATGTAGGATAAAAGAACTTATATATATATATATATATATATATGAGATCATGAATTATTGAAAGAAAATTAGAGCGAATTTGATCTATGTTTGAAGCGGACTTTGCAGGCTACCTCTTTTGAGGTTGATTATGAGGTAATTATGATATTTATGATTATAATTATATGCTGGCATGTACTTAGTTCTATGTGATAGATTTTGGAGTTCGTTCAGACTTTAGACTCTATGAACTTATATTGAGGGACCATGCAATCTAGGCTTCAGTGTTTTTGATAATGAAGGAGGTTGCAAAGCATTCTACTTGATTCAGTCAAAGATATGGGTTTCCAAACTACATTGGTTACCTTGAACATTCTCAGCCTCTGGATTCTTACCACAGTGCCATTCTGTCATCAGATTTTGGGCCCCTGTGGATTACTTGATTTTAAACTTGAAAACTGAGCACATTTGGGCACCAATTCCTACAAATATATCATCCTCTTTAGTGATACATGAATTTGAGTTTTGGAGGAGGCATATTGCTAAACTTTAGTAATCAGATGCTTATTGATTATCTCAAAGTTCACAGGTCAAAATACTTTGAAAATTAGTGGAAATCTTCAAATATAATGTTTTCCTCTTCTTTTTTTTTTTTTAAAGCAAAATATTGGAGAGAGTCCAACCACTTTTACTGATAGGATGAAATCAAGATAAGTTCATTCACAGAAGAATCCTTTAGAGTATAAACTAATGCCAGGATTGTGGAACACAAACAATATTCAAGAATTGGCCAACAGTGACATCAAAAGCCCATCTTTGAAGGCTGAGGCCCATACAGCATTACAGATTGCCTTTCTTGCAGTAAATGTCAAAAAGATTAGATTAATTATTTTGAGAGGGAAAAGACTACTGATTCTTGACTTCTTGCAGGAAGGAGACCCATTACAAAGGAGTTCAATCCTTGTCATTGTTCTATCCATTTCAACCACTGTATTGGAGGTTAAGGAGGCTCGGCAAAGAAATAATTCTATCATCTTTAGTCTCTTTTGGAAGATTTTGTGTTCTCTAGCCTATTTCTTTCAAGAAACAAAACCACTTTAGTTGTGCCCATGTTGGTTTAACAATTTATTTAAATTTTCTATGGCAAGCCTTAATAGTGATAGGCACAATAGAAGAGCTCAGAGGCTACTAAACGATTTCCTTTACACATCATTCCAATGGGATTGAACACAGCTTGACAACAGCATTGCTAATGAGTGAAGTAACAATACATACAATTGAAGGGGATGAAATGGGGGATTTTCTCTTGCCTTCACTCTAGAAAAGAAAAAAGGAAATGAGAAAAAAAATTGCTATTGGGAAGGATGAACAAATCAGGATGGTTGTTGCTGGGGTGAAGAAGGGGACCAAGACTATAAATTTCTAAGCTTGGGTGGTGTAGGGTGGACTGAATGTGGAGTGCATCTCCCATATGGTGAGAGATTTGGCAGTCACAGAGGTTCTGGTGGCATTGTTGAATAGGAAGACCTTTGCTGCACTGTAAATTGCTTCAGTTGGGTAGATGCGAGAAGTGATACATGTCCTCCCCCCTTGAGCAAAACTCTCCACAATAGAGTGATCCACCTGGGGAAAGAAGTAGGATTCCGGTCATATTCAAATATTAATCCTCCTAGACTTGAGCGATATTTGAACTTGATCATATGATTCAAAAAAAGATATTTGAACTTGATCAAAATAAATATTTTTTCATTTTTAGTGAACGCAAGCATCATAATAAATCTCCCCTCTTTTCCTCCAGAAATATCTCTATGTCCTTTAAAATTGTGACTGAATTTTGAGATATTTGATTAATAAATGTTCTCTATATAATTAATCTAAAATTTACATGTAAACTCTGGTCTTTGTGGTTTATAAGCTTCCATTTTTTCTTCTTATCTATAAATACAAGCAAAAAAAAATTTAAAAATCATATTTGAGCATGCATATCAATTTTTTTTACAATGGCAAAAGCTCATGCTTAATGAGCTAGCCTCTAAATTCTTGCCTTCACAGACATCATGAAATGACAAAGTTTGGGGAACAGGATCTTTACCACGAATTAGTAAAAACTAATGATCTATTGGATTTTTAAGCTCAGACAACATGTGGTATCGTAATTTTAATGACCCACCTTTCATTATTGGTGAAAAGATCAAGGCATCATTAGAAAGAAAAAATTACCAATTATTATTTCTTTTCTAACCAAACTGTCTGCAGTGCTTGCTGATCTTTAAGTCATGATAAAGTGATTCATCCAATTTTTTGTTTTGGGTGTGCTCTAAATTTGATAATTAAAAGGAAATACAGAAGATTAGTTCTAGAATGTTGACTTACCAGTATTCTCATTGACAACTTTTCGCCATCAAGTACTGGGACAGTGCTGCCAACTACTCTCTTGACAACGTCACTTGCCCTGGATGACCTACATTTGAGCATATTGCATGACAATAAGTTCTAATAACCAACATTCTAATTGGTTTATAACCTAGGTAGAATGCACATCACTATCAAGAAGCTGCATGAGAAAAGAGAGTTTATTACATGACATGAACTTTCTCAAAGTGATGTTGTCCCTTATTATTTGTAACCTGATGTAACAGACATACATATGCATGCATAGTAAGTACATGAAAACTAGAGAGAAGATATTTGACATGAAGAGTTGAATTTTGTAGTTTCATAAAGAGTTTCCTGCTTCTTAAACAAGAAAAGTGGAACAAAGGGCACCATCCTTAAACCAAAGGGCAAACAAGCACTGTTCTATTAGCAGACTTTCCATTTACTTTAGGAGGTAAATGCAGTCATTATGGAAGGATTATCATTGATCTTGATGGAAAAGCTGTGTTAGCAGGAAGAAATTACTTAACCTCACCTCTTCTATAACTATGCCATCCACTAATCACAAGATTGTTTAACTTCGATAAGAATAGAGAACCTGCCTCTTGAAAATTCCTACCTTAGCCCTGATTATATCAAGTTCCCATAACGCAGCTGCTTGATGCGTAGAGGGAAAAAGAAAACTGTGTTCATTCATGGGACATGCTTGTGGTTAGTGTCAAGGACATAGCAGCATTGGAGGGGAAAGTTTAAAGGGAATCCATTCGATCTCATGGGATCTTCATTTAGTGAAATCGTAATAATTGATTCCAAGTACGATATATAGGGGTGACTGATCATTATTTGATAGGAAATGGGATGGGTGGATCAGTGGACCAAACTTTTTGTTCATCTGATGTGCCTTATTATTTCTCAAAATGTGCAATGGGCTCAGAGAATTAGATATAGGATTTGCAGCAAAAAAGGCCTGAATCTTACAATGCCAATCTGGATATCATTCAATTTCAGTACTAGGGAATGTCTTTTTTTATCTCCCCTGCATTTTGTAGTATAGAAATATATAGTTGTTTAACAAACACAAGAAGATCAAGAATCATATACCTTAATTCATCCTGGCAGAGGTGAGTGTGAAGGTTGCCATCTGTTCCCCTTGCAATGTAGAAGTACACAGCAGTCTGTTCTGATAGCTTGTCATTAGCCAAAACAAGCAGCCCAAATGGCCCAAGCATGCCCCTCCCGGCGGCGCCGCGGCTTGCGCTGCAGTTGTACCCTACTTCGGCCTCGACGGATGATGCCAATGCCTCCTTCTCAATCTCAAATTCAGCTTCTATATCCAACTGCAACAAAAAAACAAGAAGTTTGCAATAAGCTTTCAGTGCCCGTTAGAGTATGTCAAAAATTGAAAAGATGAAATGACCAAAATGCCCTTCATAGCTTCTTCTTGGCTACCTGTGCTGCTCTAGTGATGTTGAGGTGGAACACTGATCCGGCGTTAATGGTGATGCTACTGAAGTTCTTTCCGTTCATCCTTAGGTCCTCCACCTCCTCCACAGGCCATTGAAGCAGGTTGCTTTTGGTTTTAGCATCAAAAAGCACTGTCCGTGGGATTGACTGCCATGTTATTCGCAAAGTAATTCAGGGTGCGGACGTTGAAATCAAAGAATACATCATAACTGTAGGATAAATCTCCTAGGAGAAATATCATTAAGTCCACACTTTTCTTCCATCAATGAACACTAGTGAAACTAATCACATTGTTAATTATGATGGGCTACTTCAACCGTTATGGATAATCCATGAATAAGTCATTAAATACTTTGACATCAATCAAAAATCGAACGGAGAGCATGTTTTCACTGCACCAGATCGACTATGGATAGAGAAAGTTATTATTAAAAATTCTACCTAGAAGACCAAACGTACTGAAGTTATTCCATGGCGCGACCTTGTTACAAAAAAGAAAAAGCTCAGGACTGTTGGATTGGGGACATGGACAAAGGATTAGTGTGACCCCATCGGAGACATCGTGTCATCAGAGCACCAACTCCCTTGCGTTGCAATGCAATGGAGGAGGCCAGTGGCGGGGAGCTAGCTCTCTCTTTTGGTGCTAGCTAGCTAGAGATGGACCCCCCCTCTCTCCCCCAACCCAAGCGCTTTTCGTGCATGATGGATGATGCCCGTGTACAGGAGGACCACAGGTTGCCAATGGATGATGATGCCCGCCAGCGAAATTTGCGAAAGTCAAAGAGATAGGGAAAGAAGTCGTTGACCGACGACATACCTGAAGCGACGCCCAGCCCTTCGCGATATCGGCCCATTCGCTGTCCTTCTCGCCGATCCAACCCCACAAAACCCTCCTCTTCTTCTCGGCGTCGTAGAACGTCTTCGAAGCATAGAAATTCCCCCAGTCGTACCGCAGCCCGATCCCCACGTCCACCCCCTCGTTGTCCGGCCGCCACGTGTTAGTCGCCGCGTCGAGCGTCCCGACCGCGTAGTAGTCGTGCCGGTCGTCGTCCCTGCTCGCCTTCAGCACGTGCCTCACCCCGGATCCCGCCGCCGTCGACGTGTCCATCCCGTCCGCCACCGCCGGCCCCTCCTCGACCGCCACTGGGAAGAAATCCACGCACTCCCACATCCCGGTCCCCGGCACCCGGTGCAACACCCCCGGCACGAGCTCGTAGCGGACGAAATCCCGGGTCTTGTAAACGAGGACGATGCCGGCTTGGGACCCGTCTTTGGAGCCGATGGCCATCCGCCACGTGTCATCCGAGGGGTCGTACCAGGCGGTGGTGGGGTCGCGGAAGTCCCGGGCGCCGATGCCGGGCGGGGGGGCCAGGACCGGGTTGGAGTCGGACTTGACCCAGGTCTGGAGGAGGGGGTCGGCGGGGTCTGCCGGGACGGCGAGATTCTGGACCTGGACGGAGTCGTTGGTCGAGCCGGTGTAGAGCATGATGATTTGGCCGGTGGGGAGGATGGTGGCGGAGCCGGTCCAGACGCCGTGGGCGTCGTACCAGCGGTCGGGGACCATGGCGAGGGGGAGGTGGTCCCAGTGGATCAGATCACGTGAGACGGCGTGGCCCCACGCGATGGGGCCCCACACCGCCGACTCCGGGTTGTACTGGTAGAACAAATGATACCACCCTTTGTACATCATCGGGCCTGGATGTTATATATATATATATATAGACGCATCCTCATCAGATCAGATTAGTTCAAATCCAACGGTCAGGATATCTTCAAACGTTGTGAGCAATGATAGAACTTACTATTTTAGCTTACCGTTAGGATCTAAGGCAAGGAGGAAGAGAGGAGAAGAAAGATGTCACGTCGGGTTCCACGGCCAAGAAAAAGAAAAAAAAGTAGAGTTAAGAGATTGAGAAAATTAATTTGGTTAAAAGAAAAGAACAACACAAAAAAAAGGAAAAACGGAAAGAGATGAGGTGGAGACCGTTCATCCAGTTCTTGGGGGGCTGGAAATGGAATGCGGTGCGCTGCCATTTGAGCATGGCGTTGGTCCAGGGATAGCGAGGGGAGGCGGAGAGGAGGGTGGAGAAGGGGCCGGAGGTTTTCTCTGAGACGCCATCGGAGGGTCCGCGGGAGACGGGGCGGGAGGAGGAGGCTTGGGGAGGGGGGTTGCGGAGGTCGCTGGAGAGGAAGGAGGCGAGGGCGAGGAGAAAGAAGGCGGCGGCGGAGAGGGAGAGGAGGCGGGTGTTGCTCCGGCGTTGCGAGGGAGTTTCGCCGGATGGGAGGGGGGAGTAGGAGAAAGGGAGCCGGGTGGAGGACTGGGGGTGGCGGCCGTCCATGGGCCGAGTCCGGTAACCCGCCGTCGTCTCTGCAGAACTCGATTGGACTCTCGTGTCGATGGAGAGATGCGTGGATAAAAGTACAAATGCGGCTGTTTTGAAACGAAGGGGATGGGATGGGATGGGGGTTATTTATACTTACGGGAATAGCAGGAGAGAAAGAAGCCAAAAACGGACGAGGGAGCGAGCGAGAGAGAGAGAGAGAGAGAGAATGGAGGCGAGCTGGATGGGGACTTTCCTTGTGTGCTTGGCTGTCCTTTCCTTAACAGCGAACAGGTTTCAGAGGCGAGAAATCCGACCCGAACGCTGCGGCGACGGAGCGAGGGGATGCAAGGCCCATAAATCTTTGGTCGGGAAGCACACCCGAGCCGTCCATGGAGCCCAACAAATTCCTCATCTACGTGGCGTAGGCATTGGCTGCTAGGGTGCAACTGGGCTTATGAAACTCGAATTTTTCTTAATTTAAATTTTAATTTTATTATAAAATATCAATCCTAACCTTAAATCTATTTGTAAAATCTCAATTCTAATCCTATTTTTAAAAATCAGGTTCGGGTTGAGTTTTGGATTAGAATTCGAGTTGATGAGAAAAAAAAAAAACTTTTTTCAAAGTAAAAAATACAATTATGGATCCTACGCCAGTGTTTGTTTTGGATGGAGAGAAAACGATGAAGAAATGTGTTGCCGCCGGGATTTGTCCTCCGACTCGGACACGGTTGGTCTCCTGATCTGGGCTTCCTTCTGGGCGGACCTGTACAGAAGTCCTCACGCGAGAGGCATTGGGGGTGGCCCTCCGCGGAAGACCCTCCGATGCTCAAGTCAGTGGGGATCGATGATCAACAGAAATAAGGAGAAGGATCTCTCTGGGGAGTCCCTCAAGGAGTGGCCAATCGGGAGCTTTGGGGGAGCGCCGATGAGTAGTGAAGGTGAAAGAGAGTGAGTGTGAGTGAGAGTGGGCCAGGAGCTGTGAGCGCATACCTGAAAGAATCTGGAATGTCGTATTTATAGGCAATCACCTGGATCTTGAGCGCCTTCTAGAAGGTTCGAAGGTTGTTAGGATATGGAAATGATTCGAATCAAGCTGTTGCAAGACCGGTGGGATCCGTATCTTGTTCGTTGAAGGATCGACGGCTGGGAGAGCTCTTTGATGGCCTGAGATCTGATAAATGCGTAGGTTCCAGGCAGTTATTCTAGATCCTAGACCACTCCTCAATATGATTCTTTGTTTGGGATTCTGTTATGATAGGCCTAGGCTCTCCCGCATCGAGTTCCACGGAGGTGAGTGTCGAGTCATGGATTGCTCGGGGAGTCGAGCTACGGAAGCTCGGGGAGGCCGAACTATGGTGAAGGTGCCATCTGGGTTTCGCTTTGCTCCTGGTTGACTACCTCCGACCCAGGCTACTGAATGAGCCTCTGCCATGCCAGATTATCCAAGAGAAGAACATATACGATTTCCACCCCAGAGACCTTCTTGGTTCGTTCCATACCACTCTCTCTTTCTCCCTCTTTCTCTCTTTTTTTTTTTTTTTTTTATTCCTTCCAATTCCTTTTCTATCTGAACAAGTAATTCCAATTATCGTTAATGGTTTATGATGGAACTTTAATTAATTCTATTTGAAACATTAGCATGCAGAACAGAAAAAAAAATAAATAAAAGAAAGAAACGTTTAATTCTTGAAAGCAATTCATCATGGAAAGAAAATATTTACTTCTTTTAATTGTTTTCGGTAGAGTAAAGTTCAGCGTAAACGTTTTTTTTCACAGGCGATACGCCATCGGAAGAGCATTTGTATTTCTTTACTCCAAGGAAAAAACGATGTCCCAATGGAACAAGGCCTATTCGCACTGCAAATGGTGGATACTGGAAGCCTTCTACAGCAGAGAAAATCATTAAAAATAAATATGGAAAAGAGATTGGCTGCAAGAGATTTCTGGTTTTCCATCAAGGAAGACAACCGAAAGGAGTGAAAACGGACTGGCTGATGCATGAGTATATAATTAAGAAATTCTGGTTGCCTATCGAATATAACGAGGATCAGGTAAAGCTGCTAAAAACCTATATTCAATTCAGTTAATAGGGTTTTATGATGTATTTGCTACATAACTGTTGAGATGATATCCATGCATTGTCATTTCCTTTGTGACATAAACTTTCCTCGATGACATGACTATTTTATGATCTTTTAATCCTTTTGTACGTTTTTTGTATTGAGAAAACTTATTCCTTGTCGGCCTTAAAGTTTGTCACTTGTTAAGCCTCGTTTCATCTTGTTATGGCTGGGTTTATGATCCTTCGTTAAAACATTTTTACCAAAAGTCTTGTTTCCATCATAAGAAATTTGGATATTTGTTAGACAATCCTGAGCTTCTTTCACATATTATTGTTGATTCTTGCTCCATAAGTGATATAAGCTGTGACATATGAATACAATAAAATATCCTTCTCCCCTGATTTCCCTCATCCCCCTTTCTTTTTAGATCCTCTGAACAAAAGAGAGGTGGAAAGCATTGGGATAATTTTTCCTCTTTTTTTTTTTTCACTCAGAGGGGGTCCAGAACCAACTTACCATCAAATTATCTTGGTTCCACACTTGTGCTGTTCAGTATGCGTTAAACCGGGCAATTAAGATCAGTTTTGCAAACATTAGTAGAGAATGGAAGCAGAGAGAGGGTGGGTTCTAGTGGCAGGGTCAATTCGTTTCCTAGGTGAGGAAGCGCATTGAGAAATTGGATTAGGAGCATCACTTGGGGTGGTAGTTGTAGTAGATACTAGCTGATGGCCATTTTGATGGATGTGCCCGATAGAGGCAATTGCCACAAATAGTGCTGGCAGTGCACTGTGAAGGAGGAGATGTGTGGTTGGGCAAATAGATTGAGGCATAGATGGAATAGCTCCTATCCAATTCAAATATATTGAGATGATTGGTTTCAAACTAGGGCTTTTAAAATGAGAAGATCCAAATGCTCATACAACTGGTACAAAGATAGGTGTCAAAACTGAGGTCAGTAACATCTTTTGGGGTCTAATATATCTATCAACTGGTTCCTTAAAACTTTATATGTTTGTCAATTGGTTGGTGTAAAACTTGCTGGGTCAACATGGGTTTAACCAGTTTATTGATTTGAACTATCTTATTGTAGACCTTAACTGACCAAGGAGCCATTTCGCTTATTCTTTGATCAAACTGGCTGCCTAACAAGGCTTAACAAATGCCAAAATCCCTTATAATTCTCATTTCTATTCAGATTTAACAACAATTTCAGAGGCAAAATTTTAATAGGTAGTCATGACATCCATTTTGTAGGATGTGAGACCAGGTTGTATCATTCACATTGTCTTCCCCTCGTCCCCATACTTTGGCTTAGTTTCCCATTCCATTAACTCTCTGCTACTCAAGTGTCACCCTCTACTTCACTACTAGCCTTTTCAATGGTGCACTAGCTTCTTGATTAAATTGACTTATACCCTACAATATACCTCATTATTTTTTGGGGGGCTGTGGGAACTAATTTTGTTGATTAAATTGACTTATACCCTGTTATGTACTTGTCTTCATCTGAAAAGAAGATTGACATTGTTGCTTAGTTTATGATTTGGATCTTATGATCTAGATCACAATGGCCCTAAACATTCTGAATCTGATCCTTAGATCAGGATCTATTGTGGATTGCAAGATTTAGATCCATTGGATGAACCATACATTGGATCAGAAGATCTGATTTGATTAATTTATTTGGATATTAAATCCTTTTTAGGCCAATTTCTACTATTTCTTTGACCATTTGGTTCTTAGTCCACTTATCACTAATAAATCTTGAATAGTAAAAGTAGAAAATCTGTTATTGGAGTTTCACAGAGTTAAAAATAAGTTGCAATTTTTTTGTATATTTACAACCATATGTTAAAGTCTAAATCTTGTTTATTCTAATGTGTTTTACATAAAAAGATAATTAAATTGATAGATAGTATATAAATGGCTTGAATAACCAAAAAGAATGTTTCATTAGAAATACTATACCTGGGCCTAAATTAGTGAAAACTAGGATTGTTTTATGTATACCTTTTATTCTACATTCATCAGCTTTATGGTTGTCTCATATATAAATTTTTGTATTCTTTTTATTTTGAGGAATTTCTGAAAAAAATGAGAAAAATCTTAAAATCTACAATCTAATTCACAATCTAACCCCCTCAAAGATATTTGACTCAATCCGATCTTGACAACATTAATGCCTCATAAAGAGATAAGCTAGATACAAATGATTAAACTTTTATTATCTCTGACCTTAAGGTAAAGAAAAAGAATAACTAAAACCTGATTTGCTGTGATGTTAGAAGATATAAACATTCAATGGCATTTTGACCACTTAGTGGCAAAAAAAAAAAAAAAAAAAACCTTTTTGCATGCCTAAATGGTCTTGGAGAGACCACTAACATTCTAGTTTAAATCCTCTAGCCAAATTTGGTGGTTACCATAAGCTTGTTATCTTGCGTGTCATTATGGTTAAGATCATAAATTAGTTTATTGTATAATTTGTAGAATAATTCATTACATACAGATGAGCAAACAATGTTGCTTTTATATTATTAAAATAATTAGAAAGAAAAAGATAATTGGAAATTTTTGTTTCAAAATCAAACATTTGTTTTTTAATTTTTAGTTTTCTTAAATTCAAGACAAATTATAAAGTAATAAATCATCTTTCTTGCAGCTTGGTACTCTGGCATTGTGTGAGATATATGAAAAAGAAAATTCAAAATCAAAAAAGAATGATAATCGAATGGAGGAGAAAGGATCACCCCAATATTTAGGTAATGAAGAAGACATGGATAATATGAATGGTGATGGTTCATTACAAAACATACTTGTTGATCGTCGAGTGCCATTGCATCCAACTCCACGCAGCCATGGCAACACACAAGCTAAAGGCTCTGTTCCTTCTCCTAAAGCATGCATATCAGATTCCTCTCCATTAGAAATCACTACCATGATGGGTATGCCGAGTCCCTCGATGCTGGATTTTTATGATATGGGTTATGATAGCCATCGAGTTGGACTACTATTTCCTCACTATCAAGATGCTCATTCATTTGGGTTTGATGGTATCGATGGTTTTCTCCCACCTGAGGCTTTGAGCATCCATAATGAGAATATATGCCTATGGCTTCAGTACAGCTAGGTGCCTCGGAGCATTCACTCAGTTTGGAATCAGTTTCTTCATTCCCGTTTCATGATTCAATTGGTTTACCCTTTAATGGGCAGCTAATGTCATTGCCACAACACATGCAATTATCAGAGTTTGGCATTGCAACTGATCCATCCTCTCAGGATCAACTGTTATTAGAGCAATTGGACTTTCTGGCCAACCAATACATGCTATCATCCTCCCAAAGCTCTCCACTCTATGGTCAATACCAAGCAGCTCCACTTGAAGGCCCACAAAACATGCTAGCAAATTGGTACATCAGAACCAATGGTTCAAGCACCAATTACTAGACAACTTGGATGAAAATAATATTTTTTGTTTATGCATATGAAATTGTAATGATGCTCAATAACACCCATAAGGGATGGACATTTTTCTTTTTGTAATACTACATTTTTTTGAAAATAAAAACATGTAAATTTGTTGAGTTTCATTACCATGAACTTCCTATTCAAATAATGTTTGAAAGGCTTTCTTGTCCCTTTTTAATGGGCGTACCTTAACATGGAAATGTTTTCAGGGCACATTTGGATGACCATTAGTTAGTTTAATTTGTGGATAAATCAATCTTTACAAGTGTCTCCTGAGGTGCATGCACATGACTGGTGGGGGGCAGCAAGCCATGGCTGTTAGCATGAATTGCAAGATTGATCCTTTTTCAACTTAGCTAACTTGTCTCCAACAAAAAGCTCAGTAGAAGAAACAGGCTACGCTCATTAGAGAAAACAAAGAATATTAATAGATTAGTAACAGAGAAAGTAAGACACTCTTTATGTGGCAGATTGAATATTTAAGTGCCATCCTCTCCATCATTACTAGCCACCATATGTCCGTGTTCAAATTATCTTAAATGTGGGTGTTAAAAAGAATTGATGGATGGCGATGAGCGTTTTAATTTTGGGAAAGGAAAGAAACACTGCTTCGTTAATTACAAGTCTATTGGTAAATCCAAGTGCGAGGGATGGCTTGGATTTGATTGCATCCTTTATCTGCTAAATGTGTTTGGAAATGCTTAGTGCAGGAAAACGACTGTTCAAAATTAATCTTCCAAGCTTTGTATTAGGTAGGATAAACTAGATAACCTGAGGCCTAGAAATACAATAATAGATCATTGCTTTTTTAATTAGTATAGGATAAAATATAAATTACTACTTTATTGTTTAAGCATTATCAAATTACTTCTATGTTATTTAAAATGTTACATTTATCTATTATATATTTTAAGTACTATCAAATTATATCCATATGAATTATAATTAACTCGTGTATTTATCAAATTACACGCATGTGTGCGTAAAGCTGGAATAGATTTAAAATATATAAATAATTATGTATAATATTTTAAATCATATAGATGCAATTTGATAGTGTTTAAAATATATGATGGTAAATAAAGTGTAATATATTAAACCATATGGACGTAATTTGATAGTATTTAAAACACATGATAGTTAAGTATAACACGTAATTTAATTAATGGTGCTTAAACTATATAGAAGTAATACATATTTTATCCACTATTATGTACTCTAATTTTATAAAACAGTGTTGCCTAATCACTGATCAAATCTTTGGTTAAGGCTAAATCACTACAATGCTGCTTCAATAAAAGCTTGCTGAGGAATTGTGAACAACATTTAGCAAATTAATGGCTGAATCACATTTAGCATCTTTTAGGAGGTGACGAGGAATGACGACCCCACTATAAGCAAAAATTAGGTGCTACTCATGACTTTTCATAGTCTTTTGTCTAAATCCATTAATTAAAGATTTTTGAGAGAATGGGCAAAATTTAAATTATAATCTTATAGGTTTGTGAGTTCCTTGAAAGATTTCATTACAAGATCACCTGGTTTTGAGAACAGGCGTGAATTGTAAGGTATATGGTATGGTGGCTGCGCTCTCTCCTGGAGGCAACGTATGGATCCAAGGAAAAAAAATAAGGCAGTAGGAGACCAGCTTTCATGAAGGGCTAATGAACAAGATGGTGACCCCCCATTCATGCAAGATGAGTCGATGCCAAAAGACTTGATATAGAAGACAAAAGATCTCCAACGATAGCCTGGAAATCATATGACCAGAATTCAATAGATATTATTTAATATAAATTGAGTAGCTGGTCATTTACTTGGTGACCAGGGACCTAGATGTAATGCTATATTTCTTTTTGCTTGGACAAGGCGGCAAGGTGCATCACCATGTGGCCTTCCTTTGTTGACCACCTGGCAACAAGCCTAAAATTTGGCCAACGTAAAGGCAAATAAATCCATCAAATGCGCCCCGTGATGTTGGCAGCTGGGAGTAAGTTGCAATAGAGAAGGATGGATCACCCAACAACACAAGATTTTAGAATATTTGTATATATATATATATATATATAAATATGTATAATATGCCAATGTGATCATGCCTAAATTGAACAGTATGGTTGTTGTATCATTGATCCAATTCGTTAGATAAATTTTATCATCTCTCAAATACTTAAATATTAAAAATTACTTGCTTTGAGAGTTTCCAATCCGAGTAATCAAGAGAAATATATATTGTTTTGACATCCTATATATCCAAACTTTTCAACTTTTTAGCCATTTGATCCGTATGCTATGTCTTGTTTATATACTTTAATGGTTGCATCACATCTTAAATCATCGATGCAACACCACTATCATCTAATCTAGATCCGACAAAATCTATTTGAAAATTTAGTCGTATAAAAAAACCAAGTTTTGCCTGCGTATGTGTATACATACAATAGCACTCTCTACCCACCTTCCTTTTACCCTTATACTATTCAGTTTGCTCTATATGTTATTGTAATAAGGCAATGCTACAATAGCTTAGAAGTAAGCCCGGCTAGGCTTAGGCCAAATTCAAAGGTTAACATAATTTACTTAAAAAGCCTTGGGCCAATCTTTCAGGCTGAGCTCATCCCCATCTGGACGGCAGATTTTGGGCCGGGCCTCAAACTTTCTAACCATTTTAATTCAATATTTTAGGTAATCTTTGATAGAAAAATAGCTATCTTATCCCTGGATAAGTGTACAGGATAGAGTTTATTCAAGAGATAGCTGAGGGAATAATCAACTTTTTATAATAATAATTTTGCCCTCAAGGGACAAGTTTAGGGAAAAATAGCTATTCCTTCGGTTCCTATAGTGTTTGAAATAGGGAATAAGAGGGGATATCTAGGGAATATCCCCTCTTATTCCCAAAATCCATAACTATAAGGGATAGCTGGGAATAAAGTTAACCAAAGGGATAATCCATTGTTAACCATAGGATATCCCCTCAATTTATTCCCTAGAAAATAAAGGAATAGCTGGTTATCCCTCCAAATAAGAGTAAAAAAAAGTTATCCTTTAGATTTACCTTTTTGCATTTGATATGATCAATGGAATAGCCAAGGGATATCCCTAGGAATAGCCAGGGGACAAACTTTATCCCGTACACTTATCCATAGATAATATTTTTTCTATCAAACACTGATAAACATGGGTTATCCCCTGTGGTTAACTTTTTTCAGACTTATCCTTTCTAGTTATAACTTTTGAGAATAAGAAGGGATATTTCGAGGATATCTCTCCTTATTCCCTATTTCAAGCACACCCTTAGGTAGTGTTTGATTCATAAAAAACTATCTCTGAATAAATGTACAGAATAGCATTTATCCAGAAGATAGCTGAAGGGATAACCATCTTTTTTAAATAATAACTTTACCATCAAGGGATAGCTCTAGTTATTTTAGGGATCCCTAGGGAATAAGCTCAGGGGATAACCCATTAACATGGGTTATCCTCCTCTGGTTAAACTTTTTCAGAGTTATCCCGAGTAGTTATAGCTTTTGGGGATAAGAGAAAATATTTCTTCTTATCTCTTATTTCAAACACAGCCTTAAGATTTGAAAAATATTAAAAATATTACTAAAAAAATAAATATGGATAAAAAACTAAATATTGTCAATAATCTACAGCACATTTATATCCCATTAGGTGTCCATATTAAAAAAGAAAAAGAATGGTCAATTAAGTCTATTATTACACTAAATATAAATAAACAATACAACAAAAATCATAACAATAACATATTATATAATTCGGATCGAAAGGCCCAATCTGCTCAATCTAAACGCTTGGCTCAAGCCTGTCCAGAAGCTGGTGGGCTTAAGTGGCCCAGGCTAGCAGCGCATGAAACAACACTACAAGAAAATACATAAATAGCGACACCAATTTAGCGACGCATCTTTGTGTCACTAAATTGCGACCAAATTGCGACAACTCAGCGAGAAAAACAAATAGTGACGCCATTAGTGACGCAAAAAAAATGCGTCGCTAAATAGCGATGCATTAGCGACGCAAAAACTCAAAAAATTAAAAAAATCATTAATATAACGACGCAATAATTGCGTCGCTATTTAGCGACGCATATGCTAAAAAAATTAAAAAAATTTAATTTTTAATTTAGCGACGCAATAATGCGCCACTATATTGCAACGCACTATTTGCGTCGCTAAATAGCGACGCATTAGCGATGCAAAAACATAAAAAATTAAAAAAATATTCGTTAATATAGCGACGCAACGGTTACGTCGCTATTTAGCGACGCATATGCCAAAAAAATAAAAAAATATATAATTTTTAATTTCGCGACGCAATAATGCGTCGCTATATTGCGACGCAATATTTGCGTCGCTATTTAGCAATGCATTAGCGACGCAAAAATCTAAAAATTAAAAAAAAATCGTTAATATAACGACGCAATAATTGCGTCTCTATTTAGCGATGCATTAGCGATGCATATGCCAAAAAAAATTAAAAATATTTAATTTTTAATTTAGCGATGCAATAATGCGTCGCTATATTGCGACGCACTATTTGAGTCGCTAAATAGCGACGCATTAGCGATTCAAAAATTTAGAAAATTAAAAAAATCGTTAATATAGTGACCCAATAATTGCATCGCTATTTAGCGACGCATTAGCGACGCACATGATAAAAAAATTTAAAATTTAATTTTTAATTTAGCGACGCAATAATGTATCACTATATTGCGACGCATATTTGCGTCATTAAATAGCGACGCAAAACCCAAAAAATTTTAAAAAATTCGTTTATATAGCGACACAATGATTGCATCGCTATTTAGCGATGCATATGCAAAAAAATAAAAAAATATATAATTTTTAAATTAGCGACGCATTAGCGATGCAAAAACCAAGAAAATTAAAAAAAATCGTTAATCGCTATTTAGCGATGCATCTACCAAAAAAAATAAAAAAATTAAATTTTAATTTAGCGATGTAATAATGCATCGCTAATTAGCGACGCATATATCCAACTGTCAGATCTTCTCCGATCGGATTGATCGCAATGGTCCGATCGATCATCGCCGATCGGTATCATGGCTTGGGTTGATCGCAACCGTCGGATATCATCGTCGATCAGATGGATCGCAACCGTCGGATCGATCATCGCCGATAAGGATCATAGCTTGGATCGATCACAACCATAAGATCGTCGCCGATCGGATGGATTGCAATGGTCCGATCGATCATAGCCGATCGGGATCATGGATTGGATCGATCACAACCGTCGGATATCGTCGTCGATCGGATGGATCGCAACGGTCCGATCAATCATCGCCGATCGGGATCATGGCTTGGATCGATCGCAACCGTCGGATGGTCGCCGATCGGATAGATTGCAAAAGTTCGATCGATCATCGCCGATCGGGATCATGGATTGGATCGATCGCAACCGTCGAATATCATCGCCGATCGGATGGATTGCAACGGTTCGATCAATCATCGCCGATCGGAATCATGGCTTGGATCAATCACAACCGTCGGATATCGTCGCCGATCGAATGGATCACAACCGTCAGATCGATCATCGTCGATCGAAATCATGGCTTGGATCGATTGCAACCATCAGATCATTGCCGATCGGATGGATTGCAACGGTTCGATCGATCATCGCTGATCGAAATCATGGCTTGGATCAATCGCAACCATCGGATATCATCGTCGATCGGATGGATTGCAACGGTCCGATCGATCATTGCCGATCGGGATCATGGATTGGATCGATCACAACCGTCGGATATCATTGTCGATCGGATGGATTGCAACGGTCCGATCGATCGTCGCCGATCGGATCATGGCTTGGATCGATCACAACCGTCAGATATCGTCGTCGATCGGATGGATTGCAACGGTCCGATCAATCATCGCCGATCGGGATCATGGCTTGGATTGATCGCAACTGTCGGATGGTCGCCGATCGATGGATTGCAATAGTCCGATCGATCATCGCCGATCGGGATTATGGATTGGATCGATCGCAACAGTCGAATATCGTCGCCGATCGGATGATTGCAACGGTCCGATCGATCATCGTTGATCGGGATCATAGCTTGGATCGATCGCAACCGTCGGATATCGTCACCGATTGGATGGATCGCAACCATCGGATTGATCACCGTCGATCGGGATCATGGCTTGGATCGATTGCAACCGTCAGATCGTCGCCAATCGGATGGATTGCAACGGTCCGATCGATCATCACCGATCGGGATCATGGCTTAGATCGATCGTAACCGTCGGATCATCATCGATCAGATGGATTGCAACGGTCCAATCGATCATAGCCGATCGGGATCATGGCTTGGATCGATCACAACCATCGGATATCGTTGTCGATCGGATGGATTGCAACAGTCCGATCGATCATCGCCGATCGGGATCATGGCTTGGATCGATCGTAACCATCGGATGGTTGCCGATCGGATGATTTGCAATGGTCCGATCGATCATCGCCGATAAGGATCATGGATTGGATCGATCACAACCGTAGGATATCATCGCTGATCGGATGGATTGCAATAGTCCGATCGATCATCTGGCTTGGATCGATCGCAACTGTCGGATATCATCGCTGATCGGATAGATCTCAACTATCGGATCGATCATCGTTGATCGGAATCATGGCTTGGATCGATTGCAATCGTCGGATCGTCGCCAATCGGATGGATTGCAATGGTCCGATCGATCATCGCCGATCGGGATCATGGCTTGGATCGATCGCAACTGTCGGATATCGTCGTCGATCGGATGGATTACAATGGTTTGATCGATCATCGCCGACAGGATCATGGATTGGATCGATCGCAACCGTCGGATATCGTCGTCGATCGGATGGATTGCAATGGTCCGATCGATCATCGCCGATCGGGATCATGGCTTGGATCGATCACAACCGTCGGATGGTCGCCGATCGGATGGATTGCAATGGTCTGATCGATCATCACCGATCGGGATAATGGCTTGGATCGATCGCAACGTCAGATATCATCGACAATTGGATGGATCGCAACCGTCGAATCGATCATCATCGATCGGGATCATGGCTTGGATCGATCGCAACCATCGGATCGTCTCCGATCGGATGGATCGCAACCATCGGATCGATCATCGCCGATCGGGATCATGGCTTGGATTGATCGCAACCATCGGATCGTCGCCTATCGGATTGATCGTAATGGTCGGAGATCGATAATCGCCGATCGGGATCATGGCTTGGATCGATCGCAACCGTTGGATATCATCGTCGATCGGATGATTGCAACGGTCCGATCGATCATTGCCGATCAGGATCATGGATTGGATCGATCGCAACCGTCGGATATCATCGTCGATCGGATGGATTGCAATGGTCCGATCGATCATCGTCGATCGGGATCATGGCTCGGATCGATCGCAACCATCGGATATCGACGTCGATCGGATGGATTGCAACGGTCCGATCGATCATCGCCGATCGGGATCATGGCTTGGATTGATCGCAACCGTCGGATGGTCGCCAATTGGATAGATTGCAACAGTTCGATCGATCATCGCCGATCGGGATCATTGATTGGATCGATCGCAACCGTCGAATATCATCGCTGATCGAATGGATTGCAACGGTCTGATCGATCATCGCTGATCGAGATCATGGCTTGGATCGATTGCAACCGTCGGATATCGTCACCGATCGAATGGATCGCAACTGTCGGATCGATCATCGTCGATCGGGATCATGGCTTGGATCGATTGCAACCGTCAGATCATCGCCAATCGGATGGATTGCAACGGTCTGATCGATCATCGCCGATCGGGATCATGGCTTGGATCGATCGCAACCGTCGGATCATCGCCGATTGGATGGATTGCAATTGTCCAATCGATCGTGGCCGATCAGGATCATGGCTTGGATCGATCGCAACTGTCGGATATCATCATCGATCGGATGGATTGTAACAGTCCGATCGATCATCGCCGATCGAGATCATGGCTTGGATCGATCGCAACCGTCAGATGGTCGCCGATCGGATGGATTGCAATGGTCCGATCGATCATCGCCGATCGGGATCATGGATTGGATCGATCGCAACCGTTGGATATCATCGCTGATCGATGGATTGCAATGGTTCGATCTATCATCGGTGATAGGATTATGGCTTGGATCGATCGCAACCGTCGGATATCATCGCCGATCGGATGGATCGCAACCATCGGATCGATCATCATCGATCGGGATCATGGCTTGGATCGAATGCAACTGTCTGATCGTTACTGATCGGATGGATTGCAATGGTCCGATCTATCATCGCCGATCGAGATCATGGTTTGGATCGATCGCAATCGTCGGATATTGTCGTCGATCGGATGGATTACAATGGTTCGATCGATCATCGCCAATCGAGATCATAGATTGGATCGATCGCAATCGTCGGATATCGTCGTCGATCGGATGGATTGCAACGGTCCGATCGATCATCGCTGATCGGGATCATGGCTTGGATCGATCTCAACCATCGAATGGTCCCCGATCGGATAGATTGCAATGGTCCGATTGATCATCGCCGATCGGGATAATGTATTGGATCGATCGCAACCATTGGATCGATATCGTCGCCGATCGGATGGATCGCAACCATCGGATCGATCATCGCCAATCGGGATCATGGCTTGGATCGATCGCAACCGTCGGATATCATCGTCGATCGGATGGATCGCAACCGTCGGATTGATCATCGTCGATCGGGATCATGGCTTGGATCGATCGCAACCGTCGGATCGTCTCCGATCGGATGGATCGCAATCGCTGGATCAATCATCGCCGATCGGGATCATGGCTTGGATCGATCGCAACCATCGAATCATCGCCTATGGGATTGATCGTAACGGTCCAAGATCGATAATCGCCGATCGAGATCATGGCTTGGATTGATCGTAATCGTCGGATCGTCGCCGATCGGATGGATCACAACCGTCGGATCGATCATCACCGATCGGGATCATGACTTGGATCGATCGCAACCATCGGATCGTCGCCGATCAGATTTATCACAACAGTCTGAGATCGATCATCACCGATCGAAATCATGGCTTGGATCGATCGCAACCGTCGGATCATCGCCATCGGATGGATTGCAATGGTCTGATCGATCATCGCCGATCGGGACCATGGATTGAATCGATCGCAACCATCGGATCATCGCCGATCGGATGGATCGCAATGGTCGGATCGATCATCGTCGATCGGGATCATGGCTTGGATCGATCGCAACCGTCGGATCGAAAATTAAATATATCGATCTTTTAAATTATTATTTTATATATTAAATATAATAAATTATAATAATTACTTAATAAAATTAATATTATTAAATTAGTTTTTAAAAATATTTAGTGATGCATTTTATATGCGTCGCAATATTGTGACGCATATACAATGCGTCGTAATATTAGTTTTAAATTAATATACTAATATTGCGACGCATTCATTATGCATCGCAATATTGCAACGCATATACAATGCGTCGCAATATTAGTTTTAAATTAATAAACTAATATTGCGATGCATTCATTATGCATCGCAATATTGCGATGCATATACAATGCATCGCAATATTAGTTTTAAATTAATAAACTAATATTGCGACGCATTAATTTTGCGTCGCAATATTGCGATGCATATACAATACATCGCAATATTAGTTTTAAATTAATAAACTAATATTGCGGTGCATTCATTATGTGTCGCAATATTGCGACGCAAATCTAATGCGTCGCTAATTTTCCGCCAAAATGTTTATTGGCGGCAACTTAGCGACATGATATGGCCGATCGGGTCAAAGAACACACGAGCCAATTCCTTGGCGATTGGGCTCAACACGGCCTACTCCGACTTTCGTATCGGTCACGGCCCATCTTGACCTCCGCATCGGCCACGGCCCACCTCGACCTTCGTGTCGGCCGTAGCCAGTCTAGGCCTTGGTCATGGTGTCGGCGTCGGCCATGGCCCATCTCGACCTCCATATCGGCCACGGCCCACCTCGACCTCCGTGTTGGCCGCAGCCAGTTTAGGCCTTGGTCACGGTGTCGGCGTCGGCCACAGCCCATCTCGACCTCCGCATCGGCCATGGCCCACCTCGACCTCCGTGTCGGCCGCAGCCAGTCTAGGCCTTGGTCACGGTGTCGGCATCGGCCATGGTCCATCTCGACCTCCGTATCGGCTACGGCCCATCTCGACCTCTGTGTCGGCCACGACCCACCTCGACCTCCGTGTCGACCGCAGCCAGTCTAGGCCTTGGTCACGGTGTCGACATCGGCTTCGGTGTCAGCCCCGGCATCGGCTTCGGTGCCAGCCTCGGCATCGGTCTCGGCGTCGGCCTTCAGTGGCAACCATCCACGTTCAAGCTACGTGATCCACTTCCCTCGAGAATGGCGGACCACGTCACCACGAGCACGCCCGACTATGCACGAGGTGGACGTGCTTCCTCCTGGCGCCGCTAACAACGGGCGTGGCCCCACAATAAGTCCCATGACCTATACTTTGTGGCACGGTGAAGACCAGAAATTAACAACTATCTGAAGGAGACTTGACCACGACGGACGAAGGGTAAGATGGATTCTCTAACATGTATAAAAGGCCTCCAGCCCTTAAGGTAGGGGGCTCAAGCTCTATCCAATCATTACAACGATATCCATTCCTGTTCCCCAAAACACTAACTTGGGCGTCGGAGGGTCCCTGCCAGAGTCACCAGTCTGGGACTTTCCTTGCAGGTTCCCGAGCGAAGGAAGAATTCCCGCCGTTCCCTCAAAGGCCCGTAAGAATTTTTGCCCACCTGATGCTCATTAAAGGTGATTTGGCGGCAACAGATTGGCGCGCCAGGTAGGGGGGAGAGCGTGAGTAGCAAGGCGTATACGGGAGAAAGTGACCAAGCTCTCACTCCCTCCTTACCCGAAGAAGAGATGGTGGTGACTCGTGCTCAAGAAGCTTCCACCAGCCTGGCTGGGGGGAAGCCAGTGAGGGCCGAGCAGTCGGAGGCCCTCCCGCCAATTTATCCCTCACCACCATGCCAAGGTGATAGGGTCACCGCCCTCGCTCAGGAGGTGCGGTCCCTTGCTGCGGTGATTCGGGAACTCCAACAACAGTCGGTGGCCACTCAACCTCTGCCGCCACCCCACTCCTTGGAAGAAGTTGCGGCGCAGCCTAGCCAACAATCCACCCGTGGAGGACAATCCCGACGGAAGGCTCACCGCCATCGGGACGTTCCCACCAGAAGGAGATCTCCTGACAGTCCCTCTCCCCGGCGATCCCGGGACAAGCCCCTGGGGAAGGGTATAGCCCGTCGACACCGCCCGTCCTTCCATTCCCTATCTACCTCATTACGAGGGGAGTCCACAGGCGAGAGGATCCACCTCCGCGCAGAAAGGCGACGGGAGGAGCGCTACCGACATTTAGAGGAGCTCGACCAATGACTGACCGATCAGTCGAAGGAAAAATATGACAGTCGCCCCCCACTGATAAGGTGGATCATGGAAGAACCTGTCCCTTCCCGATTTCGCCTTCCTTTGGATCCTTATGACGGCACTACTGATCTCCTAGATCACTCGGAAAGCTATAAGGTGCACATGCAAGTCCAGGGAGCATCAGACGCTTTTCTATGCATTGCTTTCCCAGCCACCCTACGAAAGGCTGCGAGGGCTTGGTATTTCCGTCTACCTCCCGTAGTATCAGTTCATTCAGACAGCTGGAGAAAGCTTTTCTCGCTCACTTCGATGCAAGCCGACGGATCCCTCGGGTGGCAGACAACCTCTTTGCCATCCGACAGAAGAGTGGGGAGACTCTTCGGGACTTCGTCGCTCGCTTCAAGGAGGCGGCGATGGAGGTTTACCATCTTGACGACTCGGTGGCCACCTTGGCCTTGAAGCGTGGGCTTCGCCCATCCCGCTTCGCGTATTCATTAGACAAGAAGCCCCCGAGCTCGTACGTTGAGTTGCTGAGTCGATCTCAGAAATATATTCACGTTGATGAGGCCGACTCCTCTCGGCGGGAAACTGAAGAAGGCCCCAGCAAAAAGCAAGTTCGATCAGAGTCTGGAGGGCCTCACACCAAGAAGCCCGAGCCACCTCGCTGGGCGGACAGTCGGCCATGGACTTTCGCCCCCGTAGGTGAGCGTTACACCCCTCTGTTAGCCCCGATTTCCCACATTCTTATGGAAATCGAGGGTGAGCCCTATCTCAAGCGCCCCGCGCCCCTGAAGCATGGAGTTCCTCGCAACAAGAACCTATATTATCGTTTCCATCGAGATCACGGCCACGACACAGAAGACTGCCGACAGCTGAAGAAGGCTATAGAGGAGCTCATCCAGCAAGGGCACCTAGGTCAGTTTGTCCAGAGAGGAAATCCAGTGGCACCAGGCCCTTCGGCACCACCCACTTAGCAAGCCAATGTTGACAACACCCTGACTGGGAAAACTGTGGCAATGATCTCCTGGGTAGCGGGGGGCACCTCAAAAAGACATCGGGGGGGTGAGCAAGATAACATTTTAATTCCTTTCTCTGAAAGAGATTTAGAGCGGGTAGATAACCCGAATGATGAAAGAGTCGTTGTATCCATGACAATTGCTAAACATCCTGTAAAGAGAATATTAGTTGATAGTGGAAGCTCGGCCGATATTCTGACGTATGACGCATTTGTTTGTATGAACTTGCTTTTGGATTCTCTTCGGCCAGTGACGACGCCCCTCGTTGGCTTCACCGGAGATGCGGTGAAAGTTGAGGGAGAAATTGCTCTCCCCGTCACAGCTGGAACTTCACCCCACCAGAGCACGATCTTCATAAAGTTCCTGGTGGTGAGAGTTCCTCTTACATATAATGCTATTCTCAGCCGGCCAGGTTTAAATCTGCTGGATGCCATTATCTCGACAAAGAGGTTGCTTGTCATGTTCCCCACTCGTCACGGGATCGGAGAAATGCGGGGCGAAAGAAGCCCGGTGTCCCTCTGCTACCACATGACCCCTAGCCTTTAGTCCGCAATTCCCTCGCCGACTTCTGAATTGACGGATCCGAGAGAGGCCGAGAAGAGGGGGGGAACCGACGGGACATCTGTTGACTTTTCCCTTAGGAGATGACCCAACGAGAACCATCCAGATCGGGGCCTCTCTCCCTGAGGAGGAAAGGAGTTGGCTCCTCGATTTCCTCCGAGCCAACACCGATATTTTTGCATGGGCACCGACCGACATGCCAGGTATACCATCGAGGTAATTACTCATAAACTCAACATCAAATCTAATTGTAGGGCGGTCCGGCAAAAGAAGAGAAGCTTCGCCCCGAGCGCCAGAAAGCTGTTGACGAGGAGGTCCGTAAACTAATCGCCGCCGGCCACATTCGGGAGGTCTATTATCCCGATTGGCTGGCCAATGTAGTGATGGTACAAAAAGCCAATGGAAGCTGGAGGATGTGTGTCGACTTCACTGATCTCAACAAAGCCTTCCCCAAGGACAGTTTCCCGCTCCCTAGGATCGATCAGTTAGTGGACGCCACTTCCGGTCACGAGACTCTCAGCTTCATGGATGCATTCTCGGGATACAACAAGATCAGAATGGAACCTTCAGATGAAGAAGCCACCTCCTTCATGACCGAAAAGGGGATCTACTGCTATAAGGTCATGCCCTTCGGGTTGAAAAATGCCGGGGCTACGTACCAAAGATTGATGAATAAGGTCTTCGAGGGTCAAATCGGGCGCAACATGGAAGTATATGTAGATGACATGCTGACCAAAAGCATCCAAGCTGGCGACCATCTATCTGATCTAATGGAGACCTTCAGCAACCTTCGTCGGTTTCAGATGAGGCTGAATCCCCGGAAATGTGTCTTCGGAGTCGCAGCAGGCAAATTCCTAGGATTCATGGTGACACAACGAGGAATAGAGGCGAACCCGGACAAGATCCAAGCTATCCTAGATATGAGGCCGCCGGTGAATAAAAAGGAAATCCAGCGCCTGACCGAAAGACTAGTAGCTCTGAGCCGCTTCCTATCTAGATCGGCTGAGCGGAGCCTCCCCTTCTTCAAAGCCTTGCAAAAAGTCAACACCTTCGAATGGACGGATGATTGCCAAAAGGCCTTTGAGGAGCTGAAGAATTTCCTATCGACTCCGCCGCTACTGTCGAAACCGATGAAGGGAGAAAACCTCTTTTTGTACCTAGCCACTTCTCAGGAGGCTGTCAGTTCGGTCCTCGTCCGGATAGACACTGAAGGATCACAGAAGCCGGTATATTACACCAGCAAAGTGCTCCATGATGCGGAGACCAGGTACACCAAAACCGAAAAAATTATTTTTGCACTAATAGTGTCGGCTCAACGTCTCAGGCCTTATTTCCAAGCCACTCAATCATATTGCTGACGGATCAGCCCCTGAGGACAATCTTATCCTGCCCTGATACCTTCGGTCGGCTTGCAAAGTGGGCACTCAAGTTGGGAGAATTCGATCTGACCTTTGAACCGAGGTCGAGTATGAAATCCCAAGTTTTGGCGGATTTCCTGGTTGAGTACACCTGGACCGATGAGCAGATGCGAGGAAGGATGCGAGAAAGGATTGGATCCTTCATGTGGACGGGGCGTCAAACTCTCAAGGGAGCGGTGCCAGGATCATTCTTGCCAGTCCCGACAGTGTAATGATTGAGTATGCCTTTCGTTTCCTCTTTCCCGCCACGAACAATCAAGCCGAGTACGAAGCCTTGTTGGCAGGGATGAGGTTCGCCAAAGAACTTAAAGTGGAGCGTCTCAGAGCATACCGACTCCCAACTCATCTTGGGGCAAATCACGGGGGAGTATGAAGCTCGGGATCCTATCATGTCCCGATATTTGGACAAGGTCCAGTCGGAGTCCCTCCCTTTCGCCCATTTCAGTGTCAGCTATGTTCCCCGGGAAGAGAATGCTCGGGCCGACGCGTTGTCCCGCCTAGCCACCTCGGCCGATGAAACTTTGGGAGGACTTACGTAGAGCATTTGCTAGTCCCAAGCATCGAGGCGGCGGAGGAGGCCCTGCCAGTTGAACAGAAGCCTTCTTGGATGGATTCCTATGTCCAATATCTCCCGATGGTGTCCTCCCCAATGACCCTTCCAAGGCCAAACTCCTCAAGTGGCGAGCCTCCAAGTTCCTAATAATGGATGGACCCTGTATCGGAGGTCCTTCTCGTATCCCCTCCTCAAGTGTGTCGGTCCCGCTGAGGCCGATTACATCCTCCA
>UESW01004097.1:1199028-1242459 GCA_900491605.1 Calamus simplicifolius
TTCAATACACACAAAATGTACTAGCACAAATAGTTAGAATAAACCATTCCCCGTAGTCAAGACAGACCTACTAAAAATTTGTGCTACAGTTCTACTGATGGTGTGTCCAATTCCATCTAAAACTGTGAACAATAAACTTGTATTCCAAAAGAACCGATGATCTAGTCTTCTGTGTGTAAGCCGTACTCTACACACTAGATCAAATACTCTTTGTAAATACTAGACACATGCACATATATAGTAAATGACATATATTGCTCAAAATAAATTCTCATTAAAATATAAAGACATAACATAAAGCATATCTTTTAGTCTATATCTCTATCAATCTCCCACTTAGACTCAAAGCAATGCTTGTACACATCTAATTCCCATGCCCTCTACATGTCTATCAAAAACTTTCGAAGTTAAAATCATTGTAAAAGGGTCTGCCAGGTTGTCCTCAGATGTAACCTTGGTCACCAGCACGTCACCTCTTTGCACGATGTCACGTATCAGGTGATACTTACGATCAATGTGTTTAGATTTCTTATGGGTCCTGGGTTCCTTCGAATTAGCAACTGCCCCACTATTATCACAATAAAGTGTAATAGGTAATTGCACTGAAGGTATCACACTAAGATCCAAAAAAAAGTTTCTAAGCCAAACAGCCTCAGATGCAGCCACATACTCAGCTTCCATGGTAGAGTCAGCAACACAAGTTTGCTTCATACTCCTCCAACTAATGGCTCCACCACCCAAAGTGAACACATATCCCGATGTTGATTTCCTATATTCATTATCTGATTGGAAGTCCGAATATATCCTATAGGCATAAGACTATCTGCTTGGTAAACTAACATATAATCTTTAGTCCTTTTCAGGTACTTAATTATATGTTTTACTGCAATCCAATGTTCTCGCCCAAGGTTAGACTGAAATCTGCTAACCATGCCTACGGCAAAATAGATATCAGGTCTAGTACATAGCATAGCATACATTAGGCTTCCTACTGCAGAAGCATAAGGAACTGCCTTCATACTTTCTATCTCTTCAGGTGTCTTAGGACACTGATCCTTAGATAGAGAAATTCCATGCCTGAAAGGAAGAAATCCTTTCTTGGAATTATGCATACCAAACCGGGTGAGAATTTTATCGATATAAGTGGCTTGAGATAAGCATATCATCCTTTGCTTGCAATCTCGCAAAAGCTTGATCCCTAGGATGTGACTTGCTTCTCCCAAGTCCTTCATATCAAATTGTCCATATAACCATACCTTGACCGAAGATAACACTCCCATATCGTTTCCAATAAGTAAGATGTCATCCACATATAGCACCAGAAACACCAAAGTTTTTCCATCACGCTTCTTATACACACATGACTCATCAGGACTTTGATCAAAACCATAAGATTTAATAGCTTGATCAAAACGAGTATTCCAAGATCTAGATGCCTGCTTAAGTCCATAAATGGACCTCTTAAGCTTGCACACCAAGTGCTCCTGGCCTTTTTACTATAAAATCGTCTGGTTGCATCATGTAAATGCACTCGTCAAGATTTCCATTAAGGAAAGCTGTCTTGACATCCATTTGCCAAACTTCGTAATCGAAATGAGCTGCAATGGATAAGAGAATCCGGATAGACTTAAGCATAGCTACTGGTAAAAAGGTTTCCTCATAGTCGATCCCTTCTTTCTGAGTAAAACCTTTTGCAACTAGCCTAGCCTTGAAGGTTTCCACCTTCCCGTCTGCTCCTCTCTTCTTCTTATAGATCCACTTGCATCTAATGGGTTTTACTCCTTCGAATGGTTCTACAAGATCCCAGACCTGATTAAAGTGCATAGACTCTATATCTGATTTCATAGCATTTTGCCAAAGAGTTGCATCTTTATCCTATAATGCTTCATTGTAGCTACTGGGTTCAGTATCCAGTTCATCAGAGATTCTGTCATATGACTCTCCAAGGAACATATACCGTTCAGGTGGATTTACAACCCTCCCACTACGACAAGGCACAACCTGATTGTATGTGCTTGTAGTAATACGATCTGATTCTGATCTTTGTGCTCCATCAACCTGCACTGGTTCTGAAACTGGTGCATAAATGGTATCCTTTTGTACCAGTTCAGGGTCAGTTCGTGTTACTATACTTCTCGCACTACGAAGAGTTAATGGGAAGTTTGGGAACCCACTTTCTTGTGGTGTTTCTGCTTGTACCATTGGTATTAAAGGAGCCAGTCTAGTTTTATCGCCTCTCAACTCTTCTAGAGCAATTTTACTTCTGGGTTTATGGTCTATAATATAGTCCTCCTCTAAGAATCGGGCATTGGTGCTAACAATGACCTTCTGATTCTTAGGACAATAAAATAAACCACCTTTTGTTCCTTTAGGATATCCAACAAAGAAGCATACATCTATCCTTGATTCAACTTATCTGGTTTACCTTTTAGTACATGTGCTGGACAACCCCAAACCCGAACATGTCTTAGACTAGGCTTGCGCCCAGTCCACAGTTCTATGGGTGTCTTAGGTACTGACTTAGATGGTACCAAGTTAAGAATATATGCAGCTGTCTCTAATGCATATCCTCAAAATAAAATAGGTAAGTCTGAATAACTCATCATAGATCTAATCATATCCATAAGAGTCCTATTCCTTCTTTCAGCTACACCATTCTGCTGTGGCGTACCAGGTGCAGATAATTGGGATTCAATCCCAGCATCTAATAAGTAATATGTGAACTCCCCTAAGAGGTACTCGCCACCACGATTGGATCATAGTGTCTTGATATTTTTACCATGACGGTTCTCCATTTCCCTTAAAAATTTTAAATTTTTTAAAGCATTCAGACTTACGGCGCATCAGATAAATATACCCATATCTTGAGTAATCATCAATAAAAGTGATAAAGTACTCAAAACTACCTCTAGCCTGGATGTTCATTGGGCCATACAAATCAGAGTGAACCAATTCTAATATCTCATTAGCTCTATTACCTTTGGCCGAGAATGGCCACTTGGTCATTTTTCCTTCTAAGCAAGATTCACAGACCGGTACTGCCTCTACTTCCAATGAACCTAATGGTCCATCTTGAACCAGTCTATAAATCTGTCTTAGATTTATATGACCTAGGCGCAAGTGCCAAAGATAAGTTTGATTTATTTCATAAGGATGTTTTTTCTTACATGGTCTATTATAGTTATTCACTTCATTTAGTTGCACAGTAGGAGAAACATGATTAATAATATAAAGACCATCCACCAATGTACCAGAACAGATAAAGTGTTTATTTTTCTTAATAACAACGAGTCATTAAAATAAACTAAATATCCATCATCAACTAACTTAGAAATGAAATTAAATTCCTTCTAATTGAAGGTACAAAAAAATAGGCCTTTAATATTAAAATCATATTTCTACTAAAAGAAAAGGTTAAATCTCCCACTGCAACTACTAACACTCTCATGCCATCTCCTAGAAATATGTAAATCTCCCCATCACTTAGCTGCCGGTCTGCTGGAAACCCCTGCAAAGAATTACAAACATGATTAGTGGCTCCGTATCTATACACCAACCACTGGTAGATAACACCACTAAACAAGTTTCAACTACAAGTGAATGAGATATACCTCTAGCCTGTCTTCAGGCAAGCCAAACTGGACACTACTGCTTCCAGTGACCTGGCTGCTTACAGACGAAGCACTTTCCCTTCTTTTTATTTCCCCATTGGGTTGTGGGGCCTGATGCTGTTTCTTTTTCTGAACCTTTTTCTTCTTCTTAGCATGAGACTTCGAAGAAGAACATTTTTCAGTAACCATAGCAACTGCAGGCTTCTTAATGAAACTCTCTGCTACCTGAAGTTCTTTAGTAGCTCTGCCAGTGAAAAATTCATTTTGTTCATAGTATAATTTAGGCAGAACTGCTTAAAAGAAGCAGGTAGGGACTGGAGAATGATATCAACATGGGTTTCCCCATCCATCTCCGCTCCAAGGATCTCCAGTTCATTCAGAAGACTAATCATCTTTAGAACATGATCCTTGACAGGAGTTCCTTCAGCCATATTAGTGTTCATCAGTTTTTTCATCATAGTCTGCCTAGCCGTACGACTCTGATCCCCAAACATTTCTTTGAGGTTGAACATCATGTCATAGACAGAGGGCATATATTGATGCTGATGTTGTAGAACATTTGACATAGATGCCAACATGTAACACCGCGCCATCTCATTAGCCTTAATCCACTTTTGGTAAGCTTGGGACTCCTCATCTGAAGCCCCTTCACCGGGCTCTGCGGGACATACCTGAGTGAGCACATACTTGTACCCTTCTGCAGTTAACACTATATCCATGTTTTTTTCCAATCAATGTAATTAGGACCAGTCAATTTGTTTTCTTTGAGTATCACAGCAAGTGGATTGAAAGAAGACATTTTAATCCTGAGAATCATTCATACATCAAATAAGATATAATGAGCAATAAACTTTAAATTCAAAATTATAAGTAGGGCCCCTCAACCACTACATAATAAAAGAATTTGCCAGCAGCCTAGTACATTTTGAATAGTATGCCTCGATGGGAGGACGTCTACTACTCATCATTTATCTAGACAGATAAAACCTATTAATTTTACTATTTAGGTAAAAGGTAACATACCAAGTAAAATTAATTAGCTGGCTAAATTTGGTCATATAATATTTGTAGTGACTCCGATGGGAAGGATACTAATATTTATACATAAGTATATACCATCACTCAATCCTAGATCCATTGTCCCATGGTGGATCCCTCAGATGGAGAGGTAATCCAACATAACAATTACTAGGGATTATTCTTGGTGAGCTGCCAATCAATTTCATCCTATGGGAAGGAAAGCACTAATGCCAACACGTGAAATCAACTACCTCACCAATAAACAAGTGATAGGACCATGGGATTTAAATGTGATTAATTCCCTCTCCCACTTAGTTATTTAAACAATATTTTGAGGGTTATAAAACTTGTGTTTGATTATCTTATAAATTCAAAATCCCATAGTAGTGATCGATATACATATATGCAACAAATAAAACTCTTAATTCCCTTAAATTTAAAAAATTTAAATTAAAATTGGGAATAAATTTTACTCTCTAGTTGCCCCTGTTCACACTAGTCTTGGAATTTTGAATATATATCAAAACACAAACAGCAAGTGATTATCCAATTAACCATGTTCTCCTAGTTATAGACATAAGAACAAAAGGATAAACAATCAAGTATGCAACAAAACCAATATAAACAAGATAAATAAAATCCCTATTATTATGGTCAAAATTCTTCACGCAGATGAAGATCCCCGTTGCACCATGATTGCTACTTTGCTCGACGATTTACCGCTTCGCATACGGGGGTCTGGGGGCTGGCCCCCATCGGGGTTTGGGGCAGCGCCCCAAAACCTAAACGAAATCAGCTCCTTCCGATTCCTTCGCGCTTCGGATTTTCCTTCAGAATCCTGATCCTACAACGGATTCTCCTTAGAATCCTATCTGCAACAGATTCTCCTTAGAATCCTATTATGTAACGGATTCTCCTTAGAATCCTATCTGCAACGGATTCTGCTCAGAATCCTATCATGCAACGGATTCTCCTTAGAATCCTATCCTGCTTTTTGCAGCAGGTCTTCTTCCTCCATCAGAGCCACACCAGATTACATAAATCCTATGCCTCCATGTAGGAGTTCACATGCTACGTATTTACAATCACAAAGCTCTCAAAAAACCAGAGCAAACATGCTATGAAATATTACAATGATTCTACGCCTCCTTAAATCGGAGTATACAAAACAGATCTAAGTAATATTAAATCAAAACACATACATTCATATGACCATAATAACAGGATAGAAACCTTCAAAACAACGTTAGCAGCAAGCACGATCTATCTTACGCATGCATATACCGATTAATGGAGAACATGACCGTATTATTCATATACAGTATCAGCCATGGCTCTGATACCACTGTTGGGGAACGCGGAATACCCCCAAGATCACGGCTATAGCGTATATGAGTAATACAAATAAACTTTTACCGTTCTAATCTATGAGTACAAGATCATACCTTCATATTTAAACTTTGGATCACTTTGATTTGATTGCTCGACCTCAACCTTTAGCCTTCCGCCGTATTCCCGAAAATATTTCTTTCTCTCACAAGATGGTGGGATCTCTTGGCCGTCCTAGGGTTTCTTTTTTTCTTTCTCAAAATAAAAAAACGTTCTTCCTAGCAACCAACTGAGAGAGTATTTATAGGGCTACAACAGGGACCAATAGGCAAATATGAAAAGGACTTCCCACGTAATTAAATCTCCCAATCCTACCCTAGGTCAGGATTCAATTACGTAAATTACAATTCATTCCACTAAAGAATTATAATTGTACTCCTAATCATATTCGAATTTATATTTTCGAGCCTTTAATATTAAATACTTATTATCTCCCCATGTTAAGATTACAGATATCCATCAATTAAATTTAATTACTGATAATATAATTTAATTAGCTTTTATTATCCTTGAGACCTATCCACTTAACTTATTTGATGTATCGGATTCAAAACCCACTTGCAAGATTTGATACAATCAAAACTTATAAGCTTCCTCAAGGGGATATCATCAATCCATTTTATCAGGACGTGGTTTCCTTCAACTATTAATATTCACCATATATAATGTTATTGCCCAACCCACTGAGTTTATTGACTCATATAGAATCTCACTCTATTTGTAATCAAAGCAATAATCACTACATACACGTGTCTAGAAATAGAATTCGAATTAAGAGCATAAGTAATCATAATATTCATGAGGTTTAAATTATTTTATAAAGTCACTATAAAATAATTAACTCAACTGGGTCCTGTTCAATACACACAAAGTGTACTAGCACAAATAGTTAGAATAAACCATTCCCCGTAGTCAAGACAGACCTACTAAAAATTTGTGCTATAGTTCTACTGATGGTGTGTCCAATTCCATCTAAAACTGTGAACAATAAACTTGTATTCCAAAAGAACCGATGATCTAGTCTTCTGTGTGTAAGCCGTACTCTACACACTAGATCAAATACTCTTTGTAAATACTAGACACATGCACATATATAGTAAATGACATACATTGCTCAAAATGAAATCTCATTAAAATATAAAGACATAACATAAAGCATATCTTTTAGTCTATATCTCTATCAGGAACCATTTGGGGGGCAGAGCCCTAGCATATAAGGCCCTCCGTCAAGGCTATTATTGGCTGACCATGCGAAGACGCGGCCGAATTGGTGCAAAAATGCGACAGCTGCCAATGTCACGCCAACATCCAGCGGCAACCCACTTCTCACTTGAATCCCATCTCTGCTCCATGGCCCTTCGCCCAATGGGGGATGGACATTTTGGGACCATTTCCTCAGCCTCCGATCAACGGAGATTTTTGCTAGTCGCTATCGACCACTTCACCAAATGGGTGGAGGCCGAAGGTCTAGCCAAAATAACCGAAGCTAGAGTGAGAGCTTTCTTTTGGAAGTCCATAATCTGCCGTTTTGACTTCCCAACACTCTCATCACAGATAACGGCATACAGTTTGATAACGCCCCCTTCAGAGAATTTTGTAATGAATTAGGAATCACTCAGAGATTCACCTCTATCAGACACCCACAGACCAACGGAGCGGCTGAAGCAATTAATCGTACAATTCTACAAGGGCTTCGGACATGGCTTGACGAATTTAAAGGAAGGTGGGTGGAGGAGCTTCCCCAGGTCCTGTGGGCCTATCATACGACCCCGAGAGGGTCCCTGGCATGAATCGGATCACTCCCACGGTATCGCTCCAAATGCCTATCGACGGAACGGCGCATGAAACATGCTAGCGAGACCACATCATAGGGTCTCTCAATAAAACAATGCCAAAAGATTAGAATCACAAGGCCGTTTAGCTCGTCAGCAGCCTGACATCGATGGTCAAGAATCAATGCATACTGATCCCAGAGCGTCCCTACTTAGACTATAAGAGGCCTCGTTCTGGCCGGGCTGGTGTGATTCCATGCAAATCCTACGAACGCGAATAGACCACGATGAGCTAGTGGCTTGGCAAGCTAGGCATCGATAGCGTAAAAAGAAGAGTAGGGGGGTCGACAATTCTAACACAAAAGTCAAAGGGTGTTCTCTTTTCATCGATCAGCTAAACTTTTACAAAATGCCGACCATAGTCGGACTTGGATACATTGTAAAAAAAAAAAAAGAAAGATCCAAAACCACAGGCGGGGCTTCAGTCCTTCGCTGGAGCGGTGTCGGTTAGGGGGGTGGTATCATCGGCCGAAGCGGAACCCTGGTGGACATCTTCACCCTCGAGGTCTCCTTCTTCGGGTTCTAAATCCTTAAGGCCTTCGACACCAAAGACCTTCATTGCCTTATCTTGGCAGCAATGAAAACCCTGAAGATAGGCGTCGGCTCCCGCTTCGGCCACCTCCTCAATGAAGATCGAGGAATTCCTGTAGTTCTCCATGGCCTTCTTCCCCGCCTCGGCCACCTCATTGGCAAAGACTGGAGAGTTCTGGTAGTTCTCCACGGCTTTCCCCGCCACCTCAGCCATGTTCTCCACAGCGGCCCAAGCCGTCGTTTCGGCCTCGGCTGCCCTCTTATCGGCGGCTTTCACTGCCTCCACGGCCTCAGCAGTTTTGATGTCAACCAGGCGGGCCACTTCCTCGGTGATTTCCGTTTTCTCCTCGGAGGATCTCAGCTCGGATTTCGTCACTTCGAACTGGGTCTTGACGTCGGCCAATTCCGCCTCGGCGGCCATCAACTTCCCCTCGGCGGTGAGAGCGCACTCGAGGGCCTTGTGCATCTGTTGTTGCGCTGCTGTCGTTTTAGCCTGCGCTTGGGACCGGACTATTTTGAGCCTCTCCGCTTCTCCAGCATGAGTCAGCTTGAGAGCGTCTTTAGCTTTCGTAGCTCGATCTCGGTACTCAAAGGCTTCTCATCGGTAGCGATCGAATCGACGCTCCTCGCTGGCGATAAGGGCTTGGGTATGGTTGAAGATGTTTACCATCTACACATCCAGGCCAATGTCAGTTACCTAAAGTAGGTACATGGAAAACGAATAGGATTAGAAGGTAAACGGCTGCTTACCCGGAGCATGGCCGTCTGACCATCTTTGAAGTGGATTCGGGAGTTGGTCCGGATTATCTCCTCCCGAATCGCAGGAGTTGATGCCGCTGACAGCAGCTTCTCGACGAGGTGGGAATGGTTCATAAGAGACGGCCATGAGGAAACCGGTCCCAACCTGTCCCCTATGGGCTCGGATGCGGCGTTGCGGGCCTCGTAGCCAACGACGGCCTTCTACCTCTTATCAACCGATGCCTCTCTACTGGCCTAAGGATCATCCCTCGAGGCCAGCCCGGTAGTCGATGGATCCGGGCGCTCGGTCGACTGGCTGGCATGAGCCCTTGACTCCTCGGGCAGTGTACCCACAGTCTGGTCAGCAGACTCCGATGGGGCAGCGGTGCGGGTGATCACCGTGGCGGCAGCGGAGTAGGCGACCGTCGTGGAGGCCGTGGCGATGATTGCACAGGAGATCGACAAGGAGGGGGCGATGGAGTAGGAAGCTTGGGGACATCCCGGGGGGCAGGTGGCGATTGGGATCGAGGCCTTTTTCTCGACCCCTCGGCTCCATCATTTTGCCCTCTTCTCTTCTTAATGGCGGCTTTGTGAAAGGCCCCGGCCGGGATGTTGATCTTCATAGCTGCACGAAAACGAATGTGCTATAAAAAAAAAGAAAAAAAAAAGAAGAAAAAAAAGAGAGAAGGGATCGAAAGGAAAATGTCATCTTTAAAGAGGCCCTCACCGTCATCAGGGGCGATGCCAGCGTGTCGGAGGTTGTCCTCCGACAAAATCTCTCGGTATGATGGTAGTTCAGTTGCCAGGAGAAGATTGAAGGCTTCTTGATCTCTCGGTACTACCGAGATATTCTTGTTAGCCTAGTATTGGGTGTACCCCATTCCTCCTTATCCCCTCCACTTCGGCGAAGAAGAACCAGGATTTCCATCCCTTTATGGACGAAGGGAGACCTAACCTAAGGGCCCTACCCCCGGGGGGCAAATAGTCACCAGCCGGATTGAGCCCGAATGGTATACAGGCTGCGAAAGAGGGAAACGTTACTCGGGAGACCTTGGAGGTGAGTCAACACCAAGAAGGCACAAATGGCCCTGATGGAATTGGGGACTAGTTGAGCTGGGACCAACTCGTATCTATCGAGGAGATTGATGATGAAAGGGTGAAGAGGAAGACGAAGATTGGCCTTAAAAAATTCCTCATAAAGGGCTATCCCCCGAGGGGGAGAGGTTACCCTGTCGTTGGGGCCCATGCGATCAGTTGCACCACTCTGGGTATGTTATAGGATGCCCTAAAGGTCGCAAGGTCAACGGAAGTGACAGTGGAGGCGGTCCCCTCAGGGGAACCGATGCTCGCCCTGGAAGACGGAGCTGCCCTAGGAGGTGGGGTTACAGCTGCTGACGGATTCCTAACAGCCGGTTCCTTGGCCATGGCCCTAGGGGTCGGAGAGGTATGGTTTGTGGAGGACCGAGAGGACGAATGAGAAGAAGACAACTGTGAAGGCATGGGGAACTAACTTGGACAGAGGAAGAAGAAGGAGTTGAGGAGCTCTAAGCTGGAAGGGGAAGAGGTTCTGCACGGTAGGTGAAATCGAAGCTAGGGCACGACCTTGCTTATAAAATTTTTATCAATATCTTCAAAATCATCCCGCCCGATGCGCCTGCCACGCGGATGCTATCCATTGAAGAGGACTCTGCGACGACGCTCCGGGCGCGCGATAGATGGGACCCCCGACCAATCAGAATGTATCGATGCCAGTAATTTGACGGCTTAATGATGATCGCCGATATCTTGGGGATCCCAGACTGCTCCCTGACCTCGAGGCAATCTGACAGTTAGGATGCGCAGATGACGATGCCCCTTTCACTTGGATGGTGACACCAGCTCAGGGACGGGGGGGCATCTGTTATGGCCGATCGGGTCAAAGAACACGCGAGCCAATTCCTTGGCGATTGGGCTCAACACGGCCTACTCCGACTTCCGTGTCGGCCGCGGCCCATCTCGACCTCCGCATCGTCACGGCCCATCTCAACCTCCGTCGGCCAAGGATCACCTCGACCTCCGTGTCGTCCGCAGCCAGTCTAGGCCTTGGTCATGGTGTCGGCGTTGGCCACAGCCCATCTCGACCTCCGTGTCAGCCACGGCCCACCTCGACCTCCGTGTCGGCCGCAGCCAGTCTTGGCCTTGGTCATGGTGTCAGCGTCAGTCATGGCCCATCTCGACCTCCGTGTCGATCACGGCCTATCTCGACCTCCGCATCGGCCACGGCCATCTCGACCTCCGTGTCGGCCGCAGCCAGTCTAGGCCTCGGTCACGGTATCGGTATCGACCACGGCCCATCTCGACCTCCGTGTCGACCACGGTCCATCTCGACCTCCGCATCGGCCACGGCCCACCTCGACCTCCGTGTCGGCCGCAGCCAGTCTAGTCCTTGGTCATGGTGTCGGCGTCGGCTTCGGTGTCAGCCCGGCGTCGGCTTCGGTGCCAGCCTCGGCATCGGTCTCGGTGTCGGCCTCCGGCAGCAACCATCCACGTTCAAGCTACGTGGTCCACTTTCCTCGAGAATGGCGACCACGTCACCACAAGCACGCCCGGCTACGCGCGCGGTGGACGTGCTTCCTCCTAGCGCCGCTAGCAATGGGTGTGGCCCCACGATCAGTCCCATGACCCGTACTTTGTGGCACGTTGAAGACCAGAAATTAATGACCGTCTGAAGGAGACTTGACCACGACGGACGAAGGGTAAGAGGGATTCTCTAACAGGTATAAAAGGCCTCCAGCCCATAAGGTAGGGGGCTCAAGCTCTATCCAATCATTACAATGATATCCATTCCTGTTCCCCAAAACACTAACTTGGGCGTCGGAGGGTCCCCGCCGGAGTCACCGGTCCGGGACTTTCCTTGCAGGTTCCCGAGCGAAGGAAGAATTCTCGCCATCCCTCAAAGGCCCGCAAGAATTTCTGCCCACCTGACGCTCATTAAAGGTGATTTGGCGGCAACACGACGTAATCAGCGATGCATAATCTGCGTCGCTGATTAGCGATGGATTAGCGATGCAATTATGGGTCGCTAATCCTAATTCATAAACCCCCCCCTCTTCTTCCTCCTCACGAGCCCGAACCCCTCCCCAATCGGCGTCTCCTTTTCCTCCTCCCTCTTCCCCACCTCCGGCGGCTCTCCGACACCCGACGACCTCGCCGACGAAGCCTATTTTCTGGTACCCCTCCCTCCCTCCCCCCCCCCCCCCCACCCCTTCCAGTTCCGGCCACAGCAGTGGCTGGCAATGCGTTGGCTTGGCCACTGTGGTCAGGCCACCGTAATAAAAATTGGTATCAGAGGGGGTTTTTTCCCACCCCCCCAATCCCTCCTGTTCTGGCCACGGCGACGATCGTGGTCGTCGTTGTCGGCCACGGCCATGGCCGGCAATGCGGTGGCCTAGTCACGGTGGCCAGGCCACCGTTAAAAAAAATTACTGGGGGGGGGGGGGGTATTTTTCCCACCGCTTCCCCCCCACTCCCTCCTGTTCCGGCCACAGCGACGGCCATGGTGGCCTGGCCATGGTGGCTGGGCCACCGTTAAAAAAAATGACGGGGGGTTCCCTACCACCTATCGTGCCGGCCACGGCCACGGCCGTGGCCGTCATCTCCGGCCATGGCCGTGGCCGTAGCTAACAACCACGGCCGTGGCCTGGCCACGGTGGCTAGGCCATCGGTTAAAAAAATATATATTATAAAAAATATTTTATAATATTACAACATTTATTATAAAATACAAATTGTTTTATAAAATGATATTTTTAAAACAAAATATATTGTTTATTATAAAATAATAAAATTATATTATAAAATAAAAAATTTTATATTACAAAAAATTTATTATAAAATAATATTTTATAATATTACAAAATATATTGCATAACTAATTTTTCAACCAGAAATTAATTAATTAATATTATAAAAAATATTCTTAGTAAGTTGTTTTGATATTATAATTTTAATAATTTATTCATCATTTTATTTTATAAAAAAAAATTTTTTTTCCAACCCTTCCCATAAAAAAATAATAATAATAATAAATATAAAGAGATTTCCTTCTTTTCTTATCGGCTATGACAGTGTTCGTCTTCGCCGCGCACGGCCTTGGCCGGGTGGCTGCCGTCCGCGGCTTGGCCACAGTGGCGGCCATCCGCGGCTTGGCCACGATTTATTGTACGAACTGCTATTGGAATTCTCACCCAGTGGGTTCCTCCATCAGTCCATTTATTGCACTGCTCATTATTTGGAAGGAGTCTAGTGATTATATTACTAGCCACGTCTAAAGCCTCTCTCCCTCAAGCCATCTCTCTCTCATGCAGAAAGAAAACATGGTAATATCCAGCGGTCGGCCCTCAAGCCATCTCTCCCTCAACCAGAACGAAAACATAGTAATATCCAGCGGTCGGCCCTCAAGCCATCTCTCCCTCAAACAGAAAGAAAACATAGTAATATCCAGCGGTCGGCCCTGCGCCTCCACCAGTGCCGCCATGTCCAGGAACACCTGATGCAGGTCCAGCAGGCTCTTCTCGATATCCTTTACGGCGACGTGCCGCTCCTGGATCTCCGAGATGGTATCCATGATCTGCCCTCGCCCTTGATCCTGGATCGCCTTCTGGAGGAACGTATCGCTCTCCCCCGACGAGATGAGCGTCTCGATCGTCTGCTCGTCCGCGTGCTCCCCGGTCACCGTGAAATACCGCCGCCCCACCGTCTCCTTGTACTCCGCCGCGATCCTCGTCTTCAGACCCTGGAATTCGTCCATCAGGTCCTTGAGCTTCTTCCCCAGCCCGGTCACGACGGACGTGCGCGTGCGGTCCGCCGACGAGCCCGGCCCGCACCCTGGAAGCTTCCGGTGGGCCGCGTTGGCCCGGTCGAGCGCCTCGACCTTCCCCTTCACCGTCTTGGCGCGGCAGAGCACCTGCTCGATGTCCGCGTCCATGCGCGCCCGGAGATCCTTCATCATCTTGGCGTTGTGGACTGTCTTGCTCGTTCGCCTCCTGGAGGCGGCGGTAAAGCTTCTCGAGGCCGCGCATGTCATCCTTCACGTTCTCGATGTCCTCGAAGAACTTGTCGAGGTTGACGCTCTCCTTGCCGGCCTCCCCCTCCCCCATTCCGCCCATGCCGGACTCCATATATCTCGTCCAAGTGGACCTGGTGCTTGAGGTCGGTGTACTTCTTGAAGGAGGTCGTGGAGAAAAGGTCGTTCATTTTGAAGACAGATATTGATTGTGAGATTCTGATCGATGCTAATGCTGATCAGCAAACATTAACCGATCGACTAGCTAGCTGCAACAAAGCTGATCGATGATATCTAATATCAATCGCTAGTGCAGGTGGTTCATGTACGTATCCTATGTATGTAATCTTTCTCGTAGCCAGGAGAGGCATCTAGCTAGCGGTGGTTTTGTTCGAGGAGCCCAGGATGTTGATGGATTAGTGTCCGGGCCGGGGGGCACGGGGTGGTGGCGATATCTGGGAGAGAGCGGCATGCATGAGCCGGCATCTCAGGCCAACCCATAAAATCAGAGGGGTGTTTTTGTCGGTCTCGCGAAGGATCGAGAGGGTGGTGGTGGCTGCCGTTTGGCGAGGCCGCTCCAAGACTCCTACAAAAGCTGACCTCCAGACACCCAAAGTCCCGAGTTGACCAGGCCTTGGTCGTGGATTTTGTGTGGGATCTCATCTGGGGGCCAGTGCAGCTGCGTGAACGGCAACGCGAGCATTCTTTATCACCAAAATCTCTGGCATTTGGCGCGTGGTTGTCACTTTGCCAAGCTCCAGCTCTCCACCCATCCCTTCAACCATCTCGGTTCCAGAGGGTTCACCAGGTCTGACCGGCGGCCGCGGCTCAGTTCGGATCCGCGCCGGAGTATAGGAAGACTATAGAGAAGGCGTGCAGGACGTGGAAGGCAGTATCTCTCCCTCAAGCCATATCTCTCTCTCAACCAGAAAGAGGGAAAAAGCCTGGCATCTGAGCTGTTGTAAAATAAACCATACTAAATATAGTTGGTCTAGGGAGAGTGGGGCAGAAAGGACTCGGGACCGAGAAGCTACCCAGGGTCGGCCCGTAACCGTAAGGCGATGTGATTTTTTTTTTTATTTTTTATTTTTTTGTCGACTCCTATCGGGACTCAATGATTTTTTTTTAACGGTCGAGACGAATAATTTACCTATAAATAAGAGAGCAAAGCGGAGAAAAAAATTATAGAGAGTAAGGAAGTGAGGGACCGAGAGAGCGATGGAGAGAGACCAAGCCGAAGCCGTGGTGAAGGTGCCATCCGGGTTTCGCTTTGCTCCAAGTCCTGAGGAGTTGCTGGTTGACTACCTCCGACCCAGGCTACTGAATGAGCCTCTGCCATGCCAGATTATCCAAGAGAAGAACATATACGATTTCCACCCCAGAGACCTTCTTGGTTCGTTCCATACCACTCTCTCTTTCTCCCTCTTTCTCTTTTTTTTTTTTTTTTTCCTTCCAATTCCTTTTCTATCTGAACAAGTAATTCCAATTATCGTTAATGGTTTATGATGGAACTTTAATTAATTCTATTTGAAACATTAGCATGCAGAACAGAAAAAAAAAAAAATAAAAGAAAGAAACGTTTAATTCTTGAAAGCAATTCATCATGGAAAGAAAATATTTACTTCTTTTAATTGTTTTCGGTAGAGTAAAGTTCAGCGTAAACGTTTTTTTTTCACAGGCGATACGCCACCGGGAGAGCATTTGTATTTCTTTACTCCAAGGAAAAAACGATGTCCCAATGGAACAAGGCCTATTCGCACTGCAAATGGTGGATACTGGAAGCCTTCTACAGCAGAGAAAATCATTAAAAATAAATATGGAAAAGAGATTGGCTGCAAGAGATTTCTGGTTTTCCATCAAGGAAGACAACCGAAAGGAGTGAAAACGGACTGGCTGATGCATGAGTATATAATTAAGAAATTCTGGTTGACTATCGAATATAACGAGGATCAGGTAAAGCTGCTAAAAACCTATATTCAATTCAGTTAATAGGGTTTTATGATGTATTTGCTACATAACTGTTGAGATGATATCCATGCATTGTCATTTCCTTTGTGACATAAACTTTCCTCGATGGCATGACTATTTTATGATCTTTTAATCCTTTTGTACGTTTTTTGTATTGAGAAAACTTATTCCTTGTCGGCCTTAAAGTTTGTCACTTGTTAAGCCTCGTTTCATCTTGTTATGGCTGGGTTTATGATCCTTCGTTAAAATTTTTACCAAAAGTCTTGTTTCCATCATAAGAAATTTGGATATTTGTTAGACAATCCTTAGCTTCTTTCACATATTATTGTTGATTCTTGCTCCATAAGTGATATAAGCTGTGACATATGAATACAATAAAATATCCTTCTCCCCTGATTTCCCTCATCCCCCTTTCTTTTTAGATCCTCTGAACAAAAGAGAGGTGGAAAGCATTGGGATAATTTTTCCTCTTTTTTTTTTTCACTCAGAGGGGGTCCAGAACCAACTTACCATCAAATTATCTTGGTTCCACACTTGTGCTGTTCAGTATGCGTTAAACCGGGCAATTAAGATCAGTTTTGCAAACATTAGTAGAGAATGGAAGCAGAGAGAGGGTGGGTTCTAGTGGCAGGGTCAATTCGTTTCCTAGGTGAGGAAGCGCATTGAGAAATTGGAATTAGGAGCATCACTTGGGGTGGTAGTTGTAGTAGATACTAGCTGATGGCCATTTTGATGGATGTGCCCGACAGAGGCAATTGCCACAAATAGTGCTGGCAGTGCACTGTGAAGGAGGAGATGTGTGGTTGGGCAAATAGATTGAGGCATAGATGGAATAGCTCCTATCCAATTCAAATATATTGAGATGATTGGTTTCAAACTAGGGCTTTTAAAATGAGAAGATCCAAATGCTCATACAACTGGTACAAAGATAGGTGTCAAAACTGAGGTCAGTAACATCTTTTGGGGTCTAATATATCTATCAACTGGTTCCTTAAAACTTTATATGTTTGTCAATTGGTTGGTGTAAAACTTGCTGGGTCAACATGGGTTTAACCAGTTTATTGATTTGAACTATCTTATTGTAGACCTTAACTGACCAAGGAGCCATTTCGCTTATTCTTTGATCAAACTGGCTGCCTAACAAGGCTTAACAAATGCCAAAATCCCTTATAATTCTCATTTCTATTCAGATTTAACAACAATTTCAGAGGCAAAATTTTAATAGGTAGTCATGACATCCATTTTGTAGGATGTGAGACCAGGTTGTATCATTCACATTGTCTTCCCCTCGTCCCCATACTTTGGCTTAGTTTCCCATTCCATTAACTCTCTGCTACTCAAGTGTCACCCTCTACTTCACTACTAGCCTTTTCAATGGTGCACTAGCTTCTTGATTAAATTGACTTATACCCTACAATATACCTCATTATTTTTTGGGGGGCTGTGGGAACTAATTTTGTTGATTAAATTGACTTATACCCTGTTATGTACTTGTCTTCATCTGAAAAGAAGATTGACATTGTTGCTTAGTTTATGATTTGGATCTTATGATCTAGATCACAATGGCCCTAAACATTCTGAATCTGATCCTTAGATCAGGATCTATTGTGGATTGCAAGATTTAGATCCATTGGATGAACCATACATTGGATCAGAAGATCTGATTTGATTAATTTATTTGGATATTAAATCCTTTTTAGGCCAATTTCTACTATTTCTTTGACCATTTGGTTCTTAGTCCACTTATCACTAATAAATCTTGAATAGTAAAAGTAGAAAATCTGTTATTGGAGTTTCACAGAGTTAAAAATAAGTTGCAATTTTTTTGTATATTTACAACCATATGTTAAAGTCTAAATCTTGTTTATTCTAATGTGTTTTACATAAAAAGATAATTAAATTGATAGATAGTATATAAATGGCTTGAATAACCAAAAAGAATGTTTCATTAGAAATACTATACCTGGGCCTAAATTAGTGAAAACTAGGATTGTTTTATGTATACCTTTTATTCTACATTCATCAGCTTTATGGTTGTCTCATATATAAATTTTTGTATTCTTTTTATTTTGAGGAATTTCTGAAAAAAATGAGAAAAATCTTAAAATCTACAATCTAATTCACAATCTAACCCCCTCAAAGATATTTGACTCAATCCGATCTTGACAACATTAATGCCTCATAAAGAGATAAGCTAGATACAAATGATTAAACTTTTATTATCTCTGACCTTAAGGTAAAGAAAAAGAATAACTAAAACCTGATTTGCTGTGATGTTAGAAGATATAAACATTCAATGGCATTTTGACCACTTAGTGGCAAAAAAAAAAAAAAAAAAACCTTTTTGCATGCCTAAATGGTCTTGGAGAGACCACTAACATTCTAGTTTAAATCCTCTAGCCAAATTTGGTGGTTACCATAAGCTTGTTATCTTGCGTGTCATTATGGTTAAGATCATAAATTAGTTTATTGTATAATTTGTAGAATAATTCATTACATACAGATGAGCAAACAATGTTGCTTTTATATTATTAAAATAATTAGAAAGAAAAAGATAATTGGAAATTTTTGTTTCAAAATCAAACATTTGTTTTTTAATTTTTAGTTTTCTTAAATTCAAGACAAATTATAAAGTAATAAATCATCTTTCTTGCAGCTTGGTACTCTGGCATTGTGTGAGATATATGAAAAAGAAAATTCAAAATCAAAAAAGAATGATAATCGAATGGAGGAGAAAGGATCACCCCAATATTTAGGTAATGAAGAAGACATGGATAATATGAATGGTGATGGTTCATTACAAAACATACTTGTTGATCGTCGAGTGCCATTGCATCCAACTCCACGCAGCCATGGCAACACACAAGCTAAAGGCTCTGTTCCTTCTCCTAAAGCATGCATATCAGATTCCTCTCCATTAGAAATCACTACCATGATGGGTATGCCGAGTCCCTCGATGCTGGATTTTTATGATATGGGTTATGATAGCCATCGAGTTGGACTACTATTTCCTCACTATCAAGATGCTCATTCATTTGGGTTTGATGGTATCGATGGTTTTCTCCCACCTGAGGCTTTGAGCATCCATAATGAGAATATATTGCCTATGGCTTCAGTACAGCTAGGTGCCTCGGAGCATTCACTCAGTTTGGAATCAGTTTCTTCATTCCCGTTTCATGATTCAATTGGTTTACCCTTTAATGGGCAGCTAATGTCATTGCCACAACACATGCAATTATCAGAGTTTGGCATTGCAACTGATCCATCCTCTCAGGATCAACTGTTATTAGAGCAATTGGACTTTCTGGCCAACCAATACATGCTATCATCCTCCCAAAGCTCTCCACTCTATGGTCAATACCAAGCAGCTCCACTTGAAGGCCCACAAAACATGCTAGCAAATTGGTACATCAGAACCAATGGTTCAAGCACCAATTACTAGACAACTTGGATGAAAATAATATTTTTGTTTATGCATATGAAATTGTAATGATGCTCAATAACACCCATAAGGGATGGACATTTTTCTTTTTGTAATACTACATTTTTTTGAAAATAAAAACATGTAAATTTGTTGAGTTTCATTACCATGAACTTCCTATTCAAATAATGTTTGAAAGGCTTTCTTGTCCCTTTTTAATGGGCGTACCTTAACATGGAAATGTTTTCAGGGCACATTTGGATGACCATTAGTTAGTTTAATTTGTGGATAAATCAATCTTTACAAGTGTCTCCTGAGGTGCATGCACATGACTGGTGGGGGGCAGCAAGCCATGGCTGTTAGCATGAATTGCAAGATTGATCCTTTTTCAACTTAGCTAACTTGTCTCCAACAAAAAGCTCAGTAGAAGAAACAGGCTACGCTCATTAGAGAAAACAAAGAATATTAATAGATTAGTAACAGAGAAAGTAAGACACTCTTTATGTGGCAGATTGAATATTTAAGTGCCATCCTCTCCATCATTACTAGCCACCATATGTCCGTGTTCAAATTATCTTAAATGTGGGTGTTAAAAAGAATTGATGGATGGCGATGAGCGTTTTAATTTTGGGAAAGGAAAGAAACACTGCTTCGTTAATTACAAGTCTATTGGTAAATCCAAGTGCGAGGGATGGCTTGGATTTGATTGCATCCTTTATCTGCTAAATGTGTTTGGAAATGCTTAGTGCAGGAAAACGACTGTTCAAAATTAATCTTCCAAGCTTTGTATTAGGTAGGATAAACTAGATAACCTGAGGCCTAGAAATACAATAATAGATCATTGCTTTTTTAATTAGTATAGGATAAAATATAAATTACTACTTTATTGTTTAAGCATTATCAAATTACTTCTATGTTATTTAAAATGTTACATTTATCTATTATATATTTTAAGTACTATCAAATTATATCCATATGAATTATAATTAACTCGTGTATTTATCAAATTACACGCATGTGTGCGTAAAGCTGGAATAGATTTAAAATATATAAATAATTATGTATAATATTTTAAATCATATAGATGCAATTTGATAGTGTTTAAAATATATGATGGTAAATAAAGTGTAATATATTAAACCATATGGACGTAATTTGATAGTATTTAAAACACATGATAGTTAAGTATAACACGTAATTTAATTAATGGTGCTTAAACTATATAGAAGTAATACATATTTTATCCACTATTATGTACTCTAATTTTATAAAACAGTGTTGCCTAATCACTGATCAAATCTTTGGTTAAGGCTAAATCACTACAATGCTGCTTCAATAAAAGCTTGCTGAGGAATTGTGAACAACATTTAGCAAATTAATGGCTGAATCACATTTAGCATCTTTTAGGAGGTGACGAGGAATGACGACCCCACTATAAGCAAAAATTAGGTGCTACTCATGACTTTTCATAGTCTTTTGTCTAAATCCATTAATTAAAGATTTTTGAGAGAATGGGCAAAATTTAAATTATAATCTTATAGGTTTGTGAGTTCCTTGAAAGATTTCATTACAAGATCACCTGGTTTTGAGAACAGGCGTGAATTGTAAGGTATATGGTATGGTGGCTGCGCTCTCTCCTGGAGGCAACGTATGGATCCAAGGAAAAAAAATAAGGCAGTAGGAGACCAGCTTTCATGAAGGGCTAATGAACAAGATGGTGACCCCCCATTCATGCAAGATGAGTCGATGCCAAAAGACTTGATATAGAAGACAAAAGATCTCCAACGATAGCCTGGAAATCATATGACCAGAATTCAATAGATATTATTTAATATAAATTGAGTAGCTGGTCATTTACTTGGTGACCAGGGACCTAGATGTAATGCTATATTTCTTTTTGCTTGGACAAGGCGGCAAGGTGCATCACCATGTGGCCTTCCTTTGTTGACCACCTGGCAACAAGCCTAAAATTTGGCCAACGTAAAGGCAAATAAATCCATCAAATGCGCCCCGTGATGTTGGCAGCTGGGAGTAAGTTGCAATAGAGAAGGATGGATCACCCAACAACACAAGATTTTAGAATATTTGTATATATATATATATATATTAAATATGTATAATATGCCAATGTGATCATGCCTAAATTGAACAGTATGGTTGTTGTATCATTGATCCAATTCGTTAGATAAATTTTATCATCTCTCAAATACTTAAATATTAAAAATTACTTGCTTTGAGAGTTTCCAATCCGAGTAATCAAGAGAAATATATATTGTTTTGACATCCTATATATCCAAACTTTTCAACTTTTTAGCCATTTGATCCGTATGCTATGTCTTGTTTATATACTTTAATGGTTGCATCACATCTTAAATCATCGATGCAACACCACTATCATCTAATCTAGATCCGACAAAATCTATTTGAAAATTTAGTCGTATAAAAAAACCAAGTTTTGCCTGCGTATGTGTATACATACAATAGCACTCTCTACCCACCTTCCTTTTACCCTTATACTATTCAGTTTGCTCTATATGTTATTGTAATAAGGCAATGCTACAATAGCTTAGAAGTAAGCCCGGCTAGGCTTAGGCCAAATTCAAAGGTTAACATAATTTACTTAAAAAGCCTTGGGCCAATCTTTCAGGCTGAGCTCATCCCCATCTGGACGGCAGATTTTGGGCCGGGCCTCAAACTTTCTAACCATTTTAATTCAATATTTTAGGTAATCTTTGATAGAAAAATAGCTATCTTATCCCTGGATAAGTGTACAGGATAGAGTTTATTCAAGAGATAGCTGAGGGAATAATCAACTTTTTATAATAATAATTTTGCCCTCAAGGGACAAGTTTAGGGAAAAATAGCTATTCCTTCGGTTCCTATAGTGTTTGAAATAGGGAATAAGAGGGGATATCTAGGGAATATCCCCTCTTATTCCCAAAATCCATAACTATAAGGGATAGCTGGGAATAAAGTTAACCAAAGGGATAATCCATTGTTAACCATAGGATATCCCCTCAATTTATTCCCTAGAAAATAAAGGAATAGCTGGTTATCCCTCCAAATAAGAGTAAAAAAAAGTTATCCTTTAGATTTACCTTTTTGCATTTGATATGATCAATGGAATAGCCAAGGGATATCCCTAGGAATAGCCAGGGGACAAACTTTATCCCGTACACTTATCCATAGATAATATTTTTTCTATCAAACACTGATAAACATGGGTTATCCCCTGTGGTTAACTTTTTTCAGACTTATCCTTTCTAGTTATAACTTTTGAGAATAAGAAGGGATATTTCGAGGATATCTCTCCTTATTCCCTATTTCAAGCACACCCTTAGGTAGTGTTTGATTCATAAAAAACTATCTCTGAATAAATGTACAGAATAGCATTTATCCAGAAGATAGCTGAAGGGATAACCATCTTTTTTAAATAATAACTTTACCATCAAGGGATAGCTCTAGTTATTTTAGGGATCCCTAGGGAATAAGCTCAGGGGATAACCCATTAACATGGGTTATCCTCCTCTGGTTAAACTTTTTCAGAGTTATCCCGAGTAGTTATAGCTTTTGGGGATAAGAGAAAATATTTCTTCTTATCTCTTATTTCAAACACAGCCTTAAGATTTGAAAAATATTAAAAATATTACTAAAAAAATAAATATGGATAAAAAACTAAATATTGTCAATAATCTACAGCACATTTATATCCCATTAGGTGTCCATATTAAAAAAGAAAAAGAATGGTCAATTAAGTCTATTATTACACTAAATATAAATAAACAATACAACAAAAATCATAACAATAACATATTATATAATTCGGATCGAAAGGCCCAATCTGCTCAATCTAAACGCTTGGCTCAAGCCTGTCCAGAAGCTGGTGGGCTTAAGTGGCCCAGGCTAGCAGCGCATGAAACAACACTACAAGAAAATACATAAATAGCGACACCAATTTAGCGACGCATCTTTGTGTCACTAAATTGCGACCAAATTGCGACAACTCAGCGAGAAAAACAAATAGTGACGCCATTAGTGACGCAAAAAAAATGCGTCGCTAAATAGCGATGCATTAGCGACGCAAAAACTCAAAAAATTAAAAAAATTAATATAACGACGCAATAATTGCGTCGCTATTTAGCGACGCATATGCTAAAAAAATTAAAAAAATTTAATTTTTAATTTAGCGACGCAATAATGCGCCACTATATTGCAACGCACTATTTGCGTCGCTAAATAGCGACGCATTAGCGATGCAAAAACATAAAAAATTAAAAAAATATTCGTTAATATAGCGACGCAACGGTTACGTCGCTATTTAGCGACGCATATGCCAAAAAAATAAAAAATATATAATTTTTAATTTCGCGACGCAATAATGCGTCGCTATATTGCGACGCAATATTTGCGTCGCTATTTAGCAATGCATTAGCGACGCAAAAATCTAAAAATTAAAAAAAAATCGTTAATATAACGACGCAATAATTGCGTCTCTATTTAGCGATGCATTAGCGATGCATATGCCAAAAAAAATTAAAAATATTTAATTTTTAATTTAGCGATGCAATAATGCGTCGCTATATTGCGACGCACTATTTGAGTCGCTAAATAGCGACGCATTAGCGATTCAAAAATTTAGAAAATTAAAAAAATCGTTAATATAGTGACCCAATAATTGCATCGCTATTTAGCGACGCATTAGCGACGCACATGATAAAAAAATTTAAAATTTTTAATTTTTAATTTAGCGACGCAATAATGTATCACTATATTGCGACGCATATTTGCGTCATTAAATAGCGACGCAAAACCCAAAAAATTTTAAAAAATTCGTTTATATAGCGACACAATGATTGCATCGCTATTTAGCGATGCATATGCAAAAAAATAAAAAAATATTAATTTTTAAATTAGCGACGCATTAGCGATGCAAAAACCAAGAAAATTAAAAAAAATCGTTAATCGCTATTTAGCGATGCATCTACCAAAAAAAATAAAAAAATTAAATTTTAATTTAGCGATGTAATAATGCATCGCTAATTAGCGACGCATATATCCAACTGTCAGATCTTCTCCGATCGGATTGATCGCAATGGTCCGATCGATCATCGCCGATCGGTATCATGGCTTGGGTTGATCGCAACCGTCGGATATCATCGTCGATCAGATGGATCGCAACCGTCGGATCGATCATCGCCGATAAGGATCATAGCTTGGATCGATCACAACCATAAGATCGTCGCCGATCGGATGGATTGCAATGGTCCGATCGATCATAGCCGATCGGGATCATGGATTGGATCGATCACAACCGTCGGATATCGTCGTCGATCGGATGGATCGCAACGGTCCGATCAATCATCGCCGATCGGGATCATGGCTTGGATCGATCGCAACCGTCGGATGGTCGCCGATCGGATAGATTGCAAAAGTTCGATCGATCATCGATCGGGATCATGGATTGGATCGATCGCAACCGTCGAATATCATCGCCGATCGGATGGATTGCAACGGTTCGATCAATCATCGCCGATCGGAATCATGGCTTGGATCAATCACAACCGTCGGATATCGTCGCCGATCGAATGGATCACAACCGTCAGATCGATCATCGTCGATCGAAATCATGGCTTGGATCGATTGCAACCATCAGATCATTGCCGATCGGATGGATTGCAACGGTTCGATCGATCATCGCTGATCGAAATCATGGCTTGGATCAATCGCAACCATCGGATATCATCGTCGATCGGATGGATTGCAACGGTCCGATCGATCATGCCGATCGGGATCATGGATTGGATCGATCACAACCGTCGGATATCATTGTCGATCGGATGGATTGCAACGGTCGATCGATCGTCGCCGATCGGATCATGGCTTGGATCGATCACAACCGTCAGATATCGTCGTCGATCGGATGGATTGCAACGGTCCGATCAATCATCGCCGATCGGGATCATGGCTTGGATTGATCGCAACTGTCGGATGGTCGCCGATCGGATGGATTGCAATAGTCCGATCGATCATCGCCGATCGGGATTATGGATTGGATCGATCGCAACAGTCGAATATCGTCGCCGATCGGATGGATTGCAACGGTCCGATCGATCATCGTTGATCGGGATCATAGCTTGGATCGATCGCAACCGTCGGATATCGTCACCGATTGGATGGATCGCAACCATCGGATTGATCACCGTCGATCGGGATCATGGCTTGGATCGATTGCAACCGTCAGATCGTCGCCAATCGGATGGATTGCAACGGTCCGATCGATCATCACCGATCGGGATCATGGCTTAGATCGATCGTAACCGTCGGATCATCATCGATCAGATGGATTGCAACGGTCCAATCGATCATAGCCGATCGGGATCATGGCTTGGATCGATCGCAACCATCGGATATCGTTGTCGATCGGATGGATTGCAACAGTCCGATCGATCATCGCCGATCGGGATCATGGCTTGGATCGATCGTAACCATCGGATGGTTGCCGATCGGATGATTTGCAATGGTCCGATCGATCATCGCCGATAAGGATCATGGATTGGATCGATCACAACCGTAGGATATCATCGCTGATCGGATGGATTGCAATAGTCCGATCGATCATCTGCTTGGATCGATCGCAACTGTCGGATATCATCGCCGATCGGATAGATCTCAACTATCGGATCGATCATCGTTGATCGGAATCATGGCTTGGATCGATTGCAATCGTCGGATCGTCGCCAATCGGATGGATTGCAATGGTCCGATCGATCATCGCCGATCGGGATCATGGCTTGGATCGATCGCAACTGTCGGATATCGTCGTCGATCGGATGGATTACAATGGTTTGATCGATCATCGCCGACCAGGATCATGGATTGGATCGATCGCAACCGTCGGATATCGTCGTCGATCGGATGGATTGCAATGGTCCGATCGATCATCGCCGATCGGGATCATGGCTTGGATCGATCACAACCGTCGGATGGTCGCCGATCGGATGGATTGCAATGGTCTGATCGATCATCACCGATCGGGATAATGGCTTGGATCGATCGCAACCGTCAGATATCATCGACAATTGGATGGATCGCAACCGTCGAATCGATCATCATCGATCGGGATCATGGCTTGGATCGATCGCAACCATCGGATCGTCTTCGATCGGATGGATCGCAACCATCGGATCGATCATCGCCGATCGGGATCATGGCTTGGATTGATCGCAACCATCGGATCGTCGCCTATCGGATTGATCGTAATGGTCGGAGATCGATAATCGCCGATCGGGATCATGGCTTGGATCGATCGCAACCGTTGGATATCATCGTCGATCGGATGGATTGCAACGGTCCGATCGATCATTGCCGATCAGGATCATGGATTGGATCGATCGCAACCGTCGGATATCATCGTCGATCGGATGGATTGCAATGGTCCGATCGATCGTCGTCGATCGGGATCATGGCTCGGATCGATCGCAACCATCGGATATCGACGTCGATCGGATGGATTGCAATGGTCCGATCGATCATCGCCGATCGGGATCATGGCTTGGATTGATCGCAACCGTCGGATGGTCGCCGATTGGATAGATTGCAACAGTTCGATCGATCATCGCCGATCGGGATCATTGATTGGATCGATCGCAACCATCGAATATCATCGCCGATCGAATGGATTGCAACGGTCTGATCGATCATCGCTGATCGAGATCATGGCTTGGATCGATTGCAACCGTCGGATATCGTCACCGATCGAATGGATCGCAATATTTTAAATTAATAAACTAATATTACGACGCATTAATTTTGCGTCGCAATATTGCGATGCATATACAATACATCGCAATATTAGTTTTAAATTAATAAACTAATATTGCGGCGCATTCATTATGTGTCGCAATATTGCGACGCAAATCTAATGCGTCGCTAATTTTCCACCAAAATGTTTATTGGCGGCAACTTAGCGACATGATATGGCCGATCGGGTCAAAGAACACATCGAGCCAATTCCTTGGCGATTGGGCTCAACACGGCCTACTCCGACTTCCGCATCGGCCACGGCCCATCTTGACCTTCGCATCGGCCACGGCCCATCTTGACCTCCGCATCGGCCACAGCCCACCTCGACCTTCGTGTCGGCCGTAGCCAGTCTAGGCCTTGGTCATGGTGTCGGCGTCGGCCACGGCCCATCTCGACCTCCATATCGGCCACGGCCCACCTCGACCTCCGTGTTGGCCGCAGCCAGTTTAGGCCTTGGTCATGGTGTCGGCGTCGGCCACAGCCCATCTCGACCTCCGCATCGGCCATGGCCCACCTCGACCTCCGTGTCATCCGCAGCCAGTCTAGGCCTTGGTCATGGTGTCGGCATTGGCCACGGTCCATCTCGACCTCCGTATCGGCTACGGCCCATCTCGACCTCTGTGTCGGCCATGGCCCACCTCGACCTCCGTGTCGACCGCAGCCAGTCTAGGCCTTGGTCACGGTGTCGACATCGGCTTCGGTGTCAGCCCCGGCATCGGCTTCGGTGCCAGCCTCGGCATCGGTCTCGGCGTCGGCCTTCAGTGGCAACCATCCACGTTCAAGCTACGTGATCCACTTCCCTCGAGAATGGCGGACCACGTCACCACGAGCACGCCCGGCTATGCACGCGGTGGACGTGCTTCCTCCTGGCGCCACTAACAACGGGCGTGGCCCCACAATAAGTCCCATGACCTATACTTTGTGGCACGGTGAAGACCAGAAATTAACAACTATCTGAAGGAGACTTGACCACGACGGACGAAGGGTAAGATGGATTCTCTAACATGTATAAAAGGCCTCCAGCCCTTAAGGTAGGGGGCTCAAGCTCTATCCAATCATTACAACGATATCCATTCCTGTTCCCCAAAACACTAACTTGGGCGTCGGAGGGTCCCTGCCAGAGTCACCGGTCTGGGACTTTCCTTGCAGGTTCCCGAGCGAAGGAAGAATTCCCGCCGTTCCCTCAAAGGCCCGTAAGAATTTTTGCCCACCTGATGCTCATTAAAGGTGATTTGGCGGCAACAGATTGGCGCGCCAGGTAGGGGGGAGAGCGTGAGTAGCAAGGCGTATACGGGAGAAAGTGACCAAGCTCTCACTCCCTCCTTACCCGAAGAAGAGATGGTGGTGACTCGTGCTCAAGAAGCTTCCACCAGCCTGGCTGGGGGGCAGCCAGTGAGGGCCGAGCAGCCGGAGGCCCTCCCGCCAATTTATCCCTCACCACCATGCCAAGGTGATAGGGTCACCGCCCTCGCTCAGGAGGTGCGGTCCCTTGCTGCGGTGATTCGGGAACTCCAACAACAGTCGGTGGCCGCTCAACCTCTGCCGCCACCCCACTCCTTGGAAGAAGTTGCGGCGCAGCCTAGCCAACAATCCACCCGTGGAGGACAATCCCGACGGAAGGCTCACCGCCATCGGGACGTTCCCACCAGAAGGAGATCTCCTGACAGTCCCTCTCCCCGGCGATCCCGGGACAAGCCCCTGGGGAAGGGTATAGCCCGTCGACACCGCCCGTCCTTCCATTCCCTATCTACCTCATTACGAGGGGAGTCCACAGGCGAGAGGATCCACCTCCGCGCAGAAAGGCGACGGGAGGAGCGCTACCGACATTTAGAGGAGCTCGACCAATGACTGACCGATCAGTCGAAGGAAAAATATGACAGTCGCCCCCCACTGATAAGGTGGATCATGGAAGAACCTGTCCCTTCCCGATTTCGCCTTCCTCAGCTGGATCCTTATGACGGCACTACTGATCCCCTAGATCACTCGGAAAGCTATAAGGTGCACATGCAGGTCCAGGGAGCATCAGACGCTTTTCTATGCATTGCTTTCCCAGCCACCCTACGAAAGGCTGCGAGGGCTTGGTATTCCGTCTACCTCCTCGTAGTATCAGTTCATTCAGACAGCTGGAGAAAGCTTTTCTCGCTCACTTCGATGCAAGCCGACGGATCCCTCGGGTGGCAGACAACCTCTTTGCCATCCGACAGAAGAGTGGGGAGACTCTTCGGGACTTCGTCGCCGCTTCAAGGAGGCGGCGATGGAGGTTTACCATCTTGACGACTCGGTGGCCACCTTGGCCTTGAAGCGTGGGCTTCGCCCTTCCCGCTTCGCGTATTCATTAGACAAGAAGCCCCCGAGCTCGTACGTTGAGTTGCTGAGTCGAGCTCAGAAATATATTCACGTTGATGAGGCCGACTCCTCTCGGCGGGAAACTGAAGAAGGCCCCAGCAAAAAGCAAGTTCGATCAGAGTCTGGAGGGCCTCACACCAAGAAGCCCGAGCCACCTCGCTGGGCGGACAGTCGGCCATGGACTTTCGCCCCCGTAGGTGAGCGTTACACCCCTCTGTTAGCCCCGATTTCCCACATTCTTATGGAAATCGAGGGTGAGCCCTATCTCAAGCGCCCCGCGCCCCTGAAGCCTGGAGTTCCTCGCAACAAGAACCTATATTATCGTTTCCATCGAGATCACGGCCACGACACAGAAGACTGCCGACAGCTGAAGAAGGCCATAGAGGAGCTCATCCAGCAAGGGCACCTAGGTCAGTTTGTCCGAGAGGAAATCCAGTGGCACCAGGCCCTTCGGCACCACCCACTCAGCAAGCCAATGTTGACAACACCCTGACTGGGAAAAACTGTGGCAATGATCTCCTGGGGAGCGGGGGGCACCTCAAAAAGACATCGGGGGGGTGAGCAAGATAACATTGTAATTCCTTTCTCTGAAAGAGATTTAGAGGGGGTAGATAACCCGAATGATGAAAGAGTCGTTGTATCCATGACAATTGCTAAACATCCTGTAAAGAGAATATTAGTTGATAGTGGAAGCTCGGCCGATATTCTGACGTATGACGCATTTGTTTGTATGAACTTGCTTTTGGATTCTCTTCGGCCAGTGACGACGCCCCTCGTTGGCTTCACCGGAGATGCGGTGAAAGTTGAGGGAGAAATTGCTCTCCCCGTCACAGGAACTTCACCCCACCAGAGCACGATCTTCATAAAGTTCCTGGTGGTGAGAGTTCCTCTTGCATATAATGCTATTCTCGGCCGGCCAGGTTTAAATCTGCTGGATGCCATTATCTCGACAAAGAGGTTGCTGGTCATGTTCCCCACTCGTCACGGGATCGGGAAATGCGGGGCGAAAGAAGCCCGGTGTCCCTCTGCTACCACACGACCCCTAGCCTTCAGTCCGCAATTCCCTCGCCGACTTCTGAATTGACGGATCCGAGAGAGGCCGAGAAGAGGGGGGAACCGGCGGGACATCTGTTGACTTTTCCCTTAGGAGAGGACCCAACGAGAACCATCCAGATCGGGGCCTCTCTCCCTGAGGAGGAAAGGAGTCGGCTCCTCGATTTCCTCCGAGCCAACGCCGATATTTTTGCATGGGCACCGACCGACATGCCAGGTATACCATCCGAGGTAATTACTCATAAACTTAACATCAAATCTAATTGTAGGGCGGTCCGGCAAAAGAAGAGAAGCTTCGCCCCCGAGCGCCAGAAAGCTGTTGACGAGGAGGTCCGTAAACTGATCGCCGCCGGCCACATTCGGGAGGTCTATTATCCCGATTGGCTGGCCAACGTAGTGATGGTACGAAAAGCCAATGGAAGCTGGAGGATGTGTGTCGACTTCACTGATCTCAACAAAGCCTGCCCCAAGGACAGCTTCCCGCTCCCCAGGATCGATCAGTTAGTGGACGCCACATCCGGTCACGAGACTCTCAGCTTCATGGATGCATTCTCGAGATACAACCAGATCAGAATGGAGCCTTCAGACGAAGAAGCCACCTCCTTCGTGACCGAAAAGGGGATCTACTGCTATAAAGTCATGCCCTTCGGGTTGAAAAATGCCGGGGCTACATACCAAAGATTGATGAATAAGGTCTTCGAGGGTCAAATCGGGCGCAACATGGAAGTATATGTAGACGACATGCTGACCAAAAGCATCCGAGCTGGCGACCACCTATCTGATCTAATGGAGACCTTCGGCAACCTTCGTCGGTTTCAGATGAGGCTGAATCCCCGGAAATGTGTTTTCGGAGTCGCAGCAGGAAAATTCCTAGGATTCATGGTGACACAGCGAGGAATAGAGGCGAACCCGGACAAGATCCAAGCTATCCTAGATATGAGGCCGCCGGTGAATAAAAAGGAAATCCAGCGCCTGACCGGAAGACTAGCAGCTCTGAGCCGCTTCCTATCTAGATCGGCTGAGCGGAGCCTCCCCTTCTTCAAAGCCTTGCGAAAAGTCAACACCTTCGAATGGACGGATGATTGCCAAAAGGCCTTTGAAGAGCTGAAGAATTTCCTATCGACTCCGCCGCTACTGTCGAAACCGATGGAGGGAGAAAACCTCTTTTTGTACCTGGCCGCTTCTCAGGAGGCTGTCAGTTCGGTCCTCGTCCGGATAGACACTGAAGGATCGCAGAAGCCGGTATATTACACCAGCAAAGTGCTCCATGACGCGGAGACCAGGTACACCAAAACCAAAAAATTATTTTCGCTCTAATAGTGTCGGCTCAACGTCTCAGGCCTTATTTCCAAGCCCACTCAATCATAGTGCTGACGGATCAGCCCTGAGGACAATCTTATCCCGCCCTGATACCTCCGGTCGGCTGGCAAAATGGGCGCTCAAGTTGGGAGAATTCGACCTGACCTTCGAACCAAGGTCGAGTATGAAATCCCAAGTCTTGGCGGATTTCCTGGTTGAGTGCACCTGGACCGATGAGCAAACCAGGGAAGCTCCGACGAAACCCCCGGAAGCGCCGACCGCGGATGCGAGGAAGGATTGGATCCTTCACGTGGACGGGGCATCAAACTCTCAAGGGAGCGGTGCCGGGATCATTCTCGCCGGTCCCGACAGTGTAACGATTGAGTATGCCCTTCGTTTCCTCTTTCCCGCCACGAACAATCAGGCCGAGTACGAAGCCTTGTTGGCAGGGATGAGGCTCGCCAGTGAACTTAAAGTGGAGCGTCTCAGAGCATATACCGACTCCCAACTCATCTCGGGGCAAATCACGGGGGAGTATGAAGCTCGGGATCCTATCATGTCCCGATACTTGGACAAGGTCCAGTCGGAGTCCCTCCCCTTCGCCCATTTCAGTGTCAGCTATGTTCCCCGGGAAGAGAATGCTCGGGCCGACGCGTTGTCCCGCCTGGCCACCTCGGCCGATGAAACTTTGGGGAGGACTTACGTAGAGCATTTGCTAGTCCCAAGCATCGAGGCGGTGGAGGAGGCCCTGCCCCTTGAACAGAAGCCTTCTTGGATGGACGCCTATGTTCAATATCTCACTGATGGTGTCCTTCCCAAGGACCCTTCCGAGGCCAAACTCCTCAAGTGGCGAGCCTCCAAGTTCCTAATAATGGATGGACGCCTGTATCGGAGGTCCTTCTCGTATCCCCTCCTCAAGTGTGTCGGTCCCGCTGAGGCCGATTACATCCTCCGCGAAATTCATGAAGGCGCATGCGGAATCATCTGGGGGGCAGAGCCCTAGCATATAAGGCCCTCCGTCAAGGCTATTATTGGCTGACCATGCGGGAAGACGCGGCCGAATTGGTGCGAAAATGCGACAGCTGCCAACGTCACGCCAACATCCAGCGGCAGCCCACCTCTCACTTGAATCCCATCTCTGCTCCATGGCCCTTCGCCCAATGGGGGATGGACATTTTGGGACCATTTCCTCCAGCCTCCGGTCAACGGAGATTTTTGCTAGTTGCTATCGACCACTTCACCAAATGGGTGGAGGCCGAAGCTCTAGCCAAAATAACCGAAGCTAGAGTGAGAGCTTTCTTTTGGAAGTCCATAATCTGCCGTTTTGGACTTCCCAGCACTCTCATCACAGATAACGGCCGACAGTTTGATAACGCCCCTTCAGGAAATTTTGTAACGAATTAGGAATCACTCAGAGATTCACCTCTGTCGGACACCCACAGACCAACGGAGCGGCTGAAGCAATTAATCGTACAATTCTACAAGGGCTTCGGACACGGCTTGACGACTTTAAAGGAAGGTGGGTGGAGGAGCTTCCCCAGGTCCTGTGGGCCTATCATACGACCCCGAGAAATCCCACCGGCGAAACCCCGTTCAGTCTGGTTTTCGGATCCGAGGCCGTCATTCCTGTGGAAATCGGGGTCCCCAGTCCTCGAGTAGAAGCCTACAATGAAGAAGACAACTCGGCCCAACTGAGGGCCAATTTGGATCTCATCGAGGAGACGCGCGACCAAGCACGGATCAAGATGGCCGCTTATCGACAAAGGGCGGCAAAGTATTACAACGCCCGTTAGACCCCGGACGTTCCGTCCCGGGGACCTGGTCCTCCGGAGGGCTGAGATTTCGAGGCCAACGGAGGGAGGGAAGTTATCACCTAACTGGGAGGGGCCCTACCGGGTTGCAGAGGCCCTTCCCCGAGGAGCTTACCGACTCGAGGAACTCAACGGAAGGCCGCTCCCACGAACTTGGAATTCTGACAACCTTCGCCGGTACTACCAGTGACGTGCTCAACTGAATGGTTGTAGGTTCGGATACTCCACTCCTTCAAATTATTTAAATAAAATGCACTTCTCACGCATCATTTCGCATTACCTCTTTGTCCTACGATCATGTCACAAACCCGACTCCCACGTCGGCACAAAAGCCCGACTCCGCATCGGCACAAAGCCCGACTCCCGCATCGGCACAAAAGCCCGACTCTCGCGTCGGCAGCCCGACTCGCGTCGCACAAAAGCCCGACTCCGCATCGGCACAAAGCCTCGTCGGCACAAAGCCGACTCCCGTCGGCACAAAGCCCTCCCGGCACAAAGCCCGACTCTCGCATCGGCACCAAAGCCCGACTCCGTGTCGGCACAAAGCCCGACTCCCGCGTCGGCACAAAGCCTGACTCCTGCATCGACACTCTTTGGGGCAGGAGGGTCCCTGGCACGGAATCGGATCACTCCCATGGTATCACTCCAAATGCCTATCGACGGAACGACGCATGAAACATGCTGGCGAGGCCACATCACGGGGTCTCTCAACAAAACAATGCCAAAAGATTGGGATCACAAGGCCGTTTAGCTCGTCAGCAGCTTGACATCGATGGTCAAGAATCAACGCATACTGATCCCAGAGCGTCCCTACTTAGACTATAAGAGGCCTCGCTCTGGACGGCTGGTGTGATTCCGTGCAAATCCTAAGAACGCGAATAGATCACGATGAGCTAGTGGCTTGGCGAGCTAGACGTCGATAGCGTAAAAAGAAGAGTAGGGGGGTCGACAGTTCTAACACAAAAGTCAAAGGGTGTTCTCTTTTCATAGATCAGTTAAACTTTTACAAAATGCCGACCATAGTCGGACTTGGATACATTGCAAAAAAAAAAAAAAATCCAAAACCACAGGCGGGGCTTCAGTCCTTCGCTGGAACGGTGCCAGTTAGGGGGTGGTACCATCGGGCGGGTGGACATCTTCACCCTCGAGGTCTCCTTCTTCAGGTTCTAAATCCTTAAGGCCTTCGACACCAAAGACCTTCATTGCCTTATCTCGGCAGCAATGAAAACCCTGAAGATATGCGTCGGCACCCGCTTCGGCCACCTCCTCAATAAAGATCGGGGAATTCCTGTAGTTCTCCATGGCTCTCTTCCCCGCCTCGGCCACCTCATTGGCAAAGGCTGGAGAGTTCCGGTAGTTCTCCATGGCTTTCTTCCCCGCCTCGGCCACCTCATTGGCAAAGACTGGAGAGTTCCTGTAGTTTTCCACGGCTTTCCCTGCCGCCTCAGCCATGTTCTCCACGTGGCCCGAGCCCATTTCGGCCTCGGCTGCCCTCTTATCGGCGGCCTTCACTGCCTCCGCGCCTCAGCAGTTTTGATGTCAGCCAGGCGGGCCACCTCTTCGGCGATTTCCGTTTTCTCCTCGAAGGATCTCAGCTTGACGTCAGCCAATTCCGCCTCGGCGGCCATCAACTTCCCTCAGCGGTGAGAGCGCGCTCGAGGGCTTTGCATCTGTTGCTGCGCTGCTATCGTTTTGGCCTGCGCTTGGGACCGGACTATTTTGAGCCTCTCCGCTTCTCCAGCCTGAGCCAGTTGAGAGCATCTTCAGCTTTCGTAGCTCGATCACGGCACTCAAAGGCTTCTCGTCGGTAGCGATCGAGTCGACGCTCCCCGCTGGCGACAAGGGCTTGGGCATGGTTGAAGATGTTTACCATCTACACATCCAGGCCAATGTCAGTTACCTAAAGTGGGTACATGGAAAACGAACAGGATTAGAAGGTAAACGGCTGCTTACCCGGAGCATGGCCGTCTGACCATCTTTGAAGAGGATGCGAGAGTTGGTCCAGATTATTTCCTCCCGAATCGCAGGAGTAGATGCCGCTGACATCAGCTTCTCGGCGAGGTGGGAGTGGTTCATAAGAGACGGCCGCGAGAAACAGTCCCATCCTGTCCCCTATGGGCTTGGATGCGGCCTGCGGGCCTCGTAGCTGACGGCCTTCTGCCTCTTATCAACCGAAGCCTCTCTACTGGCCTGAGGATCATCCCTCGGGCCGGCCCGGTAGTCGATGGATCCGGCGCTCAGTCGCCTGCTGACATGAGCCCTTGACTCCTCTGGAAGCGTACCCACAATCTGGTCAGCAGACTCGATGGGGGCAGCGGTGCAGGAGATCGTCGGGCGGTAGCGGAGTAGGCGACCGTCGTGGAGGCTGTGGCGATGATTGCATAGGAGATCGGCAAGGAGGGGGCGATGGAGTAAAAGCTTGGGGACGTGGCGGCAGCGGAGTAGGCGACTATCGTGGAGGCCGTGGCGATGATTGTATGGGAGATCGACAAGGAGAGGGCGATGGAGTAGGAAGCTTGGGGACGTCCCGAGGGGCAGGTGGCGATTGGGATCGAGGCCTTTTTCTCGACCCCTCAGCTCCATCATTTCCCTCTTCTCTTCTTAAGGGCGGCTTGTGAAAGGCCCCGGCCGGGATGTTGATCTTCATAGCTGCACGAAAACGAATGTGCTATAAAAAAAAAAGAAGAAGAAAGAAAGAAAGAAAAGAGAAGGGATCGAAAGGAAAATGTCATCTTTAAAGAGACCCTCACCGTCATCAGGGGCGATGCCGGCGTGTCGGAGGTTGTCCTCCGACAATATCTCTCGGTATGATGGGAGTTCGGTTGCCAGGAGAAGATTGAAGGCTTCTTGATCTCTCGGAACTACCGAGATGTTCTTGTTAGCCTCAGTATTGGGTGTACCCCATTCCCTCCTTATCCCCTCCACTTCGGCGAAGAAGAAATGGGATTTCCACCCTTTTATGGACGAAGGGAGACCTAACCTGAGGGCCCTACCCGGCCGGGGGGTAAATAGCCACCAGCCGGATTGAGCCCGAATGGTATACAGGCTGCGAAAGAGGGAAACGTTACTCAGGAGACCTTGGAGGCGGGTCAACACCAAGAAGGCACAAATGGCCCTAATGGAATTGGGGACTAGTTGAGCTGGGACCAACTCGTACCTATCGAGGAGATTGATGATGAAAGGGTGAAGAGGAAGACGAAGACCGGCCTTAAAAAACTCCTCATAAAGGGCTATCCCTCGAGGGGGAGAGGTTACCCTGTCGTTGGGGCCCGGTGCGATCAGTCGCACCTCTTTGGGTATGTTATAGGCTGCCCTAAAGGTCGCAAGGTCAACGGAAGTGACAGTGGAGGCGGTCCCCTCAGGGGAACCGCTGCTCGCCCTGGAAGGGGCTGCCCTAGGAGGTGGGGTTACAGCTGCTGATGGACTCCTAACTGCCGGTTCCTTGGCCATGGCCCTAGGGGTCGGAGAGGTATGGTTTGTGAAGGACCGAGAGGATGAATAAGAAGAAGACGACTGTGAAGGCATGGGGAACTAACCTGGGCAGAGGAAGAAGAAGGAGTTGGAGGAGCTCTCGAGCTGGAAGGGGAAAGGGCTCTGTACGGTAGGTGAAATCGAAGCTAGGGCACATCCTTGCTTATAAATTTTTTTTTCGGCATCTTCAAAATCGTTCCGCCCGATGCGCCTACCACGCGGATGCTATCCATTGAGGAGGACTCTGCACAACGCTCCGGGCGCGCGATAGATGGAACCCCCCGACCAATCAGAATATATCGATGCCAGTGATTTGACGGCTTAATGATGATCGCCGATATCTTGGGGATCCCAAACTGCTCCCTGACCTCGAGGCGAATCCGATGGTTAGGATGCGCAGATGAAGACGCCCCTTTCGCTTGGATGGTGACACCAGCTCAGGGACGGGGGGCATCTGATATGGCCGATCGGTTAAAGAACACGCGAGCCAATTCCTTGACGATTGGGCTCATCACGGCTTACCCCGACTTCGGCGTCGACCACGACCCATCTCGACCTTCGTGTTGGCCACAGCCCACCTCAACCTTCTCGTCGACCGCAGCCAGTCTAGGCCTTGGTCACGGTGTTGGTGTCGGTTGGCCACGGCTCATCTCGACCTTCTCGTCGACCGCAGCCAGTCTAGGCCTTGGTCACGGTGTCGGTGTCGGCCACGGCCCATCTCGACCTCCGTGTCGGCCATGGTCCACCTCGACCTCCTCGTCGGCCGCAGCTAGTCTAGGCCTTGGTCAAGGTGTCGGCATCGGCCACGACCCATCTCGACCTCCGTGTCGGCCACGGTCCACCTCGACCTCCTCGTCGGCCGCAGCCGGTCTAGGCCTTGGTCACGGTCTCGGCGTCGACCATGGCCCATCTCGACCTCTGTGACAGCCACGGTCCATCTCGATCTCCGCATCGATCACGGCCCATCCAGACTTCCTCATCGGCTATGGCCCACCTCGGCTTCTGTGTCGGCCACAGCCAGTTTAGGCCCAGGTTACGGTGTCGGCGTCAGCTTCGATGTCAGCCCCGGCGTCGGTCTCGACGTCGGCCTCCGGCGGAAATCATCCACGTTCAAGCTACGTGGTCCACTTCCCTCGAGAATGGCGGACCATGTCACCACGAGCACGCTCGTCTATACGCGCGGTGCACGTGCTCCCTCCTGGCGCCGTTAACAACGGGCGTGGCCCCACGATCAGTCCCATGACCCATACTTTGTGGCACGTTGAAGACCAGAAATTAATAACCGTCTGAAGGAGGCTTGACCACGACGAACGGATGATAAGAGGGATTCTCGAACAGTATAAAAGGCCTCCAGCCCTTGAGGTAGGGGGCTCAAGCTCTATCCAATCATCACAACGTTATCCATTCCTGTTCCCTAGATCACTAACTTGGGCATCGGAGGGTCTCCGCCGGAGTCACCGGTCCCGGGGCTTTCTTTGCAGGTTCCCGAGCGAAGAAAGAAGTCTCGCCGTTCTCTTAAAGGCCCACAAGAATTCCTTCCCACTGGACGCTCATTAAAGGTGATTTGGCGGCAACAAGCTCTTTTATAAAGGAATTTCCTCAAGACAAGATCGAGGTTTTACTCTTGATAGGATACTAATTTTTAAAATAAAAAAAATCCTAATTTTTAAGGATACTAAAACTAAGGAGACAAATACCTATTAAATATTTTAAATAGATTTTAACTTAAAACTAACTGTAACTCATCCAACAAAATTTTTAAAATATAAAAATTCAGATAAAAACACTAAAAAAAATATTTTTTTATCTTTATCAATGGCATTTTCATAATTTATCTTAAGTTCCTCAACATTCATAGATGCTCATTCAATTGCTTCTAACTTCTTCTACTGAACTATGATTTGAGCAATTTAAGATGCATTAGAAAGCTAACTTAATATATTAAATTTTCCAATCAGATTTGTCACAAGATCAGCGGTTCAAGAGACTGATTATTGGATTCGCAATATGATCTTGCTGGAATCAGGTTGTGAGCAAGTTTTCCCCATGGAATAGAGAATAATTCGGTTTCTCATAACCTGGATCTTGATTTGATCAATTGTTCGTGTTGATGATCCATCCCTCTCTTCCCACCTAAGTCATTCTATGCTGATGCGATCGACCATTAATGGATTTGCTTTGCTTAAGGATGCAAGAACAGAGCATCCAGAACGATCCCCGGTATACTCCTTCAGCTAGCTAGACTTGCAATTAAAAGGAGAAGGTAAACATAAAAGTGGAAGAAGAATTTACCTCTTCCAATGACCTTATTCTGGCGACGGTCGAACTGATGTTCTCTTTCCTTATTCCCTCCTTTAGCCATCCGATTTGCCTCTTAGAACCACACCTAAGGTTTGGTTTTATAGAGGATTCAGTTCCTCTCTAACCTCTTCCAACTTGGCTTGATTTTTTGGGTTGATTGGGAGCTCACCTCCCCATTAGAAAACAGAGAAATGAGATTTTATCTTTGGTCTTGTTCCTATTTGGCTGGTGTTGATTGTGCTTTTTTTGTCCTGGGCCTTAGATCAGCCCACTGTCTACTAATCCAAACTTAGTCATCTTAAAAGGTGGCCAGCTAAAAGGTGGAATAATGTGAGTGAAGAAGGTTCATTATTTTATGTCCTTTCAAATAGAAAAGTCCCAACTTATTAGAAATTTTTATTTAATGATCAATGCTATTAGGAATGCTGTTACACCTCATAAAAGAAAGAAAAAATTTTTGCACCAAAAGAGAAAGAATAAAAGAATATCCGATGCATGGCTGAAGTGAAGTTTAAGTCTTGATTTCTTGTTTGGCACTCTACCAAAATTGTCAACTCTCATGCATCTTCTCAAGCCTCAGCCGTCTTTCATCAGAAAGCATCTTAGCAAAACGGGTCAGTTCTTCTTCATTTGTTCCTGCCCCTTGGACTGCTTCATACAAGCCTGAGTCTAAGTTCACCCTCGATACTGGTTTCTTTAGCAGTTTTTCGCCTATCTGAACAAGCTTCAACAAATTCTCCTTGGAAGATACATCCACAGATGCTGTATCACCCATCAAAGTATCGTCCTACAAGCCAATCAAACATTTTAATTAGTCGCACCCAACAAATCAATAAGAAACTTAAATACGTTTGACATTGCTTTTAGCTTCTATAATGTTCTCAATTACCTGTATACGAAGGTAATTGCTCTCACAATGCAATGCTTGGAATATGACCGAAGCGTGGATGTCCACCATATCAGAACTAGCTTGACTAAAACAGTCAATCAGTGGTGTCATTCCGTTGTCATATAGCCATCCAAGCACGCCCCACTTGGACGCCATAGATGCGTTCAATTTCCCTTCTTGCTTGGCTGATCCAGTCCCCAAAGAAACAACGAGAAATTTTCCATAGTCTACTGGCTTAATCGGATGGAAGTCACCATTTTGCTGGAAAATTTCTTTTGAACTTGATTCAAGGCCAATAATGTCTGTTCTCAAATCATTTAAGATGATTACAAACGAAGCATTAGAGCTTGTCTTTCATAAAATAGCGCAGGAATTGATAATTGAGATGGTGTTCGTATGAGGACTTACTGGATTATTTGCAGCAACACCTCCATCAACGAGATTAAAGCTTCGAGACTTTCCGTTGGAGTCTTTGGTTTGAAAGTAGTGTGCAGGAAGATATGTTGGGGCCGCTGAAGTACCAATGGATATATCTGATAGAAGAGCATCATTTGAAGCTTCCTTCTTAGCCTGTGTGAACAAGGGAAGAATAAGTAAAATGAACTCTATATATGCCTCGTACCAAAAATAAAGAAAAAGAGTTTATTAAAAAAAAAAGGTTTTCTGAGAGTGAAAAAATTACTACCTCAAAGGTGGAGAAGATGGTCGGTTGGAGAAGTTTGATGTCAAAAGTTGGAATAAGGATATTTGTTAAACTTTGATGTACTCTCGTTCCACCAAGCAATTGCTTTACTGTAGTGTAGATACTTGCCGTCATACTTTGGGCCAGTGATGCTACCAAATAAGCTCTTCACTGATCCTAAAATTCCATTGCTGCATTGAGATGCATCATGATGTTAGTATAAGAAGGCAGCTTTAAATTCATATCACAAAGTTATTATACAAATTAATTTCCATTCAGGTCCTTTGGCCTCGATCGGTCTTTATTTACCTAAAAACATGTACCTGTATCTTAGTCTAGAATTTCTCATGCAAATCAAAACTAATCCTTTTTTTTAATGGTTTTATGCTTAAGTACCACTAGAACCACTTCTCTACATCCATTATTTAATTTGAAGGAGTTTGGAATAGGTCTTCTCATCCTTACCTACTCCTAGGAAAAATCTTTGGGCAATTTTTTTAGATAGAAGTCGTTGATTCCTTGGCTGCAAAGAGAGGACGATTATTCTCATCTGGAGCAGTGATCATAGCGGTAACCAACCCACCAGTACTTGTACCAGTGATAACATCAAAGTAATCAGCAATCCTCACATCCTCTCCATCAAGCTCCTGCAGCCAAACAATGTTATAATTAGTTGTTGCTAGCTTTCCAAGGAAGCATATTACAACGATACGCAGAGAGTTTTTTAGGTCTAGCGACGAATGGAATATGATTGCCTGACCTGAAGCTTGGATTCGAGGAAGGCAAGGATAGTTCCAGGGATGATGCCCCTCACACCCCCACCATCTATGCTTAGCACCGTAACCATCTTTCCAAGGGAAGGTGGAGACCTTGGGGTGGCAGCGCCATTGCTAACGGTGGAAAGGCTCAAGCTAAGGGAATTCACCATGAGGTTTCGCTGGTTGTAATATGCTAAGGCTTGTAGGATTCAGTACTTGAAGCTAAGGTTTGCGCAGTTCAGAACTTTGAACCAGGGATTGTCAATAGCTTCTCAGTTATCATATGATGAAGAACCGGTTCCTAGAAGTAGTATATATAGGCGAGAAAGGAGACGGAAAGGGTATGAGGGAATGAAGGATATGGCAAACAGGTGAAGGAAGTCGTCCAATTAGAAATAATTAACGGTGGACAGTTCTTGGTCAGAAGGTGGGAACAATACAGGCATGACCAGACCAGGTCCAGATAGGTTCGGTTCATATGATGCTAAGTCTAACTTAATATTGGAGGCTGCCAAAAATCCTTGTCCTTGAGTCGTCTATATATACGATTTTTTAAAACTTTCTTATATCATTTTCTGGTGAAATATATTCCACTTAGTTTATAATAATATTGCAGATTAATTCCATGTGGTCAGATAAAAATACGGTTAAAGAAATCATATTCAACGACCATGCATAAGAAAAATCTCATTAATGCATGGCTTCTCCTCGCGTGTTTCTCGTTTGAACAGAAAATGTAAATGGTTAAAGAAATGTAGAAACGGTCAAGCAATTGTTCTTCCAATACTGTACTGGACGCTTTCTGCTTCTATTCTTGAGGAACGCTGCAGTGGGATGGCAGCTTCAAGGCCGATGAACAAGTCTTAGCTTGTCCACCAGTTCAGGGCGCCGCGCTTGAGGGTTGACGGACACAGTCTCTTTTTTCTCACACCCAGGTCTTAAAAACTCCGCGATCCAACTCAAGAACCATCCGATCTTAATCCTACCAAGATCTGATTAACACTGTGCACCTGAGAGAGAAGAGACTGGGTCCGTCGACCCTCAAGCGTCGCTGGCGGTAAGTCTTGTTCTTCGGCCTTGGAAGCTGCCATCCCACTACAGCGTTCCTCACGATAGAAGCAGAAAGAGCAATGGTACCTGTTGGGCCTGTGTGGTGCTATCAAGGCCCAGGTGGGCTAACTTGTATTGGGCTAGGTTTGAGTCCAAGGTTGAGATTAAATCAAGTCACGGTGTACACGGGCTTGGGGATTAGTTTAATCTCATTGGTTTAGTCCATGGGAGTTTTTTGTTGAGTCTGGGCCTGGCCCACTTCGTGGATGTATTTAAACTCTAGTCTCTAGGGTTTGGATGGAATAGAGAACAGATTCTTTTCTCCAAAAATTCCCTTCTCTCATCATAGGGCGGCAGCCCTTTCTTCTCCTCCCCATCTTCCTCCTTTTCAAGAATAAACCTAACAGATTAGAA